>QEPC01006333.1:1790740-1815874 GCA_003113815.1 Sphenodon punctatus
GGGGCCGCGCGGCGCAACGTGCGGCCGCACGGCCCCGCCCCCTCCACGCACCCCGCCGCCCGCCCTCCGAGGAGACGGGCGGGCGGCGGGGCCAATGCGGCCGCCGCGTCTGGCCGATCGTGCCACGGCCCGGGATCCCGCCGGGGATCCCGGGCCGTGGCACGCGGCCAGACGTTACTTTTTGTTGGCCACGTCCCGCGGTCCATTTGACCACGCTTCCCGGGACCTTCCCCCGGCTAGCCCAGGAAGCGTGGTTCAAATTGACCCCATGTGCCGATTCAGCGTGGCCAACATCTGGCGCGCGCTGAACAGACGTTCAGGGGCCTTTTGCCCCGCCGCGGGGTTCACCGTGGTTCAGTGTGGTTCAGTGTGATCTCGTCACGTCTGAAATCACCCATCGTCTGCGGAAAGAGGAGAGGCTGGCAGCCAAGCGGCTCTCCAACGGGAGGGAGTTCCACAGCCGCGGCACAGCCACGGAGAACGCCCTCCTCATAGTAGACACCTGGGAAACTCAAGAGGTTTCCTTAGGCGCTGAACCATCAAGACTTAAGCAGGGTTGGGGAACCTTTCTTCTCTCATAGGCCACTTTGAATATTAGTACAAGCAACTGCGGGCTGAATCAGAGTTGGGCAAGGAGCCCTTTAAAGGGGATGTGATCAGGGTGGAGGGCGGTGTGTGGATGGGGTGGCCATGGGTGGGGCTGCTCATTTGAAGCGCTCCCGCATGCATGATTCCCCCCTGCACCCGCACCATGTACTGACCGCAGAGCCCCTCCCCCCCAGCGCATCTTGTTTAAAAACACCCTCTGGAACAGGAGTCAGAATGTAACCCCCAGACCCAAATAGCTGTTTTACCTCAAAAGCTATTGAATCAACTGTCCTTTTTTGTTTTGCTTGTTTTTTGCTTTGTTTCTAAGACTTCGCTGGAGTGTATAAAAGAAGGTGTGGCAGCAGGCAGCCTAGGATTTAATTATTGAGTAATAAAAATAAATAACCAAGAAATTGTACAGGAGCAGATAATTACTTTGGAAATGAATTTCATTTACAACGGTTATGCCATAGAGCCTAAGGCAGAAGGCACATCATTCATTTTTGGGTTTTTGTTTGTTTACAAAACACCTCCTTCATTTGGTGTTTTTTTTTTCATAAAGGACTCTCCTGTTTTTGTTTATTTTCTCTTTTCATTTTATTAAAAAAGTAATATTGTAAAAATTCACTCTGCTTGCGCAGATAGCTGCCAGGGTCATTGGGTGCGTGCACAGTGTTTCTTTTTTAAAAAAAAGATTTTTATTATTTTTAATAAAATAAAACAAAACAAAAAAAACCAAACAAAAATGAAATCAAATGAATTTCATTTGCTTATTTATTTGTTTTTGTTACCGTAGTTACGGACAAATGGGGCTCTGTTTGCTTTTGTAATTAATTAAACGATATGAAATTGCACACCCCTAATAAACATGCTAACTTCGAAGACATTATAATAAAACCTTGCAACAATCGCCTTTGGTTGAGAAGAATTGAGGGGCTTCTACTTTGGGACTCTAGTCTGGGACTCAACTCACTTTAACCTCTCAAGATTGGTCAGAGGCTGCTTTTGACCCCGGCTTCCAATGGAAAGAAGCCTTACACCATCTCCCCGTCTCTGAGAGTTCGTATTTGTGCAACCCCTTGTATTTTGGAGAGTCCACCACAGGCCAAATTCAGCATTTTGCCCAAGGGCTGAAGAGAAGTACAGCCACAAATCTTGGGTAATAAGTACACCAGAAGGGAAGATCTGGAAAGTATTCTTCCCTCCAGAGCAGGGCTAGCAAATGTATAATTACATAGTCTCAAATATAACTTGCATATTTGGTCACATGATGGAATATCTGAATGGTCTTTGCTCTGTGGAATTTGCATATTTATTTCCTTAATTAATTTCATTCTGATTAGCGTATCATGTTTACTTTGGTACCTTGTTTATTAATTGATTTTGGTATTTTGTTTACTGCAGTATTTTGCTTCCCTTGTTCTTGGTTCGGAGGCTGCAGCTAGTGCAGAATGCGGCGGCTCATCTTCTTACGGGGACGGGCCGTCGGGAGCATATTACACCTGTGCTCCGAGCTCTGCACTGGCTTGCCGAGCCAAGTTCAAGGTGTTGGTGATGATCTATAAAGCCCTACACGGTCTCGGCCCCTCATACCTTAGGGACCGCCTCACCCTCCGCGCCCCAGAGCGGCTCCTGCGGTCCACTGGGGGTGCCTTCCTGGAGGTTCCCCGTGTTAAGCGGGGGGGCACAATGAAGAGGGCATTCTTGGTAGTGGAGCCGCGGCTTTGGAACTCCCTTGTGGAGGAAGCTTGCCTGGCCCCTAGCCTGTTGAAATTGTAAGACCTGGCTGTTCGCCCAGGCCTTTGGGAGGGAGGGTGGGTAGGGTGGGTGTTTTTAGTTCCCCCACCTACCTGGGTTTTTATATTGTACCTAGTCCTGTTTTAATGTTTTATAATATTTATAATAATTTTTACTGATTTTATTGTGTTTTTATGTTTTGGAAGCCGCCCCGAGCTGCATGGCAGGAGGGGCGGGGTAGAAATCCATGAAAATAAATAAATAAATAAATAAATTTGGAAGGACCATTTAGCTTTATGTAGTACTAGAGCTTAAAACGATAGTGGGTTTATTATTTGCAAGTATTATTTGCATTCCCATGTAGGCCTCTGAGTACTAAAATCATATCTGTGACCAAAAGGGGTACTTGGGTATCCATTTACCCAGATATTCGGGTTTGTTTTTTTGGGGGGGAGCTTTGGTATGGTTATTTTGGTGGTTCTGTCATTTTGGTTTTTTTGGCTATTTCATTTTTGGAAATTGTGCTGGTGAAATAGTGCCGGTATTGCCTAAATGAGTAAAAATAGGCATGCAGGCGGGACGGCAGCTCCCAGGGCTGGTCCGGAACAGGAAACGATAGTCCAGATCACGGAGGGGAAGAGAACGAACGTGCCTGCAGATGTAGAGCCGTCCCGACGCCCACATGGCGCAGATAGGGTGGGGAGCACAACAAATGTGCGGGCGGACAGTCTGCCTGCTCCTAGTGCCCCACCCCCTGCCATGATGGACAGCCATGGTGCTTGGCCATGGCGGCTCCTGCCCAGGGCGAGTATGGAGGGGCCGTACAGATGTGCTAGCTCACATTGGCTCGCTTGGGTGGCCCTTAGCCCATGCTGTGACCTAACCTTGGAGATTTTCTGAGGACACAGCCTGGGGTAGCTGCCTACCCACCCCAGGGCAGTCCTGGACTAACATCTGTCAGTGCATAAACAGATGGGTCAGTGGGTCCCAGGCATAGCAGGCTGAACCGGGCCACCGTCACGTCTGTTTTTACCAAATGATGTAAGTGAAATGCCAAAATGACCAAAATAACCAAGCTGAAAAAATGAAATAACCAACCCTGAATAACCAAAATGGATATCCAAGAGATCATAAATGAATAATGGATATTACCTGAACCACCATTTTCAGTTTGGGTCTATTCAATGGGCTTATCTGGGGGGTTGCAGGGGGTACGTGTTTAGCTCTACTGTTCAGTATTATTTAGTACTAAGGAGTACATCTGAAGTTAACTGAAGATAACTGAAGATAACAATGCAAACGAGGGGAAATGTGGTTTAATAAACAAGACAGGAAGCAAATACCATTGCCTGTTCACTTCGTTAAAACAATAATGAACATCCTGGATGCTACAATTTAGATGTATTCCTAGCAGATTTTCATTTCAACCCTATTTTAAGTGGTCATTGTTATTCCCTAATAACGTTTGATCCTACAAGCTGATTTCAAACAAATTGGGTAGAGGGCTAGAAGGCCCAAAGTTAAGTAGGTATGCAAAATTTCATAGCAATAGGTGCATCGGGAGGGGAAATGTGCCCTCTCTTGTAGATGAAAAATACCACTGACTTGCAGTGAATGGCGGTCCCAATCCAATGCCCGGCGGATCCCTGTGCGCATGCACATGGTTTACGCAGGGCAAAACGTGCCAGAAATGTCGATCCGCATGGGATCCGCAGGGCATTGAATTGGGGCCATTGTCTGTCTCCGCCTTTAGAAAATCAGGGTCCATAAGTCTGAGATCTTGCTGTATGAACCTACTTGTTTAAAAGATGGTCACTGCCATAACATTACCTTTAGTGGAGGTGTGGGGGCTCCAACCCAGAAGGCCTTTAAAAATAGTTTCGACAGGTATCTCTTAGAGAAGTTGCATGCACTGTGGATCCTACTTAATGGAAGAGGGTGGAAGTGGATAATTCTTAGGATTCCTTCTAGTTTTAGCATTTTTAAATAGCTGAAGGGGTAAAATTTAGACTGTTTATGACTCACATTGTAAAGATCAAGCATTAATTTTTCGTTTTCTTTTTTGTGTAATCCAGTTTCCTACTAGTTTTCTCCTGCCTGGTACTGTCTGTCTTTTCGACCATCGAGGAGTATGAGCGTAGCTCCGAAGGTGCCCTTTACATACTGGTAAGTTGGAAGAAGTGTGTGAAAATATAAAAGACCAATAGCTAGAACAGCCTTACCTTTCATGCGTCTTTCAACCCACGGCAGATATTTCCGCTGTTCTAGTCAAGATGAGAAGCAGGGATGTGCAGACGGCACATCATTCATTTTCACTTACAAAAAAACTGTTTTGTTTTGGGGGGTGTTTCATAAAGGACTCTACCGTTTTTGGTTATTTCTCCAATTTATTTTATTAAAAATAATAATGATTCTTTTTAAAAAATCACTGTGCATGTGCAGAATGGCCCTGGCGGTTAATCATCATTATTATTTTGAATAAAACAAAAAATAAAAATGAAAACAACTGAAATTAAACAAATGTTTGCTTATTCATTCCTTTTCGTTTTCCTAGTTACAAAAATGAATGGGGCTCCATTCCTTTTCGTAATTAATGAAGCGAAACTGTGGTGTAGGATGGTGTTGTCCATGCACACGGAGTGGCGCTGTCCTGTTTTGGCTGCTGAATGGCACATGGATAGCTAGTACTGTGGATCGTGGCTGATCTCTGCGAACCCTTTGAAAACTGTGGATAATATCTATGAAGATGGAGGGGCAGATCCATTGAAGCCCTTAAGCTGGGTGTTGAGACCACGGAATTTAGCCTGAAGCTGTAGAAAAAACATCTGCTCTCACTTAAAATGGGCATAAATCTGAAGTTAAGGAAATGACCTCCACCAGTGTCAATCAAGAAAGCATTTGGGCTGTGGTCCCAATAAATATTTATATAATATCCTGACTCAGGCTGAACTGCTGCATCATCAGGTCTCTCCCCCCCACTCCTCCGTGCCTTTGTTCCCATTAACGTGCAAAGTCCTGCAGTCTCACTGGTGCTAATTTAAAAGTTGCTTAGACACCCCTTTGGAAAATTTGGCGCTAAGTCCCTTAGCCCGTGCCATGCTGCAGCAGAAGCAAGCTGGATAGCTCCTTCTATCCTCCGTGATCTCTGTCTCTGTTCTCATTCGATCTGACACAAAGCTAAATGGTTTTGCTGCCCTAACAGCTTGGCTTTCCTTCCGCTGACAATTTGGCTCATGACGACGTGCTGAGTGATAGCTACCAGGGTTCCTGCAGACACAGACACTTTGCAGAGCTCCCATAATCCATTGTGTCTCCCCATCTCTTCCCTCCTCACGTGTAAATATCAAAAGAGAATTAAAGTCTAATGAGGGGACCTGTAAGATTCAGCAGACAAGGGACAGGAAGAAAGATGTGGCGAGCTTTGGGTGCAAAGAAACAACTCAGCAGTGTGTGAGTAATGGCGACAGAGGAAAGAGAGGCTTGGAACTACAATAAGCTGAGCCTCCTTGAGGACAGCAACTGCACAGCACGACAAAATGCATGATGAGATGAACAGCTGATGATAGCAGTAGATTCCCAGGTGAAGAGGTAGAGTAGAGTTGAAACAAGTTCCCGCGAAAATGGATGTTGAATTTCCGATACTTGACTCGACCCCAAAATTTCAGGTACTAATCAGTGCCCAATTAATGCCAGATTTGGGAACCCGTTGCCTCAATTTTTACTTGTAGTCCTGGAAACCGAATTCCACTCCTTTTTTAAAAAAAATTCTCTCCTGATGTTCCACTCCTGTACTCGAGTAGTCCATTGGATACGTGACATAGTACCCAAAATCGTGTATATTACCCTACGGGTACTAAATCAGGTGCTGATTTCAGCTCTAATATAGAGCTTTATGGGGAAAGGATACAAACATCAAAGAACATTTATATGTATTTTGAAGCAGCCTGTGTTACTCTTGGGCTGCAATCTACGAACCACTTACTCTGGAACCACTTACACACATTGTGTATGTCTCTGAATGAATCTTCAGTGGGAGTCATCAAAGATTCAGAGACATACACGGCGTGATCCATGGATGGAGTGATCACGTCCATGGAGTGATCCATCTCTTTCTATCCACTCCAAGTCACCGATAGAAGTCTCATTCATTGACCAACTTGTGAGTGATGGCAACAAACGTATTCCCTAAGAACTTCAATCATGTTTTAAAAACTCAGTTATGCTGTTGGCCTTTGCAACATTTTCTGGCAGTGAATTCCATGGGAAATGAAAGCCCATGCACTGAAGAGGCCAACCAGCCACTAGGGCTGAGACGAGAGTAGGTGCTTCCATTCCAGAGGGAAATACCGATCTTTTGGGAGTGCTTGTGAGTGTCTTCCATCAGTTTCTGGTGATTCTGCGCTTCTGCCAACCCCCCCACCCCACCAACCTTTTCATTACTTTTCGGCACTTTCCTGGACCTTTCGTAAGTTTTGGGGACTTTTTCACCACTTCTGTCACTTTCTGGGACTTTCCAGAACTTTTTGTCACTTTCTCGGACTTTGTCATTTTCCGTGAATTTTCGGACAGTTTTACGGCAATTTCCAGCATTTCCCCGGTGCTCAGCTGGGCGGTTTTCATCTCTACACCTTCGACGTCAGGGGCAGGGGTGGGAGGGTGGATGAAATGGGGGCAGCTGGGTAAGGGGCTGGCAATCCAATGCATATGGGGGCCCTCCATTTTCTCCTGTCTCTCCTCACTGGAACCTGCATAAAGGGAGATTGGCGAAAGAAAGTCAGCAATGATAAGGTCCCACATAAACGACTCTTGAGAAAATTAAAAAGCCATGGGATAGGAGGTAGTGTTTTACTATGGATTGGTAACTGGTAAAAGGATAGGAAGCAAAGAGTGGGACTAAATGGCCAGTTTTCACAATGGAGGGATGTAAAAAGTGGTGTGTCCCAAGGATCTGTACTGGGACCAGTTCTTTTCAATGTATTCATTAATGATCTGGAAAAGGGTGTTAAGAGTGAGGTGATCAAATTTGCAGATGACACCAAGTTATTCAGAGTAGTCAGAACACGAGCAGACTGTGAGGAGCTGCAGCAAGATCTTACAAGACTGGGTGCCTGGGCATCTAAATGGCAGATGAGATTTAATGTGGACAAGTGCAAAGTGATGCACATTGGGAAAAATAATCCAAATTATGAGTACACAATGCTGGGTACTAAGCTAGGAGTTACCACTCAGGAAAAGGATCTGGGAGTGATTGTGGATAATACACTGAAATCCTCAGCCCAGTGTGCCGCAGCGGTCAAAAAAGCAAATAGAATGTTAGGAATTATTCGCAAGGGAATAGAGAATAAAACTGAGGATGTCATAATGCCTCTATACAAATCAATGGTGCGACCGCACCTTGAATATTGTGTGCAGTTCTGGTCGCCCCATCTCAAAAAAGACATAGCGGAACTAGAAAAGGTACAGAGAAGGGCAACAAAAATGATCCAGGGTATGGAACAGCACCCGTATGAGGAGAGGCTTGATAGGTTGGGGCTCTTCAGCTTGGAAAAGAGACGGCTGAGAGGAGATATGATAGAGGTCTATAAAATCATGAGTGGTGTGGAACTTGTAAACAGGGAATGGTTATTTACCCTCTCAACTAGTACTAAAACTAGGGGACACTCCATGAAACTCACAGGTGGCAGAGTAAAAACAGACAAAAGAAAGTATTTTTTCACTCAGCGTACAATTAGGCTGTGGAATTTACTGCCAGGGGAGGTGGTCAAGGCCAGCAGTATAGCTGAGTTTAAAAGAGGTTTGGACAAGTTTCTGGAAGATAGTTCCATTAGCAGCTATTAGCCAGATAGGATTGGAGAACAAAACCCTTTACTGTCGGGAGCCTGGGGATGACCCACAGGGAATGGAGAGCATGGTGACCTGTTGGGTGCTTCTCCCAGGCCCCTGTGACTGGCCACTGTCGGAGACAGGATGCTGGGCTCGATGGACCATTATGGCACTTCATATGTTCTTATGTTCTTAATGCAAGCTGGTGGCCCCTTGATGATTTGCCTTTGAAGCTGCTAGATCCATTATACTCTGGATCCCAGGTTTTATGTCTTGTTGAGAGGCAGAGCAGTCTGTGCTGATGATGGCCGCGATCCCATTCTCCGCGGATTATGTGCGCGCGCATCCGCGTGGTTTACGCAAAGCTCAATGTGCCCGCAATGCGGATTCACGCGGCATGGGATTGAGCCCACTGTCTCCCACAATCCTAGCACTGTAGAGTTGGAAGGGACTTCAGAGGACATCTAGCCCAACCCCTTACCCCGAGGCAGGACACCCTCTACCTAAAGCATCCTACGACACCTGTCCAGTCTTATCTTGAAAACCTCCAGGGCAGGACATTCCACAGTCTCCCAAAGCTGCTCATTCAGCTTTTAAACTAGTCTAACTATTAGGAAGTTTCTCCCCTAATATTATTTAACCTCAACCAACCTTGCTGTAAATGAAACCCATTGCTCCTTGTCCTGTTTTGAGTGACAACAGAGTACAAATGATCTCTTATCTTTTTCTTTTGGCCTCTTAAACCATTTGAAAACAGTCGACATGTCTGCGCCCACCCTTACTCTTCTCTTCCGTAGGCTAAATGGGTCCAGCGCTGTCAACCTTTCTTCATGGCCCCGTTCAGGTCGTTTGGCTCAGTCAGTTCATTTATTTTCTTTATTTTGTTTGTTTCAGCCATTTCCAGTTTTGATCCCCCACCCATTTCCTTTGTTCTCGGTGAAAACGAGTGGATACGAATGAAATCAATGAACCGAATCAAAACGGTGAGAAATTGGTCGCTTGAATGTCATTCAGCTCGACTTCACCCTGCTTGAAACTGCGGGGGAAATAATCCGCAAACATTAATTTGGCCACCTGTCTCAGCTCCGCCATCTACATTTTGCTGTGTTAGTTAGCCAAAAAATACCGTAACAGTTGCAGTCCCCCATTTGTACCAGCTCTTAGCTTTTTGAAACTTGTTGCCTAAGAAAAAAAAGGTGGGGGGAAAGTCCTCTCCAGCTGAACCTGCCTGATTCTGGTGTTCTGTAACAGACCTGCACCGTGATGCGATTTCTTACAGGTGACCAGAAGAGTTCCCTTGTTGTCCGTGACCATTGGAGACAGTCCTTGAGTAACTCTTGGGGGGGGGGGTGCGGAAGGCACATCATTCATTTGCACTTTCATTTTCAAAAAACCCCTTTGTTTTCATAAAGGACTCTTCCGTTTGGGGGTTATATTTTTTGTATTAAAATCACTGCAGATGTGCAAAATGGCCGCCAGGGCCATTCTCCTCATGCATGGTCCTTTTTTATTATTTTTAATAAAATAAAATGACAAACTAAAACCGAAAACAAATGAAATCAAATGAAGGCCATTTGCTTATTCATTTGTTTTCATGACGTTAGTTACAAAAACAAATGGGGCTCCATTCGCTTTTGTAATTAATAAAAATGAAAAGGAATTGCACACCCTTCGTGACTCTGTACTACCTTCTTTGGTGCACTTCTCTGCATTTATCAACTTCTTCCATTGTTCCTTCTCCTCAAGATACAACCAAACTACAGCCGAACTACAAACTACAAACAAACAACAGAAAGCCAAATTACAACAACCTCCACTCTCTGCTCAGCTGCAACTTTCAAATTCCCACTCAAAACTCCCTGTTTGCTCCTCCTGTTTGCTCCGTCCCCTGTCTCTGGGTAAATGACATAGCTAGACAGCACAATGGGTTATTAGACTCTCTCGCCAGGATGATCAAACCTAGACTATTTAACCTGCAGGGGTTTTCTCCTTGACTCCCCTCCCTGGAGTAACGGCACTGTCTCCCATGCAGGAAATAGTCACCATCGTGGTCTTCGGCGTGGAATACTTCGTCAGAATCTGGGCTGCCGGCTGCTGCTGTCGCTACCGGGGCTGGAGAGGAAGATTGAAGTTTGCTCGCAAGCCCTTCTGTATTATCGGTAAGGACAGTGGTGGGCAGTTTGCTGCAGAAGGGGCTGGATGAAAAGGGACTTGTGGAGCTATATGCTGAGGGGATAGGAGGAGAGAGGGTTGGGTCACAGCTAGGCTTACAGAATTAATTTGGTCTTTGACCTTTTTTCCCTCTTAGTTTCTTTCCTTTTCATTAATAAAAACCATGTTTCTAGACCTGATGGCTCTGGATATAATTTCAGAACCCTGAATGGACTATATTTCTACCAGAATATGCAGGCAGCCTGCAACAATAGCTGTGATAGACATGAATTGCCCATTTGCCTGTGTCAAGGCCTGCAGGCTCTGATTCCATGAGCATGGAATCTTGCAAGTTTCCAAGATAAGGCGACAAAATTTCACATTTTGGGATGGGCCATAGAAGCAGCATCTTGTGGCATGAAACCCAAACTGAGTATGTGGCCGCATGCTTCCTTGTGGAGGAGGAGGTGTGAGGAGAGGAACAGTAACAGTTTTGGTGACTAACATTCTGTGGGGTGGTGTTAATTTACATGGTCATGAACTTCCTCCAAAGGATGAGACAGATACATCTCTTTTTTATAACGCACACATAAACACCCTACTTCACTGGCTCCATCCACATAATGATAAAAACCGCCCATCCCTTCCCATCACTCATATTGCTAATGAATTTATGAGCACTTTTTTGTGGACATGCTGCATCTTCCCTATCTATCTAGATGTGGAGACTTAGGAGTAGGGCTGGTTTGAAGCAGCTCTACCATTTCCTCGGAACAGTTCTATGGAATTGGAACGGCTTTTGATCAGAATTTCAATCAATCGGAATTTTCTATCGGAATTCCAACCCGTCGCTTTGGGCATGCACAGAACAGCCAGGTGCCATTGGCTCATGTGCAAAATGGACAAGATTTTTTTCCCATCTGTCCAGTGGACAAAAATTGGAACAGTTGTTTGTTCCTATTCTCTTTGTTCCGATTGAACCAACCGGATCTGTCAAAAACAGAATCCAGTCAGAAATTGACTTTCAACCCTAATTAAGAGTACTGACGTCCACAATATCAGATCAGGAGTGTGTGAACAGATTAGTGTATGTGTGTAAGGGGAATAACTGACAATAAACTGGCCTAGTAGGAGATCAGAGGTTTGGAGTGGCAGTGTGTGGATTGCAGGATGATGGACAATGGAATTAGCTGGAAGAAATACGGATGGCTGACGTAGCCTGTTATGATCAAACTGAGTCTAACTGTTAAGAGAGGGCTAGAACAGAAATCTCAACTGTGTGAGGCATCCTCTGTAACCCAAAATAGGTCTCAGCATGGATTGGATCCTTCCAGCCCACCATATCACCATATGGAGAAACTAGGGGAGTAGCCAGATTTAATGAGCCGATTGTGATGAATGGCGTGGGAGAGCAGGGGAATCTATACTCTTACAATCCTGCATGCTCTCCCTCCATGCAGACATCATGGTGTTGATCGCTTCAATTGCCGTGCTGGCCGCGGGATCCCAGGGCAACGTCTTTGCTACCTCGGCACTCAGGAGTTTACGGTTCCTGCAGATATTGCGCATGATCCGAATGGACCGTAGAGGAGGCACCTGGAAGCTTCTGGGCTCAGTGGTCTATGCCCACAGCAAGGTGCGTAGAAACATGGGCAACTAGACTGGGCAGCTGCAGAGGACATATTTGTTACATGGAGACAATGTAGCTCAGATTCCTTTTCTTGGAGCAATTTCTGTTCTGGAGACCAACAGAAGTTGGTTCAAGAAAAGAGATAATTTGAATTACTTTGTCTCCATTTATTAGTTTTGGGACCAACACGGCAACCACACTTCCTATATTCTTTACAGTTTTCCATCCTTGATACTGCTTCATGGGTAATACTTTGATGGTATATGGTTAGAACTGAAATGAGTACCTGCAAAAACCGATGTACCTGATGAATTTCTGGTACCCGAATCAACCTGACAACATTAGGTACCAATTGGTAACCAATCGCGACCCAATTTGGGTACCCGATGCCCCGGAATGTTGATTTCCGGTACAGATTTTTCAACTTCCGTACCAATTTTATTTCCGATGCCTATTTTTTTTTATATCCCATGCTTTGAAGTTGACTTCCAGTCCCAGAAAATCGACTTCTAGTCCCAATTCTTTTGTTTTCCATCCTGTTTTTTCAGTGATCTGTCCAGATATACAGACCGCACCCCAGCAGCAGACTGTGTTTAAATTCTGGAGTGGGAGCCATAGAAATCCTGCTAACAGGGGATGCTTGGACAATGATCTGAGTCAGTACATCATCTTCCACTCTGCCTGGTTCCACCCAGGCTGTGGTGGAGAGCTCTGGATAAGCTAGGGGGCTAGGATCTCAACCTGGGGGTGGGCAGGGAAGGTGTACTTGGGGTGGGGGGGCATGAGAACGGCTCCAGCTGGCAGACTCCTAGCTCAACACTCTCACTGAGCTAGGGGGACTTCCCAAAATAATGGGGTGTCAAGAAAGGGAGAGAGACAAAGAACAAGGGGAAGAGAAAGTGGAAGTGGTTGAAGGATGGGAAGGGGCAGGGGAAGAGAGAGAGTAAGATGCGTGTGGTGTGTGGGGAGGGAGGGGTGTGTGGGATGGCCCCCAGCTACAACAGACAAATGTAAGGGAGAAGACGTGGTTCAAAAATGTTTGAGAACCACTGATGTAGGGGAGTAGGGGATTACGGGTTAACAGTGCAGCTGTGACCCCTGATAGACCTTCCACTGGAGATGTCAGAAAATCGGACACCCTTATTTTCATGACTAATTGGGGGAGTTGGACTCTTTTGAGATCCTTTGGAAATTTGGTTCTTCCTATCTCTGTGCATCCATTCCTCATCTCTAAAATAGGGGTTAGTAATCCTTCTCCTGTGCTGTATTTATTTTGACTGCAAATCCTTCTAGCTGTGAACTCTCTGGTACTATGTGCATATAGCACGTTTAGCACAATGTGGCCCACATCTCATAATCTCAGATATTAACCCCACTGCCATATTGGGAGGATGCATTGGCTTGACCTTAAGGTCTATCTCAGCTTTGGGGACTTGGCCTGGTGCAAAACGACCAATCCAAATGCCTATTGTCCTATTCTAAGCCTGAGCTGTCTTGCAGGAGTTGATCACCGCCTGGTACATTGGCTTCCTATGTCTCATCTTGGCCTCCTTCCTGGTGTACTTGGCCGAGAAAGGCGAAAATGATCATTTCGAAACATATGCGGACGCACTCTGGTGGGGCTTGGTGAGTAACCACCACAGAATCGCTGCTTGCTAATTCCAGCAAAATAGTTATTAACCCTCCATCCTCTGTTGTTGGTGTCAGGGGTGTATTTGTGGGTGTGAATATTAAAACAGTTCCTGGCTACTCAGGCAGGTGTCAATACTCACCTGAAAACATCACCATAGCAGTTTATGTTTCTGATTTGTCCAGAGCTGAGGTTTCACTCTGCTTTCCGGGATGGAGAGAGACTATTTTTGCTGAGGTACTTTCATAACATTGTATGGTTCTTCAAAAATAACAATACAAATAATATGGCTGGGATGACTTAGGTATGGCAATCTGTGCACCAAGGGGGGGCAGAGCGCGGGGGGAGGGCTGGATTCGACAACCCTCACAATCCCTTCCATCTCTAGAGGAACATAAGAAATGCCACACTGGGTCAGACCAATTGTCCATCAAGTCCAGCATTCAATGACCATTCTAAGACACTTCAGAGGAGTACCCAACAGCTCATAATGGAGAGTGCTGTTCACTCCCAGCTAGGGCGGAGATGAGAGCAAGTGTTCCTGTTCCAAAGGGAAATACCGACCTTTCGGGAGTGCTTGCAAGTGTCCATTGGTACTTTGTGACTTTCCAGTGATTTTGTGCTTCTGCCAATTTTTGGTTTTTTTGTCATTTTCATCCCTTTCCAGGACTTTTCATCCTTTTTTGTCACCTTCTGGGACGTTTCGGCACTTTCTGGGACATTTTCCCCCAGGGAATTTTACGAGTTTTACAGCAGTTTTATTGTAATTTCCAGCACTTCCTGGGTGCTTAGTGTGCAGGTTTTCATCTCTACAGTCCTCGGGGGGCAGGGGGCACGCAAGGCACATGTGGGGCTTGGGACGGGCCCATGACAGCCCTGTTCAACTTGCAAAAAATGTCAGAAAATGGCAAAAATAGTGTCAGGTCTACTCTCAGCTCCCAACACTCAGAGGTTAGATCCCCCAGCCTACTTGGCTAATAGCCATTAATGGATCTATCCTCCAAGAACTTACACAATTCTTTTTGAAACCCAGCCATACTACTGGCCTTGACCACGTCCTTCCACAACTTAATTGTGGGTTGCATGAAAAAAATATTTTCCTTTTTTTGTTTTAAATCTGCTGCCAGGTAGTTTCATGGAGTATCCCTCTAGTTCTAGTAAAATCTGTTGATTCTATGGGCCTTTTCAGACGAGTGCCCCCCGCCTGTACACGTGTGCGGGGGCGATGGTGGGGGGTGCCTGTGGGAACGGTGTCCATGGTGGGTGGGTGTGCGTGCCCCCACACTCCACCCATCAACCACGCACAGAGCAATAGGCTCCAATGCTGTTTGCTCCGTGCTTGGATATGGGTGTGCACCTGTGGGAATGGCCGGACACCCACCGCGGCTCATTGAAAAGGGCCTGTAAGGAATGGTAGGGAGCTGGGGGCGTGTACTGTAAATCTCTCAGCCATGGTACAGGGAGAGGGTCTGCTCTAAGGAACCATTGAGGATCTGCTCTCTGGGACTCTGCAGAGCTATGGAGCTCGAGACAAGGTGAAATCGGAAACACCACCTTCTCGATGAGAACCGGCGAACTTTGGGGGGGGGCAGCGGGATCCCAGGAGGTGAGCAGGGGGCAGGGCAAGTCTCCTGAACATCTCTGGGGCCTGCGCGGCCTCCCCGCTTTGCAAACAGATAAGGATTGAAGATTTACTTACCTCCCTCTGGAGTCCATGGGGGGGGGATGTCCCCTCCTGCGTCTCTCCGCACCGCTCTGCATAACTGTGTGTGTGTCTGGAGTATGTGCAGAGCAATACTCCAGCCCTGGGCACCCTTTTCAAAGATGGCAATGGCAGGGTCAAGTAGCTGTTCTGCACATGCTCAACCCTGCAGGCGCCATCTTTGAAAAGGGTGCCTTCAGGGAACATGTGCAGAACAACTACTTGACCCTTCCGGCGCCATCTTTGAGAAGGGTGCCCAGGGCTGGAGCATTGCTCCACGCATGCTCCATCTCTTTTTTTTCCCCTTCTTTTTTTTTTAACTGGAGCGGGGAAGTCCATCAGTGCAGCGAGGAGCATTGGAACCAGCGTTGGGACACTCCCCCCCTCCGCAGTGGTACAGAGCGGTGTGGAGAGGAGGGGGGACCCCCCCCCCATGGACACCAGAGGGAGGTAAGTAAATAAGTAAATTTTCAGTCCTTTCTTGCTTGCCTTCTCCCTCCCCTGCAGGTGCTCAGGGGGTTTGCCTTGCCCCCTGCTCACATCTGCCCCCCCCCCATTCCCCCTGCGATAATTCACAAGATTTGTGATAGGGGGGTGAGAGCACCCAAGCTCTCGTCCCCTTGCCTCGAATCTCACGAATTATCGCAATATTTTTAAAGGGGGCTTTTTCCAGCCCTAACAAGATTCTGCAGAGATGTGATGGTGTCTATTTCGTGGATCTCTGTGTAGCTGTATGGTGTTGGTTCTGTGGCACTGTAGGGACGATGGTTCTGCCGCACTCTATGGAGTGTCTGGGGGCGTGTGTGTCTGTTGGATGGTTGTCTATGGAGCTGTGAGGGCGTTTGCTCTAGAGAGAGCTATGAAGCTAAGGTATTCTCTAATAAGGGATGTGCAATTTGTTTTAGTTATTTTAGTTACTAAAATGAATGAAGCCTTGTTAGTTTTAGTAATTAAACTATGAAAACGGATATTAAAAGGTGATGAAAATGGATGAAAATGAACAATAAAAAGCATGTTTTGTTATAAAAATAATAAATAATAATTAAAACCAACTCTGCATGTGCAAAACGATCTTTGGGGCCATTCGGCACATGCATGCCCTTTCCCAAAATGGCAGCTGCCGGCACCATTTTGGAAAAGGGCAGCCAGTCTGCCCATGTGCTGTGGCCATTTTGTATGCGCACAGACTGACTGCCCTTCTCCAAAATGATGCAAAAGGCTGTACATGCGCCGCACGGTCCGGACGCCATTTTGCTCATGTGCAGTGATTTTTTTTCCCTTTTAATATTTTTAATAAAATAAAATGGTGAGATTAAAAAAAAGGGGGGGGGGAGGAGGTAGGGTCACTTGCGAAAAACCTCCAAAAATGAAGGGGTTTGTGTAAACAAAAACAAAAGTGAAAACAATTTATGTGTCTTCTGCACAGCCCCAACTGGAATATCACCTAAAAATGAGGGACTTCTGGCAACCCTAGCTTGAGTCTGATGGGAAACTCCAAGGAGCTACAGAGCCATATCACCCCCCTTTCTGAGCCGTCTCACTGCAACAGAAACGCATATGGATTGCCGTCCTGAGCCATGTGGGAAGGGCGGCATAGAAATTCAGTCAATCATTCAATCAAACAATCAGTCAATCATCAGTCAATCAATATGCAGCAAAAATACTGCATTTAGCCAGTGAGCTTTTATACTTACTTTTGACAAGTGTTTCTTGCTTTTAATTATTTACAGTACAATTTCATAATGTGTGGCTAAATGCACTGTAGTATATTTTATAAAATCAATGAGGTCTTAGTAATAGAGGGACCTCACTCTTGAAAGCACTTGGGCTCTTAAATCTTTGCTGACAAGCCAGGAGAGGCAATGCTTTTGTTTACCCATTGGCTGTTTACACATGAGTTATTGGATTTGCATTTTAACGAAGTGAGAATTAATGAAGCTCTCGTCTCCTTTGCTTCTGGCTCTTCCGTTCCAACCTTCTGAAAGCCGGTTTGGCCTTCATTACGAAAGTGTGACAGAGCTACAGATGGAGCCTCTGCCAAAATCCCAGATCAGAATGGTTCCAAGCTTTGGAAGGAATCAGCTGGTCAACTGGATCAGCTGGTTCAACAATGGGAAAAACAATCTGTCAGTTGATACATTCATCCTTAAAGTTTCCAAGTGCGTCAGTGACAGTGAGAAAAAAGCTCACAGCATGGTCTGGCTAGAAAACAAACAAAAAAGAATGGGAAATCAAAGGATTGAGAAAAATCCACCATTGAATCATCTGAGCTTGGAGCTGTTCTCTCATACCTAGAGTTGAAATGGTTATCCGTACAGATAACCAGATTTTACAAACCCTCCACCCAGCCTGGCCTAGGACAGCCACTGCCACCCCAGGATCTTTAGAGCCAGGAAAAGCCTCAGTCCATGCCCCTCCAATTCACCCATGACCCCACTACATCCCTCCTTCCCGCTCCTCAACCATTCACCCTAGTATTTTCCTTATTTAATGGCTAATCCAGCAAGTATTGAATTAGCCACTGGGTAAGAAAACTATTCATTTCAGCGGCTGTTAGGACAAGAAATGTTTTGCAAAAATTTCATCCATTTTATTTTCTCTGGGATTTTTCTTTTGCACTGCAATTTTGTGGAAGTTTTGAACAGTTCTTCCATGGAATTGTTGCTCTCTAGAGTTCCTTTGAAATCCTTGAGGCTAGACATCCTGCATCCAAGCAGGAGGTTGGACTAGATGACCTTCAAAGTACCTCCAACCCTATGAGGAAAAATACACGTTCGATGGCAGTGGCCGAACACACAGCCCGGAGAGGAAAGCTGCAGCAGACACAGGCCGGGCTGCCAAACAAACATGACCATGTTTGGGGCACCGGGGAGGCTGGGAGAAGAACGGACATGAGGCTGGTTGTCCCCGTCCCCACACTGTCCCCAGTGCCACATCCCCTGTTATGACAGGCGGCCATGGCAGCCAATGTTGGCCCCGACCTGGGCCGGGTTGTTGGCCTGCCAACTAGGGATGGGTGAACATGGTTCGGAAGTTTGGAGTTTGTACTGGACTCTGTCTGTTTGGTTGACTGAACTGAACTTCCGAACCAAACTCGAATTTCAAACTGAACCGAACTGAACCGAATTTCCAAACTCCGTTCTGTTCGCCCATCCCTAGTGGCAACACACACCAAAAAACCTGGTTTTGAATGGCCGAACTTGGTTCGGAAGTTCGGAATTCGACCGAACCGAACCGAATTTCCAAACTCTAATTTCAAACCGAACCAAACCAAATTTCCGAACTCCGTTCTGTTCACCCATCCCTACTGCCAAGAGATGTGATTGCCCGCTGTCAGGCCTCCTTTGGCCTTAGCCTGCGCTGTGATCTTGGAGGTTTTCTGAGGTCACAGGCCAGGCAAGCCACTGATACGGCCCGGGACAATCCTGGGCCAACCTCTGGCGGCACCTGCACATATTTGAAGGTGAGGGGTGAGTCAAAGCATGACAAAGCAGTCCACAGTGGGCCGCTGTCACATCTGTTTTTACCCTATGATGCTATGACTGAAATGGACAGCGGTTTTCTGGATTCATGAATACAATTTCGAATATTCACTTCCCTTATTGAACAGAGCTCAGATACTCACTCTGTGAGAACTTTAATTTTAGCATTTGATTTTGCTTTGCTTGACTTAAATTAATTAAATTTGGGTTGAGTTCGATATCAATTAGCTTAATTTCTTGAGGGGTTTTTAGATAATGGCGCAGTCAAAGTTTATATGAACATGTTACATAATATTAAATCCCTAATTTTCCATAATAATAATAATAATAATAATAATTAATACATTATATACATATAATGTCCCCCGCACCAAATAGTTCTTGGAGCACTTCACAAATTTCACAAATCTGTACTATAAAACTATATAAAACACATTTCAAAACAGTTTAAAAAGAGACGGTAAGGAGGGAGGACCAAATACTTTTAGAGGTGTGAATACTGACTAAATAATGAGCTGAGAAACAACAGAAATGTCACAGATGTGCCCAGAAATTCAAATGTTCAAAATTGGTTGAATATGACTTTTGACATAAATATTTGCTTCAGCTGTTAGATCTGCCACACCCACCGAGCAGCTGGCCCTTGCTTAGGACTCAGAGTAACTGAGTCGGGATGACAGTGCGAACACAGCAAATGCTGCAGAGCAAAAGTCTGTGTGTAAAAGCTACTCTGGAACAAAGGGCAATTTGTAGACAATCCCTCACTTACGCCGCTTCTATATGATCGCTGAGATGCACTGCGTTCAAGAACGTGCTTCCTGAAAAGCCCCACGGGATGCGTTTAGACGCACCGGAAGTAGTTGGCCACCATAGGAATTGCTGTTTGTGCAGCCTTTTAGAAGGTGCATTTTGGAAGCATCGATATCGGGGTATCCAAAATGCACCTCCCAAAAGGCTGCACAAACAGCAATTCCTATGGTGGCCGACTACTTCCGGTGCGTCTAAACGCATCCCGTGGGGCTTTTCAGGAAGCGCGTTGAAGAACATGGCCGCTCGTATAAAAGTGGACTTAGACTTCATTCTTTAACACTGTGTGACGTCAAAGCAATTAATTAGCTCCTTGATTGTTTGAAATAATGGAGCACCCTGCTATGAGGTAATCAAAATTCAAATTTGCATCAGATTTTTAATTTTGAGCCCATATCTAGTCAGGTCCACCAAGCTACTGAGCATGGCTGAGGATTCAATTTACACCTTAGTGGTAGTTGGAGGACAGGACAGATTTAAATGGGTCTGGGTTTGGGATCCATAGGAATGGATGGAGGCTGCTTGCACAATTTCCTGAATCAGCATATCTCCTGTGATCACATCCTCCCACTATGCCACCATCCCATTGGCTAGTTTCCACTAGTGCTAGAATTCTATTGGCTAGTTCACAGTGCTCTAGGCGTGAAGCAATAAATTGCGCTCAATACTGTTTCCCTTGGAAACTGGTCATTTGCCTTCATTTGCGTGATGTGGAAACGTAACGGCTTTTCCACTGTTTTCGCCATTCGTTGTTATTTTTCACAAGCTGAACAGAGCTGCTACAGGATCAATCTCAAGTCAAGTGTGCATGGCTGCTCTCCATGCGCGCCTCCAAGGGCTGGCTAAATGCCAGGGAAGTACTGGAAATTGCCATCAAAGTGCCGTAAAGGTGCTGTAATGACTGTTGTAAAAGTCCCGGAAAGTGACAAAAAGTGACCAAAATCATGAAAAATGAAAAAATACTAGAAAGTGACAAAATTGTCAGGAAATGATGAAAAACCACAGGCACCAATATCGACAATGGCAGAAGCACAGAATCACCAGAGACTGATGAAGTACCGGTGAACACTCACAAGCACTCCCAAAAGGTTTATTATTGCTCTACAGAATGGGAACACTTGCTTTTGTCTCAATCCTACTGCCCACTCAGGTTGTAATTCCTCAGTGCCTGAGGCAGTTTCTATCAGAATTTGGCAATTTCTGCAAAGAATGCTGCAGTCACAGCAGTTTAGAATTCACAGGGGTTGCCTAAAGATTGCTTCTGTCTGTGCTTCTATCTTCTTATCCTAGTACAGGATTGGGGAACGTTTTTTCTCTTGTGGATATCCATAAACATTAATACAAATTCCTCAAGCCAGTAGGATTTGGGCGCAGAGTGCTTAAGGAATATGATCAGGATAGGGAAGGATGGGGAGGTTCCATATCACAGATCCATGGCATGGATCCTTCCCTCCTTTAAGAGTGCATGCCTCATCTCCACACCCTTCACCTCAGTTGTGAACATAGACTGGATCCATGGCCACATGCAGGAATTAGAAAGGGCTCTTTCCTCTCACTTTCTACTGTTTTTACTGTGGAAGCTCTTCAACTGAGGCCTGAAAACTTGGGACAGGAATGACAGAGATGAGATGAGTTCTTAAAATGCTCCATGTACTCATTACACAATTGCAATAGATAAAGATTGCCCTTCACACATATATGCAAGCTTGTTTTTCACTTTCTGTAAGAGTTTGTTTTTACTAGCCTTGAAGATGTTCTTCTCTAATATAAACTGTCTTTCTAGCAGTTCTGTGTTTAACACTACTCCAAACTGGTTTTCTAACCGATAAGAAATGCCTCTTTGCCTGTAACCTGAAAAGTCTATAAAAAGTGTTTTTCATTTTGGCTAAGGAGGGACTCTAGTTCTATAGGGGAAGCCCTGTGGACCTAGGAGCCTCCTGACAGCTGTTAGATAAGAAATAAAGTTTCTCTGGTAGATTCCTTCCATACACAGAGTGTGTCCTGATTTCTTCGACATTACCCATCTGGAAACTCCTTCCGGTTGTTTTGGTTTCCGATACTGAGCTGAGCAAACACCGCTAAAGGAACAGAGCTTGACAATCTCCATTTTCCCTCAGATTACCCTGACCACCATTGGCTACGGAGACAAGTATCCACAGACGTGGAATGGACGCCTTCTCGCTGCAACCTTCACCCTCATTGGGGTTTCCTTTTTCGCCCTCCCCGCTGTAAGTAACCGGTCAGTGACTTATGCTCACAACTAGCAACCAGAGTTGCAGCTGAAGCCCTGTTGAGGAGATCTGCTGTTTTTAGAGGCCTTGCTAAGTGGGTCTTTCCATTAAGTTTCCATTAAGAGTTGCCTTTTCACTTACTTCACACTATTTGTGATTTCATAGACCTCTGTCATAACTAGAGCTGATACAGGTAACTAATTTGATACCTGTGGGTAACACACAAAATTCCAGTTATCCTGTTGCGCACCTGATAGATCAGGCACCCAATTACCTAATATACAGTGTGTTACCATTTTCTGAGATCTTCCATTTTACTGACCATTTTCAGTAACGGACACTGGAAAATCGGTGACAGAAATTGGAAAATTGGCAATTAAGAACATAAGAACAAAAGAAGTGCCATACTGGGTCAAACCAATGGTCCATCTAGCCCAGCATCCTGTCTCCGACAGTGGCCAATCACGGTGGCTTGGGACAAGCACCCAACAGGTCACAATGGGGGATCCATTCCCTGTTGTTTTCCCCCAGCTCCCGTGATGTTCCCTGATCCTATCTGGCTAATCACTGCTAATGGACCTATCCTCCAGAAACTTGTCCAAACCTCTTTTAAACTCAGCTATAGTACTGGCTCTAACCACAGCCTCTGGCAGTAGATTCCACAACCCAATTATACACTGAGTGAAAAAATATTTTCTTTTATTTGTTTTAAACTTGCCACCCGTGAGTTTCATGGAGTGTCCCCTAGTTCTAGTACTAGCTGAGAGGGCACATAACTGCTCCTTGTTATTTTGGGTAGCCCGTCAGGCACTAAGCAGATACTGGTTAGTACCCGATGTCAGCAGGTGAAGGTGTGTACCGTTATTTCACTGGGCTTACTCGTTTCAGCACCCCCACTACAGCTGTTCCATGTCATGGCCAATCATTTGGCAGATGGCAACAGCGGTTGAGTGGGAATTCTTGGGGGCAGGGGAAGGAGGAGAGGTTGGGGTGAGGTTTTAGGGGACTTTTATATTTTTCTGTATTCCACTTTTAATGTGTTTTATATATATATATTTAATTTTGTAAGTCTTAGGGAAAGATTGGGGTATACATTTAAATAAATAAATAAATTTGTTTATGCAATAAATAAATAAATATCCTTTTCTAAGTGATGATAAGTTCTTCATATGGAAGCCATTCCATACCTCTGATTGTCTTTGTTGCTCTTCTCTCTATGCTTCCCAGCTGTACTGTGTCATTTTGAAGTTCTACTTGGTCATTTTTGAAAATCAAGCTCTCCAACTTATTTTGTTTGTTTGTTTGAATTTATACTCCACCCTTTCCTGTAGACTCTGGTTGGCTTACAAGCAAAATAAATAAATAAATAAACATCAATAAAAACATAAACCATACAAGATACCAATTGCTAGACTATTTTGTTGTTTTATAAGAGGTGTGCTGAGCTCGGCACCTGAATGAAGGCTTTACATTTTCTTCTTCAGTGCACCAGTTGTAAGAAGCGACATGATCACTCCTGTAGTATTCCCCATGGCTCATTTAGCAGCACTCCAAGAGGGACACTGGGGGGCAACGAAAGACGGGGATATTTAACTTAGCAGGGGCAAAGGAAACCCCAAGATGTTCTCAATGGGAAAGTAAACAGGTCAGAGGAGAGAGAGAGGGAGCAGTCAACTTGGAGACCCCCAAGCCAATCCCCAGGTTGCACAGGTTAGTAAAGAGTAAGTAAGAGGAAAGAGCAGAGCAGGAAGAGGTACTCACAGAGTCAGGGACATCAGTCAAAATCCACAGCACCCACCCCTGCCACTGTAGCACCTTCAATCCTGGACTACTCTGATGCTACCATTGCCTGACAACTGCTATGTCACCCCGCAGCCCCTGGTAAGCCGGGGGCTTTGCTACCTGGCTTGTGCGAACCCCTGTGGGTAGCTGCACACCTGAGTAGGTACCCACAGGTAACAAAGCTGTTACCTGTTTCAACTCTAGCTGATTAAGAGTGACTAAATCAGGTTAGCAAAACAGTTGTCAAGGTTAGCATAGCTTGGCGCTACCAATGGCTTTTTGTGTAAAGAATCTTCTTCTTGTTTTGACCTCCTTCCTCGTCGCTTTCTCTCGTTCCTCATTCCAGGGTATTTTAGGTTCTGGTTTTGCTCTGAAGGTACAAGAGCAGCATCGTCAGAAGCATTTTGAGAAGCGGCGGAATCCCGCAGCAGGCCTGATTCAGGTGTGTGTGTTTCTGGCAACAGAGGGGCCTTGTCTAAAACTCTTTTGATGCCAGGAATCTGTGTGTCTCAACAGACATTCCAACCAAGGGGAGTTCTGGGGGTTGTGTATATTGGGACTCTCATCTGGCTCTGATCACTGCAAAAGAGCCAAAACTGTTTGCACAATTGAAATGGAAATGGTTCTGATACCTGGTTTGATTTCTTTAATTTTGTGAGACCTTATTTTATATTCCTGGTAGTTGAAAGGGGTAACATTTTTGATTAGAAAATTTCAGGTGTTTTCAGTACCTGAAACAGTACCCAATCATGTACCCGAGCTACCAAAATATTGTTTTTATGCTGATTTATTTTTTAACTCCCGGTCCTGGTTTTTGGACATCCAGTCCCGGATTTCCAAAAATTTGTCAGGCATTCCAAGCACTCAAAATCCTGAAATTTTAAGTGTTCGGGCACCCAAATGGTATTCAAGTGCTGATTCAGGTACCTGAAAGGGTACCGGAAAATTTGGGTATGGCCCATGTGGACCAAATTATGTATTCATTTTAGTTCTAATTCGTGGAAATGTGGGGGTCTTTATCAATGCCTGGCTGGGCGTAATGTGGGCAAGCTTTCTCCCTCTGGCCTTGCTCTGTCCTCTAGGTGGGAGGCTGAGTATCATGTTGTGTGACTGTATGTGACGTCTCTCTGTGCTCCCATGGACTAAACTGTAATCACCAACCTCATTTCCCCTGTGAGTCAGAGACATGGCTCCAGCTGTTATTGTCTGTGTCAGTATGAAGCAGCTAGGGATTCCCCCTGTCAAAGCAGGTTAGCTGGGCCTATACAGCTCTTTCTGCCGTTGCCATGTAGACCAGTGATATGCCAGTTCAGAAGGCAGGGAAGCGAGCCCTTCAGAGGGGGATGCGGAAGGTGTCGGGGGACATGAGAATAAGGTGACCTGACAACATTCTGTAGGAGGGACGGTCACACCTGGGGATCCTCTGTCATGCTGAAGAAGCCATCTCTGGATGTGGACGCACTCTCCAGCAACCGACCTGTCTCTAACCTTCCCTTTTTAGGGAAGGTTATTGAATGGGTAGTGGCACTGCAGCTCCAGGCACATTTGGACAACATTGGTTTCCTTGACCC
>QEPC01006333.1:1821891-1870031 GCA_003113815.1 Sphenodon punctatus
ATCTATTTTGTACGCTGGTATTACAGTATTCCATTGGTTATCCTCGTTCCACCATGTCTCCGTGACGCCTATAATGTCTAGATCTTCATTTAGCGCCATACACTCTAATTCTCTCATCTTACTTTTTAGGCTTCTAGCATTTGCATATAGACATTTATGTGTATTGTTTTTATTTTAGGCAGGGACAGGATTTGAGGATTTTGTTTTCACATGGTTTTATTTGTGTATTTTAATATATTAGGGCAGGAGTGGCCAGAAGTATGGGGCATGTGATCCACTTGATTGCAGTGTCAACCTCAGGTGATCAACTAAGGAGCACACACACACACACACCAGGCCATAATGGCTTCAGTGTTCCAGGCAACTTCCCTACACTAGCTCTCAGTTCTATGGAACCTCAGCAATTGGTTTCAGGAGTGGAGAGGAGCACTTCCTTTTAGAGAGAGTCTTCCTAGCCGCACTGGAATTGCTCTCCTAGCCTGTCTCCTTCCCAGAGACACTCCCTAGGGAGGTGGTCCTGCTCTCTTCCCCAGAGGCAATCTCTGAGGGGATGCCCCCCCCTCCCCACACTGCGATGTACTGGAGACTAGGTTTTGATCTGTCAGTAGATATCCACCTACCTTAAAGACTGGACTGACATCCGGGGTGTGTGCTCAGAAGAAATTACAGATTCAGATCTATTACGGTTCCAGATCTTTAATTTCTGGATTTAATTATGGATCGGTATTATGGATCTATAATAATAATAATAATAATAATAATAATAATAAATAAACTGTGCATGCACAAAATGACTGCTGGACCGTTGTGTGCCTGCGTGCTCTTTCACAATGACAGTAGTGGTGTTGCTGTCATTTTGGTAAAGGCTACATATGCACAGAACAGTCCAGGGGCCATTTGTGCATGCGCTGTTATTTTTAAAAAAAATATTTTAAAACGAACTGCAACAGGCGTGTTGCAGTTTGGTATGGATTAATTCCTACCTGCCTGTATCTGTAATGCCCATCCCTACTGACATCTTTTAGGGGTGATTTAGATATAGGATATCTTGCCTCAGAGAGGGGGTTGCACTAGCTGACCTCAAAGGTCTCTTCCCAACTCTCCCAACTAGAGTCTAAGACTCTGTGACTTCAGTGAGATTATTCCGTAGTAAGGCCACTCGCCCACATTATGCGGGATGGCGAACCTCCCAATGAGGAATCTCCCCTGACTGGGAAACTTACACTGAGCTCTGCACGTGGGCACGGTGCTAAAAGCGTCATCAGCTGCGTCCAGCGGCATTTTTTCCTACCAATGTCATGGCTGAATTTCGAGCCCTGACATTTGTTGGGAAAAAAGTTGCTGGACCATGGGGTTGATGACACTTTTAGCCCCGCGCCCAAGTGCAGAGCTCGGTGTATGTTTCCCAGGTGGAAGATTCCCTGCCGGGAGATTCACCAGTCTGTGTAATGTCAGCAAATAGTCTAAGACTGTAACCTAAAGTGTTAACGTGTCCAAACCTATGAAAATGAGGCATTTCAGCTGAGAAATAAACTCAAGTCATTTACATGATCGTCTCAAGCAAAAAAACCATTTCTTTTTCTGAAGTTCTTTTTGATTTCCTGTGTCTGAGTGTTGTCAGAGACAGTCTGGGGGAGGAGGAGGGAGGGTGACATTTTGAGGTGCGTGCTATGTTGGAAGGTGCTAGACGGCAGAAAGGAATTAGCATTGGCTGGGAATAAAAAGCAAGGAGATCATCATTCACAGGATAGAAGAAGCCGCTGTCAGCCCATCTGGGATTTGGGAGGCAAAGAGAGAAAATCCAGGCAGATTTAATTAAAACATTATGCAGACCAATTCAGTGATGCCTCAGGTTGGCTTTATGCAGGGAGACAGTTTTATTTCACTACGACAATGAGACGGGGATGTATTTTGTAATGGGAGCAGATGTCTGTACGTACAGCCTGTATTGATTTATATCGGTAACAGATTTGAAATTATCATTGCATGCTTCTTCTAAGAAGAATGAATATCTTGGCGTGGGCATGCGGAGGCTAAACCATAATCCAGTAAAGACCATTAAGGTTCCAGACACACAAAGACTTTGCTCCTGATTCTTGGAAGGGGAGACAAGGGAGAGGGGAACGTAGGGAGAGACAAGGATACATCCATGAAGTTGAGAAGTTACAACTGCATGTGCTTAGCTTAGTCATAGGGAAGAGAACGGATGCTAACCAGAGACCTGAAATGGGTACTAAATTTAGTACTTGTGGGTAACACCCACACTTTTAGGTACCTGGGAACCTGAAAAGTCAGTAACTTCTGGCACCGATTTTCCAATTACCAATTGGTATATCAGGTCGGAAAACTGAAAAATTGGGATGGAAATAAAAAATATGGGACCATAAGTCAATGTTCAGGACCAGAAGTTGACTTTCTGTCCCCAGAAGTCAACTTTCTGTGCCCAGAAGTCAACTTTCTGGGATGGAAAATAAAAAAATAGGCATCAGAAGTGGAAGAATTGGTACTGGAAGTCAACATTCCAAGATCGGAAGTCAACATTCCGGGACATTGGGTATCCGACTCCAGTCACAATCCGGTCCCGATCAGTGCCCGATGTTGTTGGGTCTATTCGGGAACTGGAAATTTGATGGGAATACCCGTTTTTGTGGGTACTTGTTTAAGCTCTAATAATGCTGAAAGGACATCATCAGTGAGAAGTTTGGGGTGTGGGGGCAGTGAGTAGCTAGGGAAGGCCTGTAGGTTTTTAGGAGGAATTTAAAGGTTGGGAGGGAGGGAGCAAATGAAAAGCATTCAGGGAGAGAATTCCAGGCCTGAGGGTCAGAATAAGAATAGGAGAAAAGACATTTCCAGTAGTGTTATAACACTGGCATATTAAGAGATAAGCGTGCTCTTAAATGCTTCGCTGCAGAGGCATAAATACAACAAAGAGGGAAAGGAGTGGCAACATGGGCAAAAATAATAATTTGGACAGAAAAAGAATCCTTTTGTCTCTTAAATGCATATCTAAAATTGAAATCAAATGTGTTCGAAACAGGGAGTAAATAGTAGGGGTGGGAATTCCAGTTCTCCCGAGAACCGATATTGCCAGTATTTGGGTGTATCGGGTTAATCCGATAAATCCGATATTTACCTGTACTGGCATACCTGATCTTTAATACTGGGCGCTTTACCATTTGTTTACATTGCAGTCATTGAGATAAACGGGCGCAATGTAAAAAAATCGGTAAACACCCAATGTTTAAAATCCAGTATGCCGATACTAGTAAATCCGGTACCGGGGAAATCCAATACTGGTAAAGCTGGTATCCGGTATTCTCCCCGGTGTCCCACCCCTAGTAAATAGCAGGAAATGGACCATTCCATTACGTCTTCCTGTGCACGTTCTGAAGTGACCAAAGGTGGCCACAGTCGGAGAGAGGATGCTGGGCTAGATGGACCATTGGTCTGACCCAATACGGCACTTCTTATGTTCTTCTCCATAGGCCGCTTGGAGGTTCTACGCCACCAACCTCTCTCGAACTGACCTACGCTCCACTTGGAGCTACTACGAGCGGACGGTCACGGTCCCCATGTACAGGTACCTGCTCCTTTAATTCTTTTCTTCCTTATCCATGGTGTGCACAAATCCATCTGGCATGTTAATCCTGAAATTAATTGGCTCTTTATTTGATATCCATTTTAAATGCTCACATGGAGTCTGTTTTTTGTTTTTTTTAATGTTTCATTTTATTGATCTTATTGTGTAAGGTTGTTTTTTTTTAAATTTCTTGCTTTGCTTTTTCTTTTTATTTCAATGATATTAATTTTCTTCTTTCTGTGTCTGTGTCATCATCATTTTCACCTTGATTTTTCTGCACCCGTTGTTAGTTGCATTGTGTTGTGACAGTTGCCATGGCAACCTCCGAAGAGCTGCTCCCGGGCTGCCTTGGAAAGTAGGTAATGATGATGCTCCTCTCGCGGGCCCCAGGTAGCTGTGTCACTGTAATGGGATTGTAATGGTTTTTCTGTCTTTTAGCAATGTCTTAGCTGCTCCTGACAGTCTTCCTGAACACCAGAATGTCCTCACTGGTCCCTTGAACAGGGCTGGTGTTTTGAGCCTCCTTTGGTTCTGCCTTGGCTGATGCAGGATGGGATACAAGGGACAGCCAATCTGGTTTTCTTGCAGTGGACTCAAGAACTAAACAGAGCATAGGGTTGGAGAAAACCCTCAAATGTGTCTGCTCAACTGGGTGAGGGACAGGCCTAGATTAAGTTCCTGACTTGGCTACACACTTCCTGGATGACTTTGGGCAAATGTTTCAGTTTTCCATCTATATGTGGAAATAATACTCCTCCCCACCTAGGGCTGGTCCAGAACAGCCCTTCCATTTTCATGGACCAGTTGTTGAAATTTCAATTGGAATTCCCATTGATCGAAATTCTCAATTGGCATTCCAATGGAACAGTTTGGTCCTGTGCAAAGTGGTGGCCCTGGTACTGTGCCTGTGGAAAAACAGCAGCCATTGCACAACAAAATGCCGGGAGCTTGCACCTGTACAGTGTGCCGACCGCCGTTTTGCACATGGGGGGGGTACCGTGACAAAAATGGCAGTGGAATTTTTGATCGATCTGAGTAGACAGCATTCCGTTCCACGTTTTGCTGGATAATTGTAACAATGGAATTCCGTCAGAAATGGAAGTAGCTGAAAGACAGAGTTTCAGCCCTATTCCCTCCCCTGCTTAAAGAAGTATTTTAGGAGGATACATTCATTGATTGGGGCGCACCAATATACAGCAATGATGGCGGCTATAGAAATAGCTAGTTAAATGTAAGGTGGGTTAACTGATTGGTCTTAATGATTTAGAAGGGTAAGGTTAATCCAGGGCTTAAGGGCATGCCTCCATTAAATGCTTTCTGTGAACAGCAAACTTATCCCCACCCCACAAACTGGATCCCATGCAAATTGCTCTTCGCCAAAGTGGCTATAGATGAATTTGTCTTCCAGAGCTAGGTGTCTTTGCTCTATAACTGGTTTTTAGGTCCAAGTGGACGGATTGCCAGTGAGAAAACTGTAGCAGCATGTGCATACACACCATTGTTTGGCAAAAGACTGCCCAGTAGCAAGTGTCAATTTGCTCCAGTGTTCAATGCCTGCCGCCTCAGCGATACCCAGTTGCTAAGGAACAAGGAAAATCCCCCCAGAGCTAACGCTTTCTGTAGACAAAAGAATACCCACAGCTATTTTTTGTGCAGATGAAATCTTCCCGTCAGCTATGGCACCAAGAGCACATGATTCATAAGGCTGGTCTCTGGGCTGGTTGCCTAGCTGGTCGAGATGTCTAATATATTATATTTTTTTTGCCAGTGGGTACTTTTCTCCATGACTTTATTTATCGCCCCAAGCTTGCCCTGTCCTGTCGGCTGTACAGGAATCAGTCTGATCGCGCAGACCTAAGCTGAGACCACTTGTGTATGTCACAGCTCTATCCCATTGGCCAAGATGCCCCTTGTGCTACCTGTGGAGGGAATGAGAAGGGGACAAGGTCCCTTCCTTGGGACTGCAGAGGTGGGGAGAGTCTTTATGACCTCCTCTCAGCAGCATTGCATCACAAAGAGCAAGAGAAGTAGCTAGGTTGAATAGGCCCTTGTGACCCTCCCCCAATAGCAAGGGACACTCTTGTACTAGTGTCTTCATTATAGATACGCCCTTGTAGAGAGCCAGAAATGAGGGGGAAGGCTGCCCCCCCTGTGCCAATTTTCTCCCTGAAAGCGTTCAGTTTTGGTACAGACACGGCTGCCACCATTATGAAGACATGGGAGCACAGCTTTGGGAGAGCAGTATAGAGAAGCTGCACACAACCCTTCCCCCATTTTTGGACTGTTGCACCTCTGTCTGGTGTTCACTCTCAGTGAGGTAGTGAAGCTTACAACCATCTCAAACATCCTTGACTTCTGGTTCCCTGGCCAACTTCAATAAAGTTGTTTAAAGGTTTGGAGAGGGCCAGGGCCTAGTATCCTAGGGTCTTCTCACAACTGCCCAAATGTCCCATTTTCCCCAGTGCTTCTGATACCCATGTCACTCTTTCTTGCCGCTCAACTAGTTCCTCATGCTTCTTTGACTGACTGTGGCACTTGCTTTGCCATCTGCCCATTGGCCTCTCTTTTCTCTGCTGCTCCCTACTGGATCCCAAAGGAGTGAAAAGCTAGCAGGAAAAGAGCAGGCTTCAACTGGACAGTTGCTAGCATCCATGCCTCACCAGAGAGCCCCCAGATGACCCAGACACCCAGCATCCCTTCCTCTGTCACAGTAGCGTAGCAAGGCCAGACTCATGTCCGAATTATGGGGCCCCCTAAAGGCAAGGAGGCAAGGTTTCCAGGGTGAGGAGAAGAGCTTACTCATGAAGGCATTGTTGCCCGAGCTAGGACTGAGACAAGAGCAGGTGTTCCCGTTCTGAAGGGAAATACAGACCTTTTGGGAGTACTTGCAAGTGTCCATTGGTACTTCATCAATTTCTGGCGATCCTGCACTTCTGCCATGTTTTAATCATTTTCTTCACTTTCCAAGATTTTTTTCTGTCACTTTCCGAAATTTTTTGACACTTTCTGGAATTTCTTTGGTCACTTTTCAGGAATTGTACGACAGTTTTATGGCAGTTCTAGAGTACTCTCATGGCAATTTCAAGTACTTCCCCAGTGCTTAGCCAGCAAGTTATCATCTCCAAATTGCACATGGGGCAAGCACAGTGCTCACCCGTGGCCACCCCATTCAACTTGCAAAAAATTACAATGATTGGCTAAAACAATGGGAAAGCGAGTAAGCTTCCTTGTTGCAAGAATCTCAGCAAATGACCTGCTTCCAATGGAAGCAGCGCTCACTGAGATTTTTCATTTCAGGCCTAGCACCACCTCCCAGGACCCACCCCCTTAAACAACAGCAACGAGGCCAGCAAGGGTGTTTTAAAAGTGGGTGGTGGTGAGGCCTACTCCTTTCCCCACCCATTCTGAAATTTTCCTACAGAGGGTTTTTTCCTTCATTTTTGTCCTTTTTTATTATCTTTGTCATTTGTTCTTGTAATAATAATAATAATTTATTTGACGGCACTGGCTCTCGCCATGACCCAAGGTAACAAACAAAACATAAACGTAAACATAGACATAGGCATAAACACAAAAATAAACATAAAATTAAACACATCCATATAGAGCAATAACAGAAAAACATCACATCGTATACGTGAAATCAAGTAACCTTGGGTAAAGCTAACTAAGGCATAACAAAATAGCATCTGGGTGTCATAAATTGACATCCGACCAAAACATTGGATGTTGTCAGCCAGAATTCACTGACTTATCCAAAAGGTGATAACGTCTATTGTACACTGCAGCAACCAAAGTCTGCAGGCATACAGACAGATAAACCTTCTTCCAGCGCTAGCTTACGCAATTATCAGCAAGAGCATACAACCATAGCCATCAGATAACCATAAAATAATTCCCAAATAACATTAAAGTATGAATTATCCCATAATACATAAAATATTAGCAATAATTTTTACAACATAGGCTTACACTAAAAAAGTTAACTGCGGATACTAGCGTTTGTTCTTGTAAATTAATTACTAAAACAAATGGGGCCTCATTAGTTTTAATAATTAAAAAAATGAAATTAATCTGCACACCTCTACCTGTTGTTATTAAATGAGCTACCCCTTTTGACTCTATTTACAAATTAAAGCGTGCATATTTGTTACAGCTTTAGCAATGACCTTAAAGCCTCTTCTCACTCAGGCTTCAGTGGGTGGCATCTCCCATTCATTTCTCCCCCGGCAGCTCGTACCCAAAGGGAGAATGACCAACGAGCCATGAGAAACCGAAATGATTCATATGGTTGAAGAGCAGCTGCCTTGTTTTAACGGCGCTGTTTTAATAGAGTCATCTCTTTCATTAATAGCAAGGCAGCTCCTTAGTGAGGATGGCCCCAGATGCAGCTGAGATGACATTTGCCAGGGGAATTCCCTCACAGATACGCTGAAGTTCTATAAGGGGAAACCAGAGGAAATCCTTGATGCCCTGAAGACAGGGAGCTCCCAGTAAACAAGGCGCCTTTCCAGCCATCTCCCTCACTGCCCTCTACACGCGGCAAGACAGACTGCACGGCCTGCCTGCAGGCACTGACTACAATATGGCAACCCCAGGATTGGGAAGGAGGGGGTTATGGATTTCCCAGGATGCTAAATACAGCAAGTTGTGTCATTTTCCATATCCATGATTTCATGTTGTGCAACACGCCCTCTGGCAGCATTGGGCATGCTGTGTGGTTTTGAATACACTTACATGGAGCTACCCAGGATGCCCTATGCTGTCATGTGCATCAGCTGTGTTAGTTAGACATTAGATTGACTGAAGGGTCTAGCCGTGTTACTAGGCCTTTCCTACTGACCATAGTGCAGATCACCGTAGCACAGGAGGTGCTGAGATATCTCATCTCCATTGCTAACGTACACATGTCTCCTCAGTGGGTAACAATAGACATAACACAGGCTTGCTATAGCCCCCTGTGGCCTGCACTCACTGTATGTGTGGTCCCACACCGCTAGATGTTGGCCTGGGACTGCACCAGAGTGGATAAGTGGCCCACGATGTACCCTGGTCATGATCCAAGGCACCCATTCCAGGCCAAGAGCCACTTACATGGGTCAACGCAGGACAAGGCATCCGTTCGGACCCATAATCCCCACTGCAGGATGGGGGTCGCTATGGCTGCCCAACATGGCAGGAGGCAGGGACTGGGCTCGCCACCCAGACATCTGTTGCAGCCCTACGCCTACCCAGGCCATGCAGGCGGTGGGGCAGCTCTCCCAGTGGGAGGCACATTTGTTCAGTGCCGCTCACTGACTCAGAGTGGTCGCCATGGTTTTCTGCCCCAGGCTGGGCCAGGGAGATACCCTACCACCTGCACATCTGTTGTTACTCACTGTTAATTCAGGATTAGAGCTGAAACGAGTACCTGCAAAAACAGGTATATCCGTCAAAATAGCAGTATCTTACCTCTTAACATGAGGTAGTAATCAGTACCCTGTTATCTCAATTTTCTGACTTCCAGTACCAATTTCCTGACTTCTCTTACCAACTCCTGTGCCACTTAACAAAAAGGTAGATCAGTAACTTGGTAATGGTAATACCTGGTATTTTGGGGTAATTAAGTAACCAGATCAGTACTTGAGTACTGATTAGGCATAGATACTAGGGGTGGGACATCTGCCAAAAAAACGGTTACCGGTTTAAACGGTTACCGGTTTACAAAAAACCGGTTTACCGGATTAAAACCGGTTTACCTGTACCGGATTTATTGCATTGATTTCAATAGGGAACTGTCCCCATTGAAATCAATGGGGGGAAAAAACCAATACCTCCCCCCTACCCCTACCCCTCCCAGGCTGTGTGGGTGGAAGGGGGGCATTTAATTTTATTTTTTTTTAACCCTAAGTCCCTACTAGTGCGGGCTCTGGGCTGCCACCGGCGACCCGGAGCCCGCACCATCAGGTACTAGGGTGATCCCTGGGGTGGGAGGAAGTTCCCCGGAAGGCCTAGTAAGCGCTGAAGCCACCAGCCAGTGCTGAAGCTGCTGGACTGCCATGCTGCCGCCGCCGCCTTCGTCACCACCCAGAGTGCCAAAGGTAGGCGATCCCTGGGTGAGGGGGGAGGTAGGATGATCCCTAGGGTGGGGTGTGTGTTAAACCACCCCCCACCCCAGGGATCACCCTAGTACCACAGTACCTACCTACTGGTGCAGGCTCTGGGTCGCCGGCGGCAGCCCGGAGCCCACACTAGCAGTGACTTCGGGGAAAAAAATTTTTAAAAAAATCCAGGGTGGGCGGGGGGTGTCCCCCCTTCCACCCGCGTAGCCTGGACTGGGGAGGGAAAGTGGTTGGGGTTTTTTTGTTTCTTTTTTTACATTGCGGCCATTCATTTCAATGGCCGCAATGTAAAAAAATCCAACACGGGGATCCGGTACCGGTACCCCCAAATACCAGGGTAATCCGATACTGCCGATACAGCAAAATACCGGCAGTATCGGATACCGGATGTACCGAACTTCCCACCCCTAATAGATACCCCACTCAAAGATGCAGGTACTACCCATGGGTGGTAAATTTGCTGCTCGTTTCAGCTCCGTTCAGGATGCGTAACGTCCAGTGCTGGTTCCAGGGAAATTTGGGCACCTGGAATATAGTCGTATTACCCCCCACCTTCCTAACATAGAAAAGTGGATTCACACTGATTTGTCCATTAGAAAAAGGAAAATGTTACCATAGCTTTTAAACATAGTGGGGCCGATCAATGGCACCCACGCACCTCACACACCTATATTATTATTGCAAATATTTAAAATTAAAAAATGGGGGAAAACCCTCACAAGAATGATAGGGACATTTTGAAAATGAAGGGATTTACAAAAAAGAAAACAAAGAAGGGTGCCTTCTGCATACCCTTCGATTCTTTGCTCTCCCGGCTGATCGTATATTTGGCAGGAAGAAGATCAACTCCTCTTGCCCTAAGTCTTGCCAGTAGATGATCTGTCTAGGGTGACAAGCAGCATTCCAGGTCTCTTCCCAGCCAGCATGGTGCTCTTGGACCAACAGCACTCTGCTGAGAACTCTCCAGTTGGGAAAGAACCCAGAGCTTCCACCAGTAGACCAGTCTGCGAATTCTTGCTACAAGAGTTCACGTATGTTGTTGAGTTTTTGAGCATGCATAATAGCAAAACTTTTGCCGTTCAAAAGGGCAAGGAGCCAGAGCAATCTTCGGAACGGATGCACAAAGATCCAATGCAGGTAAAAAAAAATGTGCTGGATGTCCCTGCGCTGTTCTGAAACTAGAGATAACATCTGAAGATGAAAAGAGGCTCATCTATTTCAGCCCTAATCGCTGTCCCCAGGGCAGTAACTAGGAGAAAGAGGCCAGTCCACACCTCTTAGTACCTGCAGATTTCAACAAGAATTCAGACATCGGTTTATGCTTGGCTCTCAGATTCAAGAGTATCCCTCCAGCCCTAATGGCTAGAAAGATTATTTTTTTAAAATAAATAAAAAATGAAAGGGACAGAAATGAATAGAAATAAGCTTGCTTGTGACCTGCAGCGTGATGCCCCCTGGTCTAGAGGAATGAGGTTGAGAGTCAGGAGAGGAGAGTTCTAATCGCTAACTCTACTACTGGTTTACAGTATGACCTTGAGAAGGTCACTTGCCATAACCTCATTGATACTCCATTCCCCAGCCTGTAATTGGAATTGATACCTGAAGTCGGATGGGTATTAAAAGGATTAATTAATGTTTGTAAAGCATCTGAGATCCTCTTATTCCAAGTGTCTATGCACGCGCAAAGCATTATTCATATAATGATTAGGGCTGTAGCGGAATATCGCAGTGGTAGCTATTTCCACCAGGAACAGTGTTTCCGCAATTAGTGGTACGGCGTGACAGAGGCTTCCATTCCGCTAGTTTCATTCCGCTACTTCCGCAGTTCCGCTAATTTCATTCCACTACTTCCACAGGCTTCGCAAAATAGCGGAAACATGACATGTTCGCTACTTCTGCCATTCCGCCAGCACCACAAAATAGCGGAACAGCGGTTTTCTGACAGTTTCCGCAATTTTTCCGCAATTTGAGAAATGCCGGCGGAATTAGCCGAATGTCCACAGAAAAGCCGCAGTGTGGCGCAGGCAATTCTGAAATGGCGGAATGGAATCCCGGCGCGGTAACAGCTGCTGCCGCATCTGAGCAAGCATTTGTTGTTCCCGTGAAATTCCATCAAAATGAATAGGCTAGAACTCATAGGCCCAGGTGCTATAGAATGTAACAGGCATCCTATATAAGACATTCTTCCTGTGCCACCAGCTAGTTGGGGTCACCTTCTTTTTGAAATACAGACTTTGCCTTGGACACAGCCCCAACATCTTGCCACAGTGAAAGATCTGATGTAGAGGTTCCTAAACTGTGAGTGTGGACACCCAGTTGTGTCATGCCATGGGCAGATGGAATCACAGCCCCAACTGTTTAGGATGTATCCTATTTAAGTATCAAAATGGGTTCCCACTGGCAAAAAAAATAATAAAGATTTGGGAACGGCTCCTTTAACCTTTGGGCCAGTGACATAGCAAACCTGGGGCGAGCTCAGGTTCATGTCCCAGTGATGGACTCCCCTCAAGGCAAGCTGATGTGGTCTCTAGGGTGAGCTGAAGCAAGGCTTACCTTGATGGTCGGGGTGTGCATTTCATTTTTACTACAATAACAAAAACAAAAATGTAATTTTTGTTTTTGTTTTTGCAGTAACAAAAAAGAAAATAATAGCAATGAACATTTTCATTTTTGTTATTCATTTTTGTTATTTTTTGGTAATTTCTGGTAATTTTCACCAATTTCCGATACTTCCGGTATACTGATAATCCCAGAAAGTACTGAACAATGTTGATCATTTTCTTTAATGACTGAAAAATAAAGAAAACAAAAATGATAACGGAAACAAAACTGAATAACGAAAAAATAACAAGAACAAATGTGTGTAGTAGTAGCTTATTGTGTGGCCGTTGGCCATTGCAAATATAAAATACAGACAAACATGGAGACACAGCAAACACGTAGTAAAACACAGAAAAACAAATCAAAGGGATTCTAAATCTTCAAATACTAAAGGCCAAAAGGTCAACATACAAAATACAAAGAAAGAATCAGTGAAAAATAAATAAATTTAAAAATCGGCCAAAGAAACGCTTGGCATAACTATTTCTTTGAATCTAAGATATGATCAGCCATCCAAGTAGTCCGAACCTTCATTGCTTGGGCTAAGAATTTGGCGACAAACTTCTTCAGCGGTCCTGATTCCCTAACAGAATACGGAGATAGTCCCCATCAGATCTCTCAGGTAGTAATCTTAAAATCGGGGAGATGAATTCATGTCTTCAACATAGATACAATCTGCAATACAGAAGAACACGTTGAACAGATTCAACCTCCCCTGAACCTCACTCAACGAAAGGAATCCCCTTGCAACTCCCATCCCAAACCATTATTATTGTGTTAGCATTTATATAGTGCCAGTGATGTACCTGGTGCTTTACAGAGAATAAGATAGACACGGTCCCTGCCCGAGAGCTTCCAATCTAAAGACGGGGAGGGGAAGACAGGGGAGGGGGAACAGAGGGACAGACATTAATACGGGCATGAAAAACCATTTTCTAATTTTTCTTCCTGCAATTAAAGTCCATTCCCTACTGTCCAGCCCTTAGTGGCCATGAAGAAGAGTTGGTTTCCAACCTACCAGTAAGGGCTGGCCAATAGGGAATGGACTAAGGCTGTTTTTAGACAAGCGCCTCCCCACCATCACCCACACATCATGCATGTTGCAGGGCTGCATAGGGCACCAATGCATTGGTGTACAACTTGCATGACGGGTGGGTAATGGGTGGGCACGTGCTTGTCTGAAAACTCCCTTAGAGCAGCCTTTTGTATATTTGATTATTCTTGTATGGGTGTTTACCTACATATTCCTGTACACTCGGGCGTCACCAGCTTTGTGTTAAATTCAATTTTGTGCAAATCTCTCTCTCAACCAGTTGTAACAATGGGCATTTTTAGACACACGTTAAAGTTCTGGATGTGTCAGTCTTCTGGGTTTACAAGTTCACAAGTAAGTTTTGGATGCATTTTTCACACACACACACACACACACACACACACACACACACACTGCCCTGAGGCAGTTCCTGGCTGCATTCTTCACACAAACACTGCCCTGAGGCAGCCTAAAGTAGCCGCAGTTGTAGACGTGACGGGCTGCCATGGAAACCAAGTGATCACAGCTGCCAGGAGCAAAGCAGTTTACCAGGAGAACCTTTTACACACAAAGGTTCTGAGAGAAGTTTCATGCAGAAGTTCAAAGGTCTGGATGTTTAAGATCTGGATGAGTGATTTAGACACACAGAAAGTTCTGGATGTAACAGCAAACATCCAGGAGAATTGTGTATCTAAAAAACCCCTTTGTCCAGGTATTAGCTCTGGCGGTATCCCTTGTATCCACTGGTTATAAAGCAATGACTCTTACTGATGTGTTTATGCAGATCCTCCAAACATGCCTCACTTCTCAGACTCTCCAAGCTCAGAGGTAGCACGTTCTTCCTGTCACCCCACAACTTTTTTTGTTGACCGCCTGTTGATGGGTTGCTGGGAGTGGTGTTTGAACAGGAGATCAGGGTAGGAGCTTCTAATATCTGTGCTGTGCTTCCAGGTTTGTTAACTCAAGACTGAGGTGGAATTTGTGTGTGGCCACTAGGAGGCGATAAAGAACAACATGTGAGTGTAGGTCACCATTGCAATTTCCCCAGGGAATATCTACAAACACTTTACATTTCGACCAGACTCAAAAATTGACACTATTGAATATGGTACGAAAGCACACCCATCCGTACTTCAACAAGGTGTAGTTCCCAAAGACAGAGCCTAAATTTCTACCAACTGTTAGCCTGTGTCACGTTGTACCTGCGCACTGGACTGCACTTAGTTCACATGCTAATTTTCTTTGTTCTGTTTCTTTTCTCCTCTTCCTCCTTCTTCTTTTACTTTCTTTTTTTTCTTTTTTCCTTTCTCTTATCCCTTATGTTTGTTTTTCTTTGGTGAAAACACTTGAACCAAAAAAGCTCGCAAACGCAAACGTATGGTGCCTCCAGGTAGGAAAGTGCATGTTGGTCGCAACCCGTGTGTCATGTCACTCTTTGTGCTTCGTCTGGAACTGGATCAGGATATGCTATTTTATTTTATTTTTTAAAGAAATAAGCCTAAAATTAGAAAAACGCACCAACCCACAAGCCCCAGTCATATTCCAACAGCAAATTCCATGTGTCTTCAAAAATACTGTAGCCTTTGTTTTTCCACAAGTGTCGGGAAGCTTTCTTATGCAGTGAATTTGTAAAGGAGAGTACAGATTATTACATGAACATGGTCTTCTAAACATCTTGAAATTCAAAGGACTCCTACCTCCCCCCACTTTTTTCCTTATTAACTCTAAGTCACTGGTGAAGTCACTTTTACATCACTGGCAAAGATGTGGTAAATTGGAAAGGTCTCCCATGACTGCCTGGAGTTTGAAGGGGGCATTTGAGCCTCTACGTTGATTTACCAATGGTTAATTAAGGGGCCCTTTGTGCTTTTGCAGATATCTTGTAATGAAAAATTCATTGACAAAATGAAACCTTTTGGGAACTTTCAACATGAAGGGCTTTCTATAGGACTCATGCACGAGTCATTACAAATAAATAATACACTATCTCCTTGGCTACAAAAAGAAGTGGACTTTTTTTTCAAAACTGCAGGATTATTTTATACATCTTCCCCCCCCCCCCAGAAGGAACAAGCTAAATATTTGCTTTAAGAATAGGATAGCAATCTGTCTCTTCGTTACTCGAAAGGGTGAGCCCAGATTCTATTCTCTGTTGCACCCCAATCCAGCCAGATTCACTCCACTGATGTGGGGACAGCCAATCTGATTTTCAAAGCACACAGCTGTGGTAGTAGTTTCCACAATGGAGCCTAGCAATAGTCAGGTACCTGCGTTTTCCCCACTGATGACAGTGGGTAAAGCCGCAAGGGTGCCCTCCCGCCCGAGCTCAAGCCACATGTGCTCCCGGTTGGGCCAATGGCAGCACAGCCCGGGGGCGGGGAGAACGGGGAACATGAGGCCGTCTGTCCCTGCCTCTGTACTGCGCCCGGCACCCTGCCAAAAAGGATTGTGCAAGCTCTACAAGAGTTTTTAAAATGATAAAGGATAGCTAAATCTCAGGACCACAAAGACCATTTTTGCACAGAACCTCCCCCCCCCGCCCCCGGGTTTGTGGGCGGGTGTGTGGTGGAGGGGGCCGTCCACACAAACAGTGCAGCGGCGGTTGGAGAAATGGGTGTCCACCAATGGAAACACCGTGGACGGTGAGTAGGGGTGTGTGTGTGCGCTCCCAGTGTATGTCCATCTCCACTCCACCCATGGAGCCATCTGGAAAAATGGAGGTGGCTCCATGGATGGGGAAGGGTGGAGATGGGCATGTGCCCATGGAAAAGGGCCGTACTTGATGTTCGGGCGGGTGTGCGCGGGGGTGTGTGTGCTGTCTGTTTAAACAGCCGGCGGTTGGTAGGGGGGTGACTGTTCACTCGGTGTTCGTCCATGTGAACACTGAGCGGGATGGGTGAGAGTGTATTCACACTCTCGTGCAACACCCACATCCACCCATCACCCACCCATCTCCACCCACATCCACCCACGGAGCCCTCCGGAAAACCGGAGGCCCTGTGGATGGAGATGGGTGGAGGTGTATGTGTGTCCATGTAAACGGACACACACACACACATCACCAGAACACCCATCCCCCCCACTCCCGTCCATGTAAAAAGGGCCAAGGGTGCACACCCACCTCCACTCGCCACCGGCGCACACCTATCCCCCAGCCCACCACATTCGTGCAAAAAGGGCCAAAGTCATACCTCAGCATATTTATTTATCTTGATTTCTCTCCCGCCCTTCCCAGAAGGCTGCTGGTGTTCTCCTAAGGGACACAAGGTGATAATAGACGTGATGTTGGCCTGCTATGGTCCATCTGAGCCATAGACTTACCCACATGTCTGTGTCAGGGCTGCCAGATGTGGGCCTGCTGCTGCCCCATCCTAGGTAGGTGGGTGACCCAGAAATGGTCCCCTGGATGATCTCAAGCCCACAGTCAGGGCCAAGGGCCACCCAGGTGGGCCATATTGGGCCACCATGGCTATTTTCGGCCACATCCCTGGGATCCAAGACTGGGCTTGGCTGCCTAGCCTTGCTTTTCTTCTGTTCCTCTGCCCTTAACGGGGTGGGGGAGTGCTCACTGACTGGCCTGGTTGGCAGCACGTCAGTTCCATGCCCCAACCTGACACTGCCAGGGCCAGCCCGCCCCCCCCTTCCCTCCTCCTGCTTCATAGTTACAAAGAACCCCTACAAAGCAGGTAGTAGGCCACTGCCACCCACAGGGAGAGTCATGAACATGAGACTGGAACACAGACCTAAGTCTAGTTACCAAGAACCTGGTCCTTCTTCCTTTGAATTCAATGGGATATTGGCTGTTGACTTCAACAGGGGTGAGAGTCAAACCCTGTAAGATTCTAGGGGAATTTGCAATACGCTCTAGTTACATAGGGGGTTATACAAGCAGTGAAATTTCAGCTGGTCACAAACTGATCTATAGTTTTATTGCATGAGCAGTTTTGGCTTCCCAGTTGCATTTGCCCTTAAAAATGGATCCGGTACCCTCACTTGGGTTCCAAATGGTTCCTTTTTCTATTTTCTGGGATCACGGAGGTTGCAGTTAAAATTTCCACCCCCTAGCACCAGACCCTCAGTTTGGTTGCATTAATTAGCTCAGGTCCAATAAAGTCCTTGAAGATCTGACCCACTTCTGTTTGAGTAAGTGGGGTATTTTACATGAGTGAGGATGTCACGGCCATAATGGTCCATTTTGCTCTATCTCTTGAAGACAAACCCACCACTTGAGGGAGTTGGTAGACATAAATTGACCATGACTCTTTAGTAATCGTCCTTCATCTATTTTTGACCTCCATCCCTATGCCTTGACCAGTTTCTGCCTCTCTTCTACACACCTCACACTGGAACCACTTTATGAAATAAAACTGTGTGTGTGCTTATGTGTGTCCTGTATTGTATAGCTTTCTCTCCACCTTGTGTTGTGTTTTGTGATAGTATCATATTGTAGCTGAGTGCTTCTGGGCATGACAACTCCTCTGTCCTGGCTGAAAACTATCTGTGCTACCAAGTCACTAGTAATTCATGCTCCCTCCGAATGTGGACAGCGAATTCCTTGTTGTGTTTCTTGCGCTCTAACAAGAAGATCCGGTTGTTCTTTCTAACATGGAGGGAGGGGAGTATTAACACTTCTTGGGATGGGGTGGAAAGTTATCGAAGCAAGCGGGGATTCTAACACTTTGTTGTGTTGGATGGCATGAGCTGTGTGTTAACGCAACCCTTCCTGCCTAGCTCTTTGTGAAACCCGAATATACTTCCTGCAAACAAAAGTATCCCATACTGGGGAGAAAAAGAGAGAGAATTTTAACCACCAAGTACCTTCTTGTTTGTGTCCTTGCACGCACACACCGCGACACCCACTTCACAAAGATTCGCTTTCGCGAAGAACGTTTATTGCTTCCAAGGTGTCATGATCTAGATCTTTGTGAGGAAACTCAGCCAACCTAGACCATATCCTTTCAATAATGAGCCTTCTCTGGTGTAAAGCTTGCTGTCATGAAAAAGCTACAGGTTCTATCCCCATAACAGCTTAGTAACCAGCTCCTCAGCTAGGACTGTGGCAAGAGGTAAGCCCAAATTCATGATCTGAACAAAGATCCAGGGTTTGGATCAGCATACTTGAGAGTTGAAACCCACATCCTACGATAAAATATCTACTTTTCCAGCACACACAGGCTTCACCATTGTCCCAGTGTATATGGCGACATTTGTGAATTTGCTCTCTGACTAGATGACCCTTGAGGTCCTTCCCCCCGGGAAGCTCATTCGTTTCAGAGTTGGGTGGAACAGCACCAGTGGTAGGATGCCATATTGGTGAGTCTGCCCAGTGGGAAGGAGACTGTTGCCATCATGATATGTGTGTGTGCCCTTGGCTGGACCCAAGGACTGTGGATCCTCAGGACAATCCCATCTGCTGTATCTGACAATCCGATGAGCTACTGACTTGCCATGAGGTTTTTTTCTAATTTGTTTATCCTAGTGGTGAAAGCAGGGACATTATCTGTAGATGAGCTTTCTGGAGATAATTAAGAACACACAAAAATGGATGTCCAACATCCATGAACAATCAAGAACTTCTCGCAGAGAATCTTGCGCAGACAGTAACCAAACTGTTACGTTCCAAACTTCCAATCCTCAGCTGATATAAATATTCCCCTGCTCTCACTAGGTGTAAAAGTCCGTTTCCAACCAGATTCTATTTTCAACCGATTTGGTCAGTTTGATTGGTCTGAATGAAAATCGGAATGAACAATCATTCCGATTTTCGTTCAGTGGAACAATCAATTTTTGGGGGGATGTTCAGCACATGTACAAAGTGGCATCCGGCTGTACGCATAATGGGCTCAATCCCATAGCCCACGGATCCCTTGCAAACAGCGTGCATCCCCATTGCCGGCCCATTGTGCTGCGCGGAAACAGCGTGCACATGCGCGCACACAACTTCCACACAGAATCCGCAGGCCATGGGATTGAGCCCAATGGCGGCGCTTTCATGACCCTCGCCATTTTGCACATGCTCAGTATGGCTGAACAGAACTTCCATCGGAAATTTTGATCTATCACCCAACTCTCAACATTTCAGTTTTGCAGAACTGTACCATGAAAACATAAGGGCTGTTTCAACATAGCCCAGCTGAAGAGCTACACCAGGGGTGGGGAATCTGAGGCCTGGGGGCCAACTGCAGCCCATGGCAAGTTTTTACATGGCCCCTTTCCAGTGCCTGGATCTGGCCCTTGGATCCAGTTCCCACCTACAAGCACTGAAAAACTGAGCTCAGGGTAAGAGAACAGGGATGAGGCCATGCACAGGAGGATAGAGAGAAGATCCGTAGCATGAATCCTTGACCTGGGCCCTTCTTTTCTTGAGTAGACACCTTAAGCACCCCTGCTCCCAACATGGACGTGGCCCTCGGACTTTGTACTGATACTCAAAGTGGCCCCCGTGGTAGAAAAGGTTCCCCACCTCTGAACTAAACAGACGTGCAACTGATAGGCCAACTTTTGTAGATCTCAGCTAGAAATTTCCTTGCAGAGCCTCCCATCAGCTCCATCCCTGGGAAATAAACCAACACTCTTGTTTGCCACAGGCACCAGATTTCATGCCCTCTGGTCTGATAAACATGAAGTGGCAGTTTCAATCCACATCACAGAAAGAAAGCTTGTAGCGAGCACTGGGATTAACCCCATTCAGCCCTGACCCCAAACTGAGTGTCCTGGAGCAGACTCATAAGTGGTTGCTGCTCTTTCCAGCCAAGTATGCTTTGACAGGTGATGAGTCCCGTCCTTCCCCTGGCATCCACAGTTCACATATCTCCCTGTCTCTCATCTGAGAACTTGACTGTGAATATTGATGTAAAATATTTATAAAGCCATCCTCAGATCCCTGAAGCTTTAATGGAGTTGCTAATGTGGAGCATAAAATTGCTCTATGCACTGTACTTTTGGAAGCTTCCTTTCTCTTTCCAGAAAAACCAGGACAGACAAATATCAACTGCACCATTTCAACTCCACGAAGGTTTTAGCTCAAAGAAACCAAACTCCACTAATCAATACAGCTCTTCATTTAGGGTATTGGGGTCAATCTTCTGGAACCCACAGCTATAGCTGCCCGGCCGTTCTGCGCATCTGAAAGTGGCAGCAGAAGTAACACAAAATGGCAGTGACATTACAGCTGGGTACCATTCTGACCAGGCGCCATTTGCACATGGACAGATGCCATTTTTCACATCTGCAGTATGACTGGGTGCCATTTTGCACATGAACCGTACGGCCGGGTGCCATTTTGCGCATGTGAAGTGTGCCTGGGCACCATTTTGCACATGTGCAGTACAGCTGATCGGAACGAAGCAATTTTTTTGCAATCATGTGGAATCCCAATCAGAATTTTTTTGACCTCCATTCCATTTTCATGGAACAGTTTTATGAAGGGTGGTTTCAACCCAGCCCTACCCTTGGGGGTCTGTCTAATTTCCATTGATATATACAGCCTTTCCTGAGCCAGAGCATATGGCTCATTTCACTGTGTCCAATCCATGGTTTCAGTGACACCGTCCCTCCCCCAGGCATCCACTGATGACATACAGGGCCCAAACATCTCATTCTCTGTTTCCTCTCTCTGGCCCTTTATTCTTTAACTGTCTCCCAAACTCTCCCTTTCTTCTTACTGGCCCACCTACCTGAGCATGTGGATGGCTGATAATCACTATGAACAACCACTGTCCGTTCCCCTGTGGCCCAGTACTTTATCGACCCTCCACCCAACCTACCTAGTCACACTGTTCCTCAGACAATGTACGCATTAAAAGAAGCCCCAGATACTCCTTCCATCATGTCCCCAGTTTCTGTATCTCTTTCCCTTACAGAATAATCACACAATAAAGCACTCTGGGTTTCTCTACTAGCCCTGTCCTCCGGCGCTCCCCCTCCACATAATGTCCAGCATTAATACTGACCTCCGGTGAACTACCACCAACAGTTAAACAACACACTAGGAGCGACTGACAAGCGTAATGGTGTTACTTAGAAACATGAGAAGTTGTACTTCTCTTGGGAGTTTAGAACGAAAACAATGCGGACAAATATTTTTTCTCTCTCTATTTCCCTTGCTGTCCTGCTCTCCTCCTCCTACCTCTGCTTTGGGGCATCCTTAGATTGGTTTAAGTCCTCCAAAATTCTTCCTCTTCCTTCTCCCCTCTCTTTGACCCAAAGTCTATACATTTGCAAGCCATGACACTGAGGCCCTTTTTACATGGGTGGCGGCGTGGGGAGGAGGGTCGGGTCGGTGTGCGCCACGGTCTGTGTGCGGTGGGTGGAGGGAGGGTGTAGACAGGCACACACCCATCTACATCCACCTCCACCCATAAACACGCACAGAGCAACTGCCGTTTTTGACGGTTGCTCCATGCCTGGGGATGAGCGGAGATGGGTGCGTGGGAGCACACCTGCCTGCCGCGAGATTTACACAGGTGACACCCACGCCACTCCAGGATGGGTGTTCAGGCATGGATGCTATCCTTGTAAAAAGGACCTGTGTGAAAGTGGGTCGGTGGGAGGGATTGGTGCGACAGGACATTGTCATGTTGTTTCCTTCCTTGAATATAACTCTCTCTCTCCCCCCACTGTAGACTCATTCCACCTCTGAACCAACTGGAACTCCTGAGGAATCTGAAGAGCAAATCTGGATTTACTTTCAGGTTAGCAGCAGAACAGGGTGAGCTCGCCCTTCTGCCAAACCTCCTTTCTTTTTTGTGCATATGTGTTTATCTTACCTTTGGAGGATCTTGCATACCTGGATGCTTTTTTGTAATGGGTCAGTCTCCTCCCCTCACCAGGAACTACTTAAAAATACTAGAGCTGAATCAAGTAGCAAATTCTGTACCTGCAGTTAATACCTGGAGTTTCAGGCATCCTATCTGGTACCCAATTGTCACCTGAAGACTAACGTGGGTGCCCAGCTACTTGAAATACCTCGTATTACCATTGCTGACTTTCCGGGGACTTTCCAATGATACTTACCACACACAATTTGCCTCTGGGAAAGAATCTGGAAGGCAAAGCATGCACTGGGTTTGTAACGTGAGAGCACCCCCTCCCCAACCACACACTTTTGCCGGTGATCCTATAGAGGATTGCAAAGCTGGATTTCCCTACTCTGCAATCCTCTGCAAGATCACCGGCAAAAATGCGTTGTGTGTGTGTGTGTGTGTCCCACGTTACAAACCCTGCACATGCTTTGTCTTTCAGATTCTTTCCCAGAGGTAAATTGTGTGCTGTAAGTATCGTGGGAAAGCGCCCTCTGTTTTGCCATTTTCCATTTTACTGACCCATTATGACTTGCCATGTTGCCATTTTAGTGTCTTCCTGATGTGGAATTTGTCACGGGGATTGTGGTCCACTGCCCCACCTTCCTGGGTTGGGTGACTCAATTTCATTCACTTGCAGCCCACCTGAACCAGTTCTCTCTCTGGCTGATTGAGTCCTGCAAAGGGGACAATACTTTTGTCTCCCAGGTTCCCAGAAACTTCCCATTCTTAGACTCTTTCTCTCTCTGGGTTTGCAAGAGCTTGAGGGCCCAAGTTTCTCAGATTGTGTTCCCCAATGTAAGTCAATGGAAAGCACTTCTTAGTAAAGAAGAAAGTTTATTGATTACATAAGCAAAGATAGTTTGGACACAGAGTAGCTAATAAAACAAAAATACATAATGCATCCTAATCTGTACTGAGTAAGTCCCTGCCTAAAATCTTACCCTACAGAAAGTCCATGAATTTGAGTCCATTCTCAGCGTGATGTTGGAAGGGCTGGGCCTTTAGTCCTTAAGTTGGTTAGAAATCAAAGTTCCTTCTCTCAGCGCATTGTTTCAGCAAACTCGCTGGCTGGCTCCTGACCCCCCAGCTCCGCTTATGAAACTCAGGGCGTCAGAGGTTGAATGAATTCCCAAATTGTTTCTTGATAGCAAAGATCTTCCAGCTTTTATATCTTTGCAGCTTCTTTGTTTGATTTTCCCGCCTCGGGGAGCTCTGCGCTTCTCAGGCAGGAAGTGATTCATTTGCAACTCAAAAAGGTCTCTGTCTGGTTTCAACAGAGGTGCCAGCCTTTCTGAATACACATTCATCATAGCTTGTCTCTCTCCATTGCATGGAGTGAGTTCCCAGCTCTCAGTTTTACATTACATGATTGCATGAAGTGAGTTTCCAGTTCTCAGCTTTAACATCACATACATTTGACCTTTACTTTTACATCTTTGTTAGACCTATTGTCCAGTATCTCTTTGTGACAGAATGATTGACAGATGAATAGCAATGGTCAGAAAAATGGTCAATTGGTAATCAGTAAAATGGCACAAAATGAAATAATGGTAAGTTGGTAACAGAAAAAGGGTGTAACTTAACAGTCCTTCATTAATTAGGAAATTCTTGATTTCTTAATTCGTTAATTAAGAAATAACTTGTCATGCACTAAACGGGTACTGTTCAGTACCCAGTCCACCCAAAACTATTTAGGCACCTCGATTTTCACGGGTAGACCCCCTTTTATGGGGACCCATTTCAACTCTAGAAAATACCTTTTCTAAGGCCACTTTCACACATTACCGGGGGGAGTTGGAGGGGGCAGACTTCTATCAGAGCAATTGTAGCTCTCTTATGACAAGAATTAACTCATGTGAGAATGCGCTATTCTCCTTTTATGCTGCAAGAACTCTCGAGCATGACTGTAACCCCAAATAGTACTTTTACAATGGCAGGGGTTCTCGTGCCATAAAAACGGAATAATGCATTCTCATGTGCGCTAATTCCTGCCATAAGAGCCGCAATTGCTCTGACGGACGTTTCTTCCCCTTCTCAGGTAATGTGACCTAACCCCCTATCTATTTCATGTCCTGTGCTGGGTGCGAAACGTTCAGTTCCTGAGGCAAAGCCTTGAGGATTTTCCTTTCCACACGGCCTGATTCCCCTCTGGGTTATTCCAGTTGCTTTGGTGGCGTGATGCTTCATTGACACCGGTGTAAGGGCCTTTTCATTTGCATGCCCCCATGTATGGGTGGGGGGACAGCCGTGCGATAGTCGCAGTGAGCGCAGGGGAGGATGGGGGAACGTCGGTTTGAATGCTGAGGTTGGTGGGTGGGTGGGCTGCTCGCTTCTGGGCTCCACCCACCTCCACCCATCACCCGCGTACGGAGCAACAGGCGCCAATGGCAGATGCTCCGTGCGTGTAGGTGTGTGTGGGGGGTCCGTGGGAACCCCCATGCACCGCCCACCCACCTTGCCACTCACCCATCCCCCTGTGCACCTGCGTCCGTTTGAAAAGGACCTAAAGTGAGAGGGGAATCAAGGTCAGTGCCATAAGCCTTATACGATGCCTTCAGCATCTCACTTAGGCTGCTTTTAAACGAGGGGCGCTGAAGCGCCTCCTCAACGCCGCATTAAAGCAAAGCCGCCGGAAGTGACGTTCTCCCCATTGCCGCCGCCGGCTGGGGCGGCTGGAGACACGGAGCTTTGGAGCGGCGCGTTCTTAAGACTTCAATTATCAGACTTAAGAACGCGCCGCTCCAAAGCCCCGTGTCTCCAGCCGCCGCCGCCGCCGGCAACGGGGAGAACGTCACTTCCGGCGGCTTTGCTTTAATGCGGCATTGAGGAGGCGCTTCAGCGCCCCTCATTTAAAAGCAGCCTAAGTCCCCCTTTTTGCCTTCTCTTTAAGAACAGGTAAGGCTGAATTGGTAGCCGAGGAATGAAGGGAATGTTGATTCTTTTCCATTCTCCTGTCACAAAGCCCGTGTGCTCCGTGTATTTCTAGAACCCCCACTCCCACCTCTTTTCTTTTAACTAGCCTGGGGAGAAACATGAATTCCCGCTCAGCTGACTGACTCTGAGTGGATCTCGCATGAGAGGCTAGCCCCAGAATATGCCATTCGTGCTGCTTTTGCAGAATTGCTGCCAAAAGGATATGAATCAATGCGAAAAGAGGCTTCCAACAAATTATTAATAGTCACTTTGTAACAAACCATAAGTCACTTGGCATGCTGGTCTCTCCACACTCTGTCTCCCAGTTTTGGAGGAGTTCCCTGTTTCATCATTCCTTTTTTATTATTATTATCATTTTACTAGAAAGTCCTTTCGCCCGTTGGGCAGTAATCTCCCCACTCAGCAATAAATTAGCGGCGCTTTGTTGCAGATAACTGTGAAATGTGATCGCTGCTTGTGCCAGCATGACAGAGCATTGCTTAAGGGGTTTCCTCAATGGAGATCTCTTGAATCAGGGCTCCAGATCGGTTTTGTTTTTTTTAACATTGCATTTCCACAATGTTAAAAATCCCCCCAAAAAAGCAATACAAAAGAACCAAATAGGGCCGAAACTGAAAGAGAACTGAAATTTTGGAAGAACCAAAAGTTCTGGAGCTGATATGAATATTATTTTTCCCAATTTGATTTGGTTTGGACGACACAGAAAGTGGCTGATATTCATTCCCATTTTGTTGGATATTCATTTTGAATCTTTTCTTCATTTTGGTTTTTCAGTAATTTTCGTTACATCATTTCAGCTGTTGCACAAATCCAATAGCACTCATTGTGCTGAAAACAATGTCACCGAAATACCAAAATAAGTGAAAAACCAAAATAAATGAGGGAAAAAACCCACACTTAAATAAAATATTCAGATGAGTGAATATGAAAATAATATTATTATTTTATAGTCTACAGATATTATTCTGCGATTCGAAGAATCATCTGAAAATGCAAATAATATTCTCAAGCAATAAATCATCTGTTTCTTTCATCCTTACCAGAATCATTTTGTTATGAGTCAGAACATTCTAGAACTTAGCAAACCTGACTAAAGTACCTTAATTCTAGGGAGCTGAGACTTTTGGTATTGCCAAGACCCAAAAGTAGCCAATAAGGGCATTTTCGGTTCTTTACGAAATTTCAGTTCTCTTTTGGTTTTGGCTCTATTGGTTCTTTTGTATTGCTTTTTTATCAAATTTTTAACACTGTGGAAATGCAGTGTTAAAAAAACAAAACCAAGAGAACTGAAACGGATAAGGGAACCAGAACCGAAATGAACCGAAACCGAAATTTTGCCCAGAGTCCCCCACACACCCCAGACCCTAGATTAAATATCATTTCTAGCTTGTGTGAAGAGACTATGGGATGATTCTGCTTCTCTGCCCTCCAACCCCTGCATCGTGGGTGATTTCAGACGTTACGATATCACAGTGAACCACGCTCAATTCCGCGTGGTGGCTGTGATCGCGTAACGTCTGTTGGGGGAAATGGATGTTTCCTCCCAGATGTTACCATGGCTTGGGATTGCATTCGACACGTGAGCAGCCGAAGTGGGGGGACTGGAGGCCGCCGCGTGTCCAATGCAATCCCATGCCGGGGTGAACCCTGGCGTCTCGTCTGGTCAGGTCGGGCGCCACGGCCCGGGATCACCGGCGGGACCCCGGGCCGTGGCGAATCTGGCCCGACGCGGCGGCCTCATTGGCCTCGCCGCCCGCCCGCCTCCCCGGAGGGCGGGTGGCGGGAGCGTGGAGAGGGCGGGGCCGTGCGGCCGCACGTTGCGCCGCGCGGCCCCGCCCCCTCCCAGATACCCCGCCGGGATCCCCCCGGCACGTCTGTTGCGGCGTTACGGGGTTACCCCGGCGGGGAATGAATAGGGTGATTTCGGTACGGGGCCAATGGGCCCCGTAACGTCTGAAATCACCCATAGTTCCCCCAAGGGAAATGAAGTAGGACTCCTTTTAGACTCCATGGTGTCGCTGTACGATGCAGCCAACACTAGGCAGAGATAGACCCAAGTCCATGATCACATGATCTCTGTAATCATCAATGTTCAAGGCAATCTGGATCCAATGTTCCTGATTAAACGTACACCCTGTGGTCAAGTTTGGATCTGTGCTTGAGGATAGTTTGGATCTAGTTTCCCAGTTTAAGCCCATCCCTACTTACTGGAAAGGTGTCCCCCCTCTTTCTCTGGGATAGCGGGATTTCCGCTGCAGTACTTTCACTCCCTGTTGCCGATGGCTGCAATTCCAAGTGGGACCCATGCAGCACACTGGGTTTCCAATGGAGATGCATGCAGTTTGTACGCATGTGTGTGCGCATGGGGCCTTGGGATCGGCCCCATTGGCAACAAGACTGGGACCAGCCAGCTATGGAAAAGGTGCCACTGAGCTCCTAAACTGACTTTCATGGTTTATTTTTCGTGTTGGAGAGAAGGATGTTCCCTGTCATGGTACTATTTGGGCACATTTTCAGCCAGGCCTTTATCTTGGCTACTGTCTTATACCTGCAATTTTTCAAGCGCCATTTCAGTCACTTCATTTTTTACATCCTTGATTTGAAGGAGAAATCAGATGGATCTAAAGCAAACTTCATACGCAGATTGGGGGTTGAAGAACAAAGAACATGACCTATGTGTACTTGACCCAAACATTGCTATAGGTGCAGTTTAATTTGAACTTGGGTTGAAGGAGGTGGAGAAATAATGATATATCCTCTGCTCAGTCAGCTTCTTACCAACAAAGCTCTATGCCAGTCAGAAATGCCTGGGTCGGATGAAGATTTAAAACATGGGCATCTTTACCATGGGAGATATGTCTGTCAGAAATTTTCTTTCTTTGCAGTTCCAGAGTCATGGGGGTGGATCTGTTATTTACCACAAATTTTAGCCCAAAGCTACACCACTGCTCTAAAATGCATCTCTAAAAAATTACTATAAAAATGAATGGCATGGACGTTTTGAGCCCTTGTTGGGGGATTGGACTCCAGTCAAGTGCATGTGTTCGGAAATAATAACAGTGGCAGATTTTCAAAACTAGGTGAGCCCATGGAGCCTAGTGGCTAAGGTGTTTGAGTGGGTCCTGCGAGGTCAAGGTTCAAATCCCATCTTAGCCATAACCTCATGGGTGACCTTGGGCAAGTCTCATTCAGCCTCAATTCCCCATTACGAGCAAACGGAAAAATAATGATCTACCTCACAAGGTTGTTGTGAGGGTGAAATAGATACGGTTTGTACACTGGAAGTGCAGTGAACGTTCTTGATACCAGCACTTACTGCAAGTGCTTATGCAGGCAGGTCTGGGGAATTCCGTGGTGGCTTGGTTCAAAAGTGATTGGATTGTTTGGAAACTCAACAACGTGCATGATCTTAATTTATTTTAGCTTCAAGCTTCCTTTGTAAGCATGTCTCTGTATGTTTTGTTTGTCCCCTCTGAGGCAGTGTGCATCTCACTTTCTCTTCACCTTGCTAACCCGTCTCCTTCCACTCAACTCCTTGAATTGTACTGTTTTCTACTCAGCTTTCATACTGTTTCTAACAGTGAATGCAGCAACCTTCCCCACCTGACACCATTGCTAATGTTCTATTGCTTCTGTTTAAAGGAAAGAGCAGCAACCCGAGTCTTCACCAAGGTCTGTATTCCTGCTTACATGCCATCCTCATGCTTTCTGTCTGTCTCTCTCTCTCTCTGTGTCCCATGTGTGTCATGCCAAGAGCCATTCAAAGAAACGTTGTAGGGCATAGACCTGCTTGTTCTGTGCTGCGAGACTTGTCTCCACGTGTACCGTAATGCTGTTCCTGAAACCATGACCTCCTTCTTTCCAACGGCTTATGTTTTGTGGCTGTGCAGATAGTGAGTTTTTGGGGGGCCGCGGCAGCATCAAATTGAGGTTGAGATGTGGCGTCTTTTGCGCTCAGAAATGTGGTTAAACAGCCTTAGCTGTGCTGGGTGCCTGAGAGAGACCCACATGGGAAATGGGGGAGCTGTCTTGGGCCTCCATTTGTACCCAGGGTTGCTGGAATATAAGGTGATGATAAAGAGCTGATTCGAATGCTCTTTATATGCCTTTCCCCCTTTTTCTGCCTTTCTTTCAATTACCTGTACCAAAAGCTGTTCAGTCAGAGACTCTCAAAGATCTGCAGCGCACTGGCTTTTTAAAAACAAGATATACCCACCCACCCCATCCACCCAAGCACTCGTCTGAAGACAGCATGGGTGGGCACGCACGCCTCTCACCCAGACACCACCTACTCATGCTGATGCATGGAGCATCAGGGAAAAACCCAGGATTCTCCATTTGGGGGCATGAGCAGGAGGTGCGTGGGTAGGGGCACGCAGACATTAGGGCTGAAACGAGATTTAGCCCTTCTCGAAAATCTCATCAAGAATAGGCTTCTCGTCTTGAGATTCTCACAAGAAACTTGAGATTCTCACGAGAAACTCGAGATTCTCGCGAGATGCTCAAGAACCTCAAAATGGCGGGTGGGAGGGAAGGTCTGTGCATGCGCAGAAATGGCCACCAGGGTGGTTCTGATCATGCTCAGCCATTTTGTGAATGCACAGATCATTTAGGGGGGCATTTTTGAGATTCTCCAGTTTCTCTCAACAATTTCGTGAAATCTTGCTGGGGCTGCAAGATTCTCGTGAGAATTAATTTCATTCTCATTTCAGCCCTAGCACACACCCAGTGCAAATCCGTTCCGGCCTGTCTGATCCCCCACCCCCTCACTAAAAGTGTGTGCACACTCTGCCGAGCATACACGGAGCCGCCCACCAGCTGTGCCCATTTAAAAATGGCCACAGATTTAGAATGTGAGTGGGTAGCCATCTTGTGCCAAACACACGGCGAGGTGCAAAGGAGGGGGGGAAAAAAAGGTAAAACCACACAGCAATGCTAAAACCACGCCAAAACTAGACATACATCAGATGGGAAGTTAAAAACGGCGGAACCATCCAATAGCCTTCAAAAAAGTAGAAAGTGCAGTAAAATCAGCCTCGTTGCCTAGAAACAGGGCAAGAGGAACAGGGTCAGCAGGGTGTGCTTAGCTCGGTAAAAACAATGTGACGTGCAGTAGCAAAACAGGGGCAGACGAGCAGAATGTGTCAGACTGTTAAAAGGCACATTGCAGGGGCCACGCATGTTTCCTTAGATGGATGCAGTGGCAGCCTGCCCCCAGAGCTGCCCCAGGGGTGCAGTCCCCCCCCCCCGGGTCCACTTTCAATGGCCTCAGCAGGTTCCCCGACCTTGGTCCAGCTTTACGGCACCCACCCACCCACCAACCATAGAGTTGCTGGCAATCACCTGAGGCTCTAAGCTGGCACCCGCAACTCTATGGTGTTGCTGTAGCAACAGCTGACCAGGAGGGGAGCTGCAGCATGAGGCCGCCGAGCCTCAGCTTGACTCCAAGCCATTTCCCCGGGTTGGGCTGACCCGCTCCACTAGTGGAGGTCTGCGGTGGTCCAGAGTGCCGCCAGCAGAGCCGCCCTGCTCTGCTTCAGTATCTGGTGGGCCACCTTCAAATGGACCGACCAGCCCGGGTTTGAGGTGAGCTGGCATGGCTGCCCCTGGAGCTGCTGCCCATCTCTTTACACTCAGAGAGACACCTTCTTCGGGGGGAAGGCTGTGAGTAGCCCATGGCCGAGACGCAACCTGGCCAGGATCACTTCCTCCCGATGGTTTTGCTGAGAAGAGCTCTACCACAGATGGACCATGGACTTTACGTCATGCAGATTAGCTGTCTGGCACTCATCCCAAATGGACTGCCAGCACGCCATGATGCGGGATTTAAAAATGGGAATAAAACCACTAAAAAAGAACTGCCGCAAAGTCATGAGTTTGAACGGTCAGCTGACTGAGCAGCCACATCAGCCTGCTCGTTGCCTCTGACCCCCCCAAATCCCTGGGAATCCAAGAAAAGATCAGAGTTAGAAATGTAGAGTTCCTCATCGGTATATCTGTGTAATGTTTTCCATTCGTTCACTTTGTAATGTTCTACCGTGGACACTCCCAAAAGATTTCTTCCTGATAGACGCTGGTATTTCCAGATTATACCCTGTGTATCGTCAAATCCTGTAGTCTCTACAACAGTTGGAGAAGAACTCCAGGGCGTGGTCCAATGTAATTTAACAGTACTAACTTAGCCGTGTTTCATATTGTGTTTAAAAATATTACTGAAAGACCCAGAAGGTGGCATTAGCATGTTTGGAAGAAACATGCTATCAGTCCTCCAGGTACTGAGATGAATAGGTGACTCCAGTCTATCCTGCCTGAAAACTATTAGTCAAAAATTAATAATAATATTTTCCCCCCATTCTTTTTCAAGTTTTAGGTATTTCATGATTGAACATTTTGTTTTCATCTCTGCAACTTTTGATTTCCCTCCCCCCCAATTTGTCAGCTACGGCATTTTGATAATTTCTTGACATTGTGGAAAAAATCGGGTGCCTAGTACCTCATTTTTCATCAAAATGAAATTTCAAAGCAGCTCTAAATGTGAACTATGTGATTCATAAATAACTTTCCATGGCAATCAACAAAGAAGCATGAAAAAGACTGGTTTTAAAAATTCTGACCCGAGACGGGAAAATAAATATACCCTGTTTATTTCCACAACATATTTTCCCATTCAGCTTGGATTCGTGATTTGGGGGAGGGGGTGTCTTTCCATGGATCCACCACTGTAGGGTTTGCTTGTTATTTCTCTCCTGAGAGTCTGAATACACAAGGCAGGTAAAATTTAGAGAGCTCTAGAATGTTAATTTAAACATCTACTAAGCTTAAAAGTTTATGGCTTATTAAATAAGAATAATTTTTCAAATTATTAAATTTCTGGGGGAAATGATTTCAACATTCCCTCCCACCTCAAATTTTGCAGGATTTTTTCTTGTTTCATGCCAACATTTTGGCAGTCCAATGTACCAAAACCCCAAATATTTTCCATTTCCAAAATAAAACTGGCAACCAAAAACTTTACTCCCCCCCCCCCAAATAAATAGCTAAAACTTATCTTTTTTAAAAATCTTGGAACCAAAATATTAGATTTTATAGATGTTTATGATCATTCTCCCCAATTATTATTATCTTTTTTTAACCAATTTTTTAAAGTACTATGTTAAGGAGGAAGAAAGCGGATGAAGGTCAATAGCACTGAGAGCTGAAATTGGGAGCAAAATTTTTTATTTGTAGGTAACACCTACAGTTTGGGGTAACCTATCAGTGGTCTGATGAGGTCGTCCATACCAAGATGGGTAACCAACTACAGAAATACTAGGTATTACTCATGGGCATAGTTAGTTGGGCATGGGCCCCTCACTGGGACACGCCATTCCCGTGTACATATGTATTTTATGTGTGTGTGGAGTGGACCCCTCAGACACTGAGGGCGTTTATAGACGAGACAAAAAAGGCGGCTGATCCTTTGATCAGCCGCCTTTCTTGCCGCTCGTCTACTTGCTTGCCCTGCTTTTTAATCCGCGTCGGAGGGGGCAGGCGAGCCTGCCCCCTCCGACGCGGATTCCCGAAGTGCCGGCTTTACGCCGCACTTCCTGGCTCCGCGGCGAGTGCGCATGCGCAGAAGCGCGCGCATGCGCACTCGCACTCTGCGCCGTGTCTGAACATCAGACACGGCATGCAGAGGCTGCGCGGGGAGAAAAGCTGGCGTTTAGCGATCCCGCTTGTAAGCGGGATCGTTTATAAACGCCCATAGACCCTGGTGCGGCTGCCCCTGCTTCACCTATTATAGTTGCACCCCTGGTATTACCGTTACCTTTTTATTTACTGAGTTACTGCTTTAGCATCTTTCCATATGTCTGCTTTTTGTCATTTTTGTCATTGTGAACATACACAAGTGGATGAATGGAAAAGAACAGAAAACAGTAAACTGATAACTTCATAAAATGAAGAGAATTAGAATTATAGTAACTCAGAGATTGCTTAGTGCCGGATCTGCCTGAGACAGTTCAGGTTCTGCAATTTCGACGGTGATAGCGCTTTTGGCAGGTCCCCATTTCATCTCTCCTAGCAGTCAGGACTACTGACACAAGGTTGGTACTTTCCAAAGAGCAAGGAGGAGCACTAGTAGACCAGCACATGTCTAGTTTAAAAGCTAGGGGGAGGGGGAAATGCCCAATTTTTGAGTGGCACATAAACTGCTCATGGCTGATAGCGTGCCCGCTGAGTAGATTAAACTCCAGCTTTGCTTTTATTTTCCATTTGATTTCCTTCCTTTTGCCTATCTGAACTTTTCTTTGCAAATGGCACTGTTGAGGTGCTCACACCTATAAGTTGCCCCAAAAAAGGTATTCACCAAGGTGATGTTTTCAAAATTCAGAATGTATCTCATCCTGCTCCAAGACAAAAACCCGTGGAGTGGGTACTTGCCTAACATGAAATCCCGCCTCTACTAATTCTCTACACTGGATGCTCAGTGGAGATATTAAAATCTCCCGTATGCAGCTATTTGTGCCAAGGAGAGAAATCTCTCCTTGGCTGCAGCCAGAATCCTGTCTATGCTCTACCAGCTATATTTTTCCAAGATTATACTAACCAATGCAGTAATAATAACTTTTGACACTATGGCTGTTTTTACACGGATGCCCCCTCCCCCCTGGCTCGATGTTCGGGTGGGGGGGGCGTCCGTGTAAACAGCTGGTGGTGGGTGGGGGATGGGTGTCCGCTCGGCATTTGCCCATGTGAAAACTGAGCGGGATGGGTGGGGGTGCGTCCGCGCTCCCACACAACACCCACCTCCACCAATCGTACACCCATCTCCACCCAAGGAGCCCTCCGGAAAACCAGAGGAGACTCCATAGGTTGAGGTCGGTGGAGATGGATGGAGGTGGGCGTGTGTCCGTTTACATGGGCACACACCTACCTCCACCCACCACGGCCAAACACCCATCCCCCCACCCACCTCCATCCATGTAAAAAGGGCCTATCACTAAGCATATAAACATTTTCTTTTCACTTTCAACAATATCCTGCACCAGGGAATCCCACAGATAATAGGTTACAATAATATATATTTTTAACATGTTCCCCTTAGTTGTATCTATCTACTGCCCTTTAGTCCTAGTGATAAAGAAAGGTTCTGGCCTTTTCTATACTCAGTCTTAACTCTCATAACTAGTTTTCTCTCCAAAGGTCTATTATTATATCTCCTTCCAATCTCTGGGTCTCTTTCTTGAAACTATTCTAGTTTTGCGACATTCTTTATTAAATGTAGCATTCAAACATAGGACTCTAACTGAAGACATCTGCTTGACTTTTTAGTAGCACTAGTAGCCTAGCATTTATGCCCCTCCTTGTAACAGCCTCACATCTCTTCCCTTATGAACAATATTCCCTTCTCTCACCCTTGTTACCAGCCTGAAAACAATAGGTTCAGAATAAAGGGAGACCTTTTGCTGGAATAACCATGCATCATCTCTGTCAGTGATGCAGTAGCTCCATGGCTTGCTACTATGCCGGGTGACCATACGTGGGCCGCTTTCTCGTGTTACCGGAGGGGCGAGGGGGAACTTCCATGAGGACAATTGCGGATCTGTTATCATGGGAAGTAGCGCATGTAGGAATGCGCTCTTCTACCTACAATACCCGTGATTGTAAGAGCTACATCAGGGGGCTTGGTTACGTGTGAGTTTTCTCACAGGGAAAAAGCAGAAGCGTGCATTCCTACGTACACTAATTCCCTTGAGAATAGAGCCTCACGGAACTCCCACCCACCCACCAGGTAATATGAGAAAGGGGGAATAAAATCCATTCCACACAAAGGGAGTATTAGAGACATAGTGGCCAGATTCTAGTTACCCATATGCCCTGAATTCAGTTGACGCAAGCTGATCCATAGCATCTTTTAGGGTTTCCCAATCTGGCCTTTAGCAACTATTCTTAGCCTTGTCATTAGCCAGATCCAAAATAAAGGGAGATGTGTTTCCTTCATAGAATTTTAACAAATAAATGACAGGCTCAGGCATTGTTTAGCTACCTGGAAAGCAGCACTTCTCAAACTGTTCCAGGCTGTGATACCACTGAGAGACAAAAGTTATCCTTGCAATTCCACTCTTTGTAAATTGTCATATCTAGTATGATTCAGGTTAAGTCTTGTTCGGATCCCATTTAGCAACACACTGAGCCCACTTGAGGTCTAGATCTCCTTTGTACCTGGCCCACGTGGTCCCTCCCTCTGGTCAGGTAATACGGTAATGTAGTCTTTCCCCTGACGACTTCAGGGAGAGATAGAGCATGGACTTGAACATCTCATTGTGCATGTTTTCAAGACCCTCCTTGGATATACCCATCCTTAATGGTCCCATTCAGTTTCAAGTGTCAGTGTCTCCTGGAGATCATGCAGTAGAAACCTCCCATGCATGCATGAATGAATGAGTGAATGAATATGAGAAAGCAGCCAAAAGTGAAAAACAAAAACCAATACCACTGAAACTGCTACAGATTCTGCTCCTAAGGACAAATCCAGCAGCATGTGAGGTGAATCAGCTCAACAAACAATGGCCACAAGCTTCCCTTCAGAGGAGAGGCCGTAAGAGGCCACCACTGTTTTTTCTTCTCTGAGAATAGCTGAAGCAGCTGGAAGATGAGATATAAAAAGCTGCCTAACTGTGTCAGACTCATGGTTCATCTTAGCCCAGTATTGACACAACAGCAGGGTTTCAAATCCAGCGTGATACTTGAGACCCTCCAGGATCCCCGGCAGAGACCTCTCCCAGGTGTGCTACCTGAGACCCTCCATGATCCCCGGCAGAGGCCTCACCCGGGTGTGCTACCTGAGACCCTCCAGGATCCCTGGCAGAGGCCTCATCCCAGGTGTGCTACCTGGGACCTTCCAGGATCCCCGGCAGAGGCCTCATGCAGGTGTGATACTTGAGACCATCCAGGCTCCCCGGCAGAGGCCTCACGCAGGCGTGCTACCCGAGATACTAAATAGGAGATGCCGGGGATTGAACTTGGGACCTTACACATGCAAAGCATGCGCTCTACCACCTGAGCCTCAGGCATGATTTTGCACAGCCATGATTTAGCACTATCCCCAGGGTAACAAGGAGATGGGAATGGTTACTTTCCAAGCCATCTGCCTGAGCTCTTGCCTCCCTCAAGATAGAACATGAATGTTCCTGGCCTCAGGCTCAGAGCAAGGACGCTGGCAACACTGCTCGTGAGATGGATCCGCTTGTGGAATTAAAGGGCGGGCTAGCACAGAGAGATGCACTCTATAGCTCTTTTCAGTGAATCCACCCCAGATGCATTAGAGAATCCAATTTAAGAAAGAATGGAAAACTTCTCCAGAAACAGCCTCATGCTATTGCTAGGCTAACACATCTACAGCTTTACCATTAACTAGGTACATATATAGTTCCATCGGATGCCACCGTTCCGCAAGAACAGCCGCAAACAATAGCACTTATGTCCTCTTCTTTTGTAAGGCAATTAGAGGATCAGACGTTGACCATATCCTGTTTCCAAATGATCTGGACCCTTTCTTCCTTCATTCTATGAATGCCCCAACCCCTCTCCAGCCTACAGAGCTTTCACTGACCCTAACCAAGTCCCTAGTCCATTCTGTGACCTTTAGAGACTCTTTCCTCCAGGGAAAGGGCTCATGCGGCAGTAATTTATGAGACATTCCATCGTCTTAATTTCTCACAGAGAGCTCTCCTGTTTCCACTCATGCAGCAGAACAGGGGTGGGGACCAAATCCAGCCTTTTCTTTATTTTGCCCCTTTCTAATTTGGGGGGACCTGACCCATGAACTCAGTTCTTACCATCAAGAACTGAAAGAGTGAGCTGAGGGGGAAAGGAAGCAGAGAAGATGACATGCACTCAAAGATGGCGGATGAATCCATGGCATAGGATCTATGATCTGGACCCTCCCCTTACATCTTTTATTCTCAGCACAACTCTCAAGTGCACATTCTCAAGCACCCTGAATGAAGTTACAAAAGCTGCAACAGCCCAATCTCCATGCGGCCTTGTGGTGGGAAGTCACTACCACCACACTGTGCAGTCGGTGACGTGGAAGCCGGGCAGAGGGTCACAGGGAAGCCTGGTGGGCTGGTCCCTGTCGGAGGGCGACAGTACCTGCTACTTACAGCCCCACCACAGAGAACGGCATGCACTGGGGCAAGCGCAGCCCCTTCACACAAGCTGCCCCACCTTGAACGGCCTTACCCCCCACATGCTCCATGACACGTCCTCGGAATTTTTCAAAGGATATGTCACTTAGCAACCAGCTGTTTGCCCTGGGGTGGGGGGAGGGCGGGACATCTGACAGCCGCCAGTCACACAATGCACTGAACCTTATGGTCCGGCTGCCCAGGAAGAAGTAATAAGGCTACCCAAGGCATGGTAGCCTCTCCTGCCTGTCTCGTGTGGCTGCACCTCTAAATTTCAGTCCAGTCTATGGATCTTGTACCTAGGGAGGTACAGGTTCTCCCCCCCCCCCCCAATAGGTAACTGTAGCATCTGTAGGATATTTGGATGCAATTCATGGTGACTCACATTTTATGAGGTCCTATAAAGCCTGACAGAAGTCCACAGGGTTCATCACCAGGTCTTGATACCTGTTTCTGCAGATATCCCCAGGCTCTTCAATTTTCAATTGGTGGCACCTCTGAAATGTTGATAGTTTACATTGTCCTTCATTTAAATTCCATGAATGTCCGAACACCCCACCCAGGATTTGGGACTACATTGTGCTAAGGGGGTTGTACAAGGGAAAACACAGATACCATGTCTTTTATTTCTGTGAAGCTCTTACTAAATGATGATACTTTTTATCAGTGTCCAGGGTTAGAGGGAGGCATGTTATTTATTATTCCTTGGGTGGAATCGGGCATCACAGCTTGGAGGCAGCTTATGTTTCTCCTTTGCTATGTCTGTGTTTTGTTTTATACCCAAAATTGTCTGTATTCATCCCATTACAAATATTTCTGAAGCTCTTTGCTATTAGGACACATTGGGGTTTCTTTCTCCACATTACGATGTCCAGGTTATGATTAGGGTTGTAACACATAACTAGCAGTACTAGCCAGTGGGATACTGATATCCGGTCAGCTACCAAAAACATACTATTCAACGTTGGATGGATTTCCAGTTAAATTCATTTACCAAAATTCTGTTTACCATTTATCACATTACCATATAATTACTATTTGGTGTTTTTTTCATCCTCCCTCCCTCTGGTCAGGTAATATGGTAATGTAGTAATTCGTAAACAGTAATTCAGTAAACAGTAATCGGTAATATGTAGTATTCCAGCTTGGTGGTTAATCTTTGCAGTTACCAGATTGTTGCCAGATAACCTCCAACACCATCCAGAATACCAGATATTAACCACAGATAGGTGTTTTTAAAAAAACCTATCCATTTCTACTTTAGTTATGATAAACATAAAATATGTCCCTATTTTGCTATGTTGGCTTTATTTGTTTATTTTTAAACTACTCTCCCCCACATAGTCTGTTCTTTTACAAGCTGTTTCTGATCTAGCCCGTCCATCTGCCCGGCAATTCCTATCTCTCAGAAAGCTGGAGCCATCTGACTGTTCACTTCCTGAAGGCTGACTTGCTAGCTCTGTCTAGAAAGCCGCACTGCTCATTCGTGGGAGGGATGGAAGTAGGGTTTGCCTTGCCTGATTGCCTCAAGGGAAGGAGAAGGAAGGTGGTGTGACTTTTCTCACTGCTCCCTCAAAGAGAGGCTTACAGGACTGTGATTATTCATGTATCAATCAGACTAAAATTACGCTGACGTCTTGTCTCTACCTAGTTTGTCTACCAGATGCAGTCTCAATGGGACACTGCATCTGAGAGCGGCGCCAAATGAGAAATGTTTACAGTCTTCCAAAACCCCAACCGTTGTTGAAAAAAACAACTGCGGTGAAATTTGCCCCCATCCTTTTGTGATTTTTGAAGGCACATGGTTGGGCAAAACCAAAACACACAATGAAATCAACTCAGAGAGAAAGGGAAAATAAGGATGCTGTGAAATTTTAGAGCTAAGGGAACCAGATTACCCACTCTACTGTGAGTTTGGCTCACCCTTGATTATGTTGATAACCTGGACCAGCACTTCGCACGGTCCTTCACAAGCGCCAGCTTATGGTCTCCCTCCTTTTCATTCATTCATTCATTCATCCTTCTTCCACCCAAGTCTGTGGGAGTTTTACAATTAACTTAAATCGACGGTGATAAATACATTTTAAAAATATTGGACTCCTTTCTCAATCATGAGTTGTTTTTAAGAATTTTGTTTGGCTATTCATGCTGAACTTGTGGGCAGTCTGGAAATAATTATTTGCCCTCTTGGCTAGCAATTATTGCAAAGCTGGGGCTAATAACTTTCTTTAGAGATGGAGCTGAAGAAACCAAGTAACTAACCTATCTGTTCAGATCCATGCACGCAGAGCATTCTATGTCCTTAGGGTTATAATGCAGAGCTGGGTCGAAAGGTTATCCGCAACCAGCCACTCTGTTCAATGGGGCTCTGTCCAGGCACAGTGGGTTGACCTTCCTTGTACTTCCAAGATCAAGGACATAGGAGTCCCTAAAGAAAGAGAAAGTGGATACCGTTTGAACTTGCACTGGATGCTGTGATGCTGAAAGAATTTTGCAAATTCCTTCTATGACTAGAACAAAATCTTCAGGGTGCCAAGTTCAAATTTAACAAACAAAAAAAGCCATGTAGGTTTTTTTCCCCCTCCCCTTCTGCATTCTTAATGTGGTCAAGCATTCATCCCCTGTTAGACTTTGGCTCTGCATAATTGGGAGGCCATGCCAGTTGGCCAGCTGATCAGTCCGCCCAAAAGGACAGGAGCTCCATGTTTGGTCTTTTGTGTCTGGGTGAATCCCTAATGGATGATATAGGGTGACTTGGGTCAGATTCACAGAAGCTTTACTGGTGTGTGAATAGCAGAGTTGAGAGGAATAGCTGATTTTATATTTGCAAATATTATTCCACTATTCAGATAGATATTAGGATAAATACACACAGCTGAAATGATATTAATCTGTTTGGTTTTTATGGGCATTTTCTTTCAGATACTTCAATTATTGCAGTCACCGCCATTTGGCTATTGGGTATCCAAATGGAAATAACAAAAAAACCACAAAAAAACTGAATTGAAATATCCAAACGAATATCCAAAACAAACAAACACAATGCAGAAATGAATTGTTCTCTGTATCTGCTTCATTTAGATAGATCCAAAGTGGGCAACACTCATGAATATATCAATTTTTCAGATTACTAATTTCAGCTCTAATGACTAGGCCAATAAAATGTCAAATTTTGATGAAGTAACATTTTTGTGTGTGAATTGTGACATTTTAAATTTTCTAGGCCTTTTCCTGTCAGTTCACAGGGATTTCCTAAATGTTTTAACCCCTGATTTCAGGTCATAATATTTGCCAGCATATAAAATCCCAATAATTGCTAATGATTGGAATGAAATGAAAGCAAAACTCCTCTACTGGTTTAGGAGAGGATGAGTTTTATCCTGGCTCTCCATGGCCCGAGTACTGAAAACTGTGTTTAAACACAATGAAAGAGGGAAATTTTCTCCCTCCTGGGCAGGTGGAAGGATCTACCCAAAGGACTCATGACATCCAAAAAGACCCTAGCTGTAGAAGAACTTGGCTTGCACCCAATTTCAATGCAGAAGGGGTTGTTATTACTAATAGCGCTGACTGAATGAAGAGCAATTCATATCTCAAATATCTATAGGGACGATCCTATAGCCCTGCACACATGTGCAAGTTTCACACAGTTTGCACGTGCACTTGTGCGCACATCATATTCCCAATAAAGGGAATGTGCCCGGGTTGCATGCGCGCTCTACAAACAGCACACGCATGGTGCACGGGGCTTTGAATTCACCTCATTGAAGCCAGTGACTACTAGCTTTTCCTTAACAGTCAAATGGAAAAATAAAAATCCCATCCTGAACGCAGCCTTCTGAACATCTGTCTTTGAAAGCTAGCATCAATAATCAAAGTTTCCTGTTTGGCATTTGCTTCCAAGGTCTAATTTTTTTACTCTCATTTCCAGTCAAAGCAAACCGTGCAGAAAGACACTATGTGGATGCTGCTCAGGAAACTCTAGGTACCACGGGAGACGCGTCGCACGGAACTAATCCAAAGCTGCACGGCTCATTCTTTCTCTTTCTCTCTCTATCCCCTGCTACCTCCCGTTCCGATCACTCCTCTGCATAGTAGAGATGCTGGATGAAAGGGCCTTCCCTTTATGACCCTCTTGAAAAGCAGCTTCCTCAACTTCCCATAGAAAGAGCCCAAGGATCAACAGAAGTGATTGGAAGGGGGCACACAGATTTGCAAGGCCAGTACTGAATGTGTGCTAGCAAGCTGCAGGCCGACAGCAAAGAAAGCGGCTGTGGCATGAAGTTAAAAAAAAAATACAAAAATCGTCCTATCATTCTCTTAGCTAGCTAATTTGTCTGGCAGAGAGCAATAACGATTTGGAAATAAGAACATTAACCAACTCAGCCCATCCACTAAACATAGTTCTTCCTTCCTCTCTCTCAATACCTATGAATAAACCTTCCCTTGCTGGATGAGTTTGGTTTTGTGGCATTTGAAAGTATGGCTGGCTTGACCACCTAGCACCTTTCCTATGCAGATCGAGATGGACTAATCTTCAGCTTGTTCTAATAGAAATAGGTCTCTTCACTCTGGGTGTGTTCATAGCTCCAGTTGGCATTGAATGTTGGTTTCCCATCTGTGTGTTGAGAAGGGAATAGACAAATAATCCTTAGTGTCTGGTCCATGCTGTGTCTCCGATCAAGTTGGCGATGCTCTTGTCTAAGGAATTTATGACGTCTTCCAGAGTCTTTCTGTAAAAATGTGTATTGTTCTGTGGCACTAGATGATATTCCCTGAACCCCAAAACATGCTGAAACTTGTAAGTCGCAAATGTAGACTTTGTGGTTGGTTTACTAATCCTAAACATTTGCATGCCTGGAATGTTGACCTGACAGTTGTCCTGTGATGAGGACAGAGTCACTAGCACAGAGGGCAGGAAGGACGCAGGATGAAGCATCATGACTGTCAAGTGGGACTTATGGATGCTGCTGCTTTTGCAATCCAATTCCAATCCTCGAGGTCACCCCAACCCTTCTCTCTTTGATAGAAAGCAGAGGCTTAAAGAGATCTTTCTCGTTTTCTCAATTATTCCAACATGTACCATTTCCCCCCATTCTCGGTGTTTTAATATGTCAAACCAGAGGCCGTAGATTTACATTTGGGAAGACGTGTGTATGCCAAAGGTTCAGAATCAGCAGTAAATCCTATCTTTGCATGGGTCTCAAAGGGGACGGGGTGTGATCCAAGTAATTTATTCTGCATCGCAAGCCCCTCAGTAACTGGTTTGAGAGCCTGATTCATTGAGTGACCTCCTGCTGTACGGTGTGTCAATGCTTAGCTAGTTCTCTTGGGGTTTATACGGAGCAAATCAATAAAAAACCTTCTCTATACTATTTTTATGGGCTAGTTTAACACCTGCTTTAACTCTGTTCAAGCCAGTAGAATTGCTCCAGGTATGGATTTGGTTAGGTTTTGAATTTGAAGCCTACTGTCAGAAACATATGTACTATGTATTTTTTAAAAAAAACAAACCTTTCCTTGATGCTTTCGGTAATTTTTTGCTTGTTATTCACTCCACGGGTGAATCCAGTCCACGGAGCTGTATAGCAAACAATGTCTGAAAGTTTTTGGCACTTTGGCCACCTTCTGTAAACTGACCACAAATTCAACGCAAAGGCTAAACTCGAGCTGAAACAAGTCCCTGCAAAACTGAGTGGCACATAGTCGATCTAAATACCATTTTTTTCATCCTAATTTGCCAACGTCTGGTACCAGATTTCCAATTACCATCCCAATTTTCTGACTTCCAGTACTGGATTTCTGATTACCATCGCAGGCTTTCTGGGCTTCTGTCCAAAATTCCAATCAGTAGATGGTAAATCGGTAACCCGGGAAGCGTTTGGGTACCCAAAAAGTATCCAGTTACATATTTCGGTCCCTGAATTGGCACCCAAAAATCATGTATTGCCTGCAGATACCAAATGAAGCAGCTACCCGTTTCAGCTGTATTCTAGGACTGAATGACACCCTCAGATCTTATAATCTCTCTCTGTTCTGGATCATCTAATGATGTTGCCATTGGGTAAAACAAGCATTCATTATTTTTGGCTATGTTTTGTACTGAGACAAACTGTATTAATCTGTACAGCTGCTAGACCCAAGTAAACAGCATTCTTGTAAAAAAAATAATAATAATTAAATGATGAGAAGATGCAGGTTGATCATTTATTACACAGTTTATTAGGCTGCATTAGCAGAAAGATTTTATGCAAGACACTGGAAGTGATAAGCAGAACTAACTGGGCCCCAGCTACAGTAATGTGTCTCGTTTTGGGCACCCCATTTAAGAAAAAATGTAGAAAAATTGGAGAAGATCCAAAAAAGAGCAACAAAAAAAACAATAAAGGATTCAGAATGGAAGTCTCATGAGAAGAGGCAGATCTGGATATTTTTTAACTTGGAGAAGAAAACATTGAGGCCCTTTTCACATGGGCCGCGGTGGGTGGGGGGATGAGTGGGTGTGGCATGGGTGTGCGTTCCCACGGACCTCCACCGATCTCCGCGCATGAAGCATCGGACATTGGCGTCTGTTGCTCCAGGGGTGGGTGATGGGTGAAGTGAGTGGAGTGGGAGAGCGCACACGCACACTGACCCCCACCGCCTGCGGTGTTCCCATGGGCATTCCCCTGCAGCTGCTGTGGTATTTACACAGGCGCCCCTGCACACATGTGCAAGGGGGGTGGCATGTGAAAAGGGCCTAAGTTGGGGGAGAATGTATGATAAGAAGGTATGATAACAAGTTTTCAACTATCTGACTACTGTGATGCGCTGCGCACTCCCACAACCCACACACCTCCACCCATCGTCCAAACACGGAGCAATTGGCCAAAATGGTGATTGCTCCATGCATGGGGATGCGGGGGGAATCAGTGTGTGACCATGTACAACTGATCCCCTGCACCGCCCCCGCATTGGCGTGCACACCCATCCCCCCCGCCCCCCAGCCACGGCCCATTTAAAAAGGGCCAAAGTCTGCTATAGAAAAATGGAGAGCAGTTGTTCGTCCTTGCTCCTGAGAGGAAGATAAGAGAAAACGGGCTCAGTGTAAAAGCAGATTTAGGTTGATTCTCAAGAAAAACGTCCTGATTAGGAGAACCGTTGGTGAAGGGAAGCTGTGGATTCTCCTTCAATGCTGCTTCTTAAGAAGAGGCCGGATATTCGTCTAGGCTGGTTTGGGTATAGCAAATACTGCAGTTGTGTAGGGGGCTTATGCTAGGTGGTCTTGGAGGTCTTTTCCCAGTCTCTTATTTATTTATTTATGTTTGTATGTTTGTTTGTTTGCTTTTGTTTGTTATAAAAATCTTATTTGTTTGTTTTAAAATTCTTTATAAAAGCATAAAATATACACATAACTTAAAACAACTGACAATAAAACCATCCATTTCCCCACAACCGCCCTGTCCCATCCCTCCCCCTCCCCGTCTCTCTCATCAAACGCCTGGTGGAACAGCCACATTTTTACACTGATGCCTGAAAGAGGGAAGGTCCTGGGCCAAACGAACTTCCGCTGGGAGGGAGTTCCACAACCGAGGTGCAGCGACCGATGAGCTTAAATGTTGGGCATCTTCATAAAGGGCAAGAGAAATCATTTATGACACTTATTAAAAGATGGATACGGTTGTAAAATGCACCCCAGCTAGACATCGGACCTCACATAAGAACATAAGCAGTGCCATACTGAGTCAGACCAACGGTCCATCAAGCCCAGCATCCTGTCCACCGACAGTGGCCAATCCCAGTCACATGGGAGAAGAAACAAGTCACAATGGGAAATCCATTCCCCGTTCTTCACTCCCAGCTCCTGACAGTAAGAGGTTAATCCCGTAAACTACTTGGTTAATAGCCATTAATGGACCTACTCTCCAAGAACTTATCCAGGCGTAAACTCAGCTATAATACTGGCCTTGACAACATCCTCTGGCGACACATACTGCATAAATAGACTGGGTTCTGACTTTAGTCTTACCCTACCAGCTCTTTGGTCATTGGAGTAGAGTTTGCTCTATGACCACTCCTCTTCTGAAGGTTATACTGGCTTCATGCCTTATAGATTCCAATCCAAAGTCCACTGAAATCAATGAAAGTCCAAGATTCTTCAGACTTTGAACTGGACCCTAAATGTATGAGATATTTAGTGGTAGTTCCTAGTCTTTCATTTGTCCGATTTTCATTGGATCAGATTAATTCAGGGGTGCACTCTCATTTTCCACTCTCTGCTAGGCTCTTTTTTTGGCCTATTCATCGTTCTAGGATTGTGGCTTAGAATGATGAATGGCCGATTGAACTGAATAGGTTTGGTTTTCCTCGTTTAAGTCAATGGGGAAAAATACGATTTGATTCCAATGCGATTCCAATACAATTATACTAAACACAATACTGATTTTGGGTGATTTCAGACGTGACGGGGCGCCTGTTGGCCCCGTCACAGAATCACCTTTTGATTCCCCACTGGAATCAAAAAGTCACGTCCAACAGGTGTGCCGGCTGATTCCAGCAGGGAATCTGGGGGGAATCTGGGGGGGCTGGGCTGCACGGCGCAATGTGTGGCCACACAACCCCGCCCCCCCACGCTCCCCCAGCCACCCGCCCTCCTGGAGACGGGTGAGCGCAGTGGCCAATTCAGCCGCTGGGCCCGATTCTGACCTGGGGTCTAGGCCACGGGCCGGAATTGGCGGAGGTAACAGACTTTACCGTCTGCCGATTCCCGGCCATGGTTCAATTAACCACGCTTTCGAGGATGGTGCCTGGACCATCCTCGAAAGCGTGGTTATTTTGGTCACTGCCGGTGGTTCACTGTGGTGAACATCTGGCGGCGAGCAACCAGACGTTACGGGACCATCCACCACCACGGGGGATTCACCGTGGTTGAGTGTGATATCGTAATGTCTGAAAATACACTATGATTCAATTCTGATTTTCAGTACGATTCCCTATCCCTATTTCTAACTATGCATTGCGATGGATTTGCTTTGAAAAGGGACTGTGGGTCACCAGAATTTAGGTTGGTGAGTATCCTTGAATGGTTTTACACCAGGATAGCAATCTAGAGCATGCATGCAAATTCGGAGTAAACTGTACCTTCTACCCTTAATTCAGAACATATCTTTTATCCAGAAGGAGGTAGTTTACCATGGGATGACTGAGATAAAAGCAACATTCTTTGCATAATTTCTGTGTCGAAGAGTCCATCCCGTGTAGTGCTGAGTACCATCAGCTCAATCCTCAGGTAATGGGGAGATCACAAGATTAGGCTGGAGACAATGGGGTTGGATTTGAGATTTTGGTGGCTGGAGACTGTTGTTATGTTAGTCTCAAAGAGGAGATGGCCAAGGTAGTTCAGAGGAAGTTGGTGAAATGTGAAAGCTTTCACACGCTCAACAATAGAAGTTGGTGCATTAAAATGTATCATCTTGACTACTCTGGTCATCATAATCCACAAACCACTTATTCTGAAGTAAGCTCACAAGTTACTTCCTCTGATACAACTACTCTGAAATAGGACTAGTTCCAAACAGTCATTCCAATTTCATGGAAAAGTTTCACAAAACCGGAATGGCTGTCAGAATTTCAATAGGAATTCCGATCAAAATAATGTTTCAGTTGGAATTCCAATCAAACAATTTGTGTATATGTGAAAAGGCCATGGCTTTTCTACACATGTGCAAAATGGCTGCAGTTCTACACTGAAGCAGCAGCTGCTATTTTGGTGTAGGACAGTGGCCATTTTGCAAAATTCATTTAGATTGTTCTGACTGGAATTTCATCCGATCCGAATTCCGATCAAAACGCCCAGTTCCGTCAAAATCGGAACTTAGGCAGACTTTCCGTTTCAGCCTTACTACAGAGTAAGTAGGTTTTGAATCACATCCTGTCTCTCTTAGCTAACCTTGCTGGAAAAGCAGTACTATTGATTTACTAAAGATTGGCAAGGAACACACTTTGAAATCCTTACCCTGATATCTCAAGCTTCTCAGGCTAATGGGCTTGATCCCAAACCACACACGCACATCTCACATTCAACCCTCACACGGACCACGGACGCACACAGGTGGGTGAGACTATGGCCTGCATGCAAGTCGCACAAGTAAGCTACATGTGCAGGGGGTTGGGATCGAGCCCAGAGGCTGTCTCACAATGCCTGGCACAACCCAAGCCTTGATCTGGTCATTCCCACTCATGCTACACTGGTAACAATAACCGAAGTCCATAGGAGGCTTCTTATTGAATCTGCAGAGCGGTGAATCGGGCCCTTCATTCTTTTCCAGGGCAAGCTGTTCACAATGCAGATGAAGATGCTTCCTAAGCAAATTTCTCTTTGTGTAAATGTTTGATGTTTTACAGTGTGAAGGGAGAGTGTAAAAATAGCCCCTACTTACTCAACAGATCTGTGTCTGTGAGCCACATCTATTCCCTTTGCTGAAAAACAAACAAACATTCCCTCCTGTCAGTACAGCTCAGACTATAGAGCTTTGGGGAAGAACAGAGTTTTATTCTGCCTCAAATCTCCACAGCAATGGGTATAAAATTAAAAACAAGTGTGGGCCAAGGCCCCCGCATATCAGACAAAAGTACACATTCAGGCTAATGTTACTCTAATTTCTATAGCTGGTTTGACTGAAGCATCCTTATTACTAATGATAGGAGTAGAGCTGAAACGAGTACCTGTAAAAATGGGTATACACATCAAATTGCCAGTACCCAAATCGATCTGCATCATTTGGATACTAATCGGTACCTGGTTAGTGCCTGATTTGGGGATAGGAATATCGACTTCTAGTCCCAGAATACCAACTTCCAGCCTAATTTTTTGTTTCCATCTTGATTTTCCAATCGGTAACCAGAAAATTGGTAGATAGGTGAAGGAAATTACCAAAT
>QEPC01006333.1:1870444-1930939 GCA_003113815.1 Sphenodon punctatus
CCCCCCCACGCTCCCCCAGCCACCCGCCCTCCTGGAGACGGGTGAGCGCAGTGGCCAATTCAGCCGCTGGGCCCGATTCTGACCTGGGGTCTAGGCCACGGCCCGGAATTGGCGGAGGTAACAGACTTTACCGTCTGCCGATTCCCGGCCATGGTTCAATTAACCACGCTTTCGAGGATGGTGCCTGGACCATCCTCGAAAGCGTGGTTATTTTGGTCACTGCCGGTGGTTCACTGTGGTGAACATCTGGCGGCGAGCAACCAGACGTTACGGGACCATCCACCACCACGGGGGATTCACCGTGGTTGAGTGTGATATCGTAATGTCTGAAAATACACTATGATTCAATTCTGATTTTCAGTACGATTCCCTATCCCTATTTCTAACTATGCATTGCGATGGATTTGCTTTGAAAAGGGACTGTGGGTCACCAGAATTTAGGTTGGTGAGTATCCTTGAATGGTTTTGTTAATTTACACCAGGATAGCAATCTAGAGCATGCATGCAAATTCGGAGTAAACTGTACCTTCTACCCTTAATTCAGAACATATCTTTTATCCAGAATGAGGTAGTTTACCATGGGATGACTGAGATAAAAGCAACATTCTTTGCATAATTTCTGTGTCGAAGAGTCCATCCCGTGTAGTGCTGAGTACCATCAGCTCAATCCTCAGGTAATGGGGAGATCACAAGATTAGGCTGGAGACAATGGGGTTGGATTTGAGATTTTGGTGGCTGGAGACTGTTGTTATGTTAGTCTCAAAGAGGAGATGGCCAAGGTAGTTCAGAGGAAGTTGGTGAAACGTGAAAGCTTTCACACGCTCAACAATAGAAGTTGGTGCATTAAAATGTATAATCTTGACTACTCTGGTCATCATAATCCACAAACCACTTATTCTGAAGTAAGCTCACAAGTTACTTCCTCTGATACAACTACTCTGAAATAGGACTAGTTCCAAACAGTCATTCCAATTTCATGGAAAAGTTTCACAAAACCGGAATGGCTGTCAGAATTTCAATAGGAATTCCGATCAAAATAATGTTTCAGTTGGAATTCCAATCAAACAATTTGTGTATATGTGAAAAGGCCATGGCTTTTCTACACATGTGCAAAATGGCTGCAGTTCTACACTGAAGCAGCAGCTGCTATTTTGGTGTAGGACAGTGGCCATTTTGCAAAATTCATTTAGATTGTTCTGACTGGAATTTCATCCGATCCGAATTCCGATCAAAACGCCCAGTTCCGTCAAAATCGGAACTTAGGCAGACTTTCCGTTTCAGCCTTACTACAGAGTAAGTAGGTTTTGAATCACATCCTGTCTCTCTTAGCTAACCTTGCTGGAAAAGCAGTACTATTGATTTACTAAAGATTGGCAAGGAACACACTTTGAAATCCTTACCCTGATATCTCAAGCTTCTCAGGCTAATGGGCTTGATCCCAAACCACACACGCACATCTCACATTCAACCCTCACACGGACCACGGACGCACACAGGTGGGTGAGACTATGGCCTGCATGCAAGTCGCACAAGTAAGCTACATGTGCAGGGGGTTGGGATCGAGCCCAGAGGCTGTCTCACAATGCCTGGCACAACCCAAGCCTTGATCTGGTCATTCCCACTCATGCTACACTGGTAACAATAACCGAAGTCCATAGGAGGCTTCTTATTGAATCTGCAGAGCGGTGAATCGGGCCCTTCATTCTTTTCCAGGGCAAGCTGTTCACAATGCAGATGAAGATGCTTCCTAAGCAAATTTCTCTTTGTGTAAATGTTTGATGTTTTACAGTGTGAAGGGAGAGTGTAAAAATAGCCCCTACTTACTCAACAGATCTGTGTCTGTGAGCCACATCTATTCCCTTTGCTGAAAAACAAACAAACATTCCCTCCTGTCAGTACAGCTCAGACTATAGAGCTTTGGGGAAGAACAGAGTTTTATTCTGCCTCAAATCTCCACAGCAATGGGTATAAAATTAAAAACAAGTGTGGGCCAAGGCCCCCGCATATCAGACAAAAGTACACATTCAGGCTAATGTTACTCTAATTTCTATAGCTGGTTTGACTGAAGCATCCTTATTACTAATGATAGGAGTAGAGCTGAAACGAGTACCTGTAAAAATGGGTATACACATCAAATTGCCAGTACCCAAATCGATCTGCATCATTTGGATACTAATCGGTACCTGGTTAGTGCCTGATTTGGGGATAGGAATATCGACTTCTAGTCCCAGAATACCAACTTCCAGCCTAATTTTTTGTTTCCATCTTGATTTTCCAATCGGTAACCAGAAAATTGGTAGATAGGTGAAGGAAATTACCAAATCCTTTGAGTAGATGGGTTCCCAACGGAGTACCCAAAAATGTGGGCATTACCCACAGGTACTAAATTAGGTACTAGGGATGGGCGAACAGAATGCAGTTCGGATGTTTGGCCGTTAGGTTCGAAACCCGAGTTTGGGTTCGATGGTTCGGTTCAGCCAAGTTTGGGTTGGCCGATCTTGGCCGAACAGTCAAAAATAGCGCTATCGAAACCGAAACCTAATTTTTGGCCCTGAAAATATGTTTTTCCTGCCCCTGAACTCATCCAAACACGACTGAACTGTTCGGTCATTTGAGAGTTCGGTTCGGACGTCTGAACAGACCGAGTTCAGTTTAAACTCCGAACATCCGAACCGCGTTCGCCCATCCCTATTAGGAACTCATTTCAGCTCTAGATGAGAGGGGCAAAAAATCCCAGCCAAACAAACGAACAAAAACCCCAACACTAAATTCTTTGCTATGAAATGGTATTTGGGAATATAAATCATTGGGTAGTTAATTGAGAAAATTCAACCTGGAAGTCACTTATAGGTTGCATGGATGTGCTCCCATAATGACCTTCTTTCAGATTTATATCTGAGCATAATCATACTTACACAGTTGTTTCATGCAGTCAGTTCTTGTGGTAACATCTGCCTAGCATATGTAGGACTGCATGCTAGTTAACACTTTTAACTAACACTTTTAAACCATTCCAATTTATAGCTGGTTAACTATGGCCCTTTTCACATGGGCACCCCCCTCCCCTCACACTCGTGTACGGGAGCTGCGGGAGCACTCCCATGTTCCACTCACCTCCACCCATCATCCACGCACGGAGCAACGGCCACCAATGCCCGATGCTCCATGCATGGCGATTGGTGGAGGTGGGTGGGTCTGTGGGAATGCATCGCCCACACACCGCGCACCCATCCCCCAACCAACCGCAGCCCACATGAAAAGGCCTATATTGCTTTTAACCAACTTATCCACCAATGAATCTATTAAGTATCAGAATACTACCTAACCTCGGTATGGATTTTTATCTGCAATGAATTCATCAATTTTTGATTGCTACTAAAGTTATATTATTTTTTAAATTATGTTTTTTATTTGTAAAAATTTTGTATCTGTTTTTCTTTGGGGATTTTAATATGAATAATTTAATACATTTTCAGAACATTTAATTTTTTAAACAAATGTAAAACCATCCTTTTAAACAAGCATTTGAAACCATCCTTATTTTAATCTACAATCAATGCATTAACTGATGCATTGACATAGAGCTGAAACAAGTACCTGAAAAAACTTGCCTGTACCCACTGAATTTCCAGTACTCGAATCAACTCACCGCCAATGGGTAGTAATCGGAACCCAATGGTGCCCTATTCAACAACCCAATGTTAACTTCCGGTCCTGGAATATTGACTTCCAGTACCGATTTTTTGGTCTTCTGTCTCAATTTTTTGTTTTCTGTCTCAATTTACTGATCTGTAAACGTATAATCAGTACATTGGTACCAAATTATTATTTTGAGGGGTATCCGGGTACCTGATCAGTACCTGTTTCAGCTCTAATCCGACCAGTTGATGATTAATGCTTTTGACCTTGTGCTACCCACTGCGGCTCTAGTCTTATTTGCAACCCACGGGTAATACCCTCTCGGGTGCCCAGATGCCCCCAAAATGTGAGTTTTTCCAGGATGCTCCAGAAAGCTGATCCTGGCTCCTGCCCGTACCTGTGCATTCCCCAGACTGACTCTCTCACTCTGGCTGCTTTTGTTTTTTTTCATTATAATAAACCCCCTGGCATTTGAAAAAGAAAGAAAGAAAGAAAGATCCACATTTTCCCCATTTTCTCATGAATTTGTATCCATTTGGCAAACTTGCAATGAGATCTTAATGCTTCAAATTTTAAAGCATTCCATCTAGCACCTGTATATCTTGTGCGGTTGTAGTAAATATGCATCTGTCTTTTTAATGCCTAACCAAAATCCGTATATGCAACTGGAATTTGACTATAGCATGATGCACTGAAAACCAGACAGCATGTATTAAGAAGAATGGCGTGGTGGTTGCAGCCTTTGTGTGTTTTTATATGTGATGGTGCTATGCACCACCATGCTTTGATCCTGCCCGGGGTGAGGGCCCGCACCCCAGGCAGGATCTGACCCTGCCGCCAAACAAACGTGCCAGCAGCCAGGGCTGGGGAGGGGCCGGGGACCGAATGGGGCAATGTACGGACATGGTCTGCATGCCCCGCCCTCCACGCTGCTGAGAGTGGCCCACCCTCCTCCCTGTTGGGTGGGTTCAGCAGCCTATGAGCCCGCCGCACCTGCCTGGAAAATCTCCAGCCCCAGACCAGTTAGATAGAGCGGGCCATCACACATGACAACCCACTCTACCCTGATCCAGGGATGGTTTCCCTGGACCGTGGCAGGGCTTAGCATGCGCTGTGAGTTGACAGGGAGCCCAGGTCACAGCACAGGCTAAATCCTGCCACGGTCCGGAGAGAGCTTTGATCCTGCCCGCGGTAATATCTGGTGGGCAGGATTAAACATGACAGCACCACTGTTGGCAACGCAGATTAAAACGTGGCCATATGTGGTGTCGTCACGTTTGAAAATACCCTTAGTCTAGGATTCAGAAGACTGAGGTTCAAATTCCTCTTCTGGCCTTATCTTCTTTTATAGCCTTGACAGACTTTCTGAGAGCAGTGACAACAACCATTCCCTGTCTTCCAGGAACCATAAACACATTATTGTGAGGTGCTCATGTAGTACTGTGCTGTTAAGGTGGTAAAGTACATAACTTAGGAAGAAGTCTTTGCTTTAGTTTTTAACCTGAAGGTAAATAAAGTGGTAGATATTTATTTTTTGAGAAGAAAGCAACTGGAAGAAAGGAGGGCGTGAGCAGAAAAATGTTGTTCTGAAAAACTTAACTGGTGGTTTTTTGCTTTCTGCTGTTTTGTTGGACTTTTGATAGCGTTTGGGGGTAATTCACATTTTAGAATGCAGCTGTAGAACAGGCTCCGCCATCTTGACTGTTGACATAGCTAATGCAGCCAGGTGAAGGAGTCAGGTGGAGAGGGAGGCACTTTGCATTGTGGGTAGCTACACAAGATGAAGCTCTTCGTAGGGTTCCTACTGTCCTTCCATATTGGGGAGATAAGTGGAGTTTAGGCCAAGCTTTGGTTTTCCTGTTACATCAATATTCTGTCTTGGACCAACTCATCAAAATAATGGAGGGAGCCAGATATTCCATGGAGATTATTCTCCTGACTAGGGGCAGGAAACAGGAACTAAAGTGTGGCTCTTTGAATCACAAACTCATGTCTTGTGCTAGGCCGGCCTTCTCACTCATACGTCTTTTGCCAAAGCCACCCGAGCAAATCATTGGCATTCCCCACTGCACTCTAATCCCTGGTGGAGAGCTTTCTCTTCTGACATTCATCCATACCTTCATTCCTTCCTCATTCTTGTTTCCCTCAATTAACAGCCTTCACCGCATCTCATTCATCCCTGTAGTGAACATTTCTGAAACAATCCAGTCTGAGCCACATCTCTCTGCTGCTGCCGCCGCCACTACCATTCTTGCTACCGCTGCTTTGAAAAACGGTTGATTTTGAATGGCCAAAGCAGAGCCCGCTGTGGTGTTTCTGGAGTGACTCCCCCCTGCTTGTCTCCTCTTTTTGTCTCTTGTTTCGATTTGTCCCTGTGCGCAGTCAAAAGGTCAGCTTGAAAGATCGTGTCTTCTCCAGCCCCCGAAGTGCTAGCACCAAAGGGAAAGGTTCTCCTCAGGCTCCGGGCGTACGACGATCGCCTAGTGCCGACCAGAGCGTGGAAGACAGCCCCAGCAAAGTGCCCAAAAGCTGGAGCTTTGGAGATCGCAGCCGAGCTCGGCAAGCATTTCGTATCAAGGGAGCGGCATCACGGCAAAACTCAGAAGGTGAGAAGCTGGCCCAAAGCACAGTTAGGGGGAAAATGGAACGGCTCCTATTGACTTCAGTGGGCTCATAGCCTATTAAAGCTAGGGGTGCTCAGAAGGCATCATTGACTGTTTTTATTTTATTTTTCATTTTCATTTACAAAAAGCCCTTCCTTTGGTTGTTGTTTTTTTGTAAATAACCCTACTGTTTGGGTTAATTTAAAAAAAGAAAAAAATCACTGTACATGTGCAAATAACCACCAGATCTTCTTGTGTATGTGCAGCCCTTTTCCAAAATGGCGCCGATGCTGCCGGTACCATTTTGGGAAAGTGCTGCACATGTGCAGAATGGTCTGGTGTCCATATTGCGCATGCACAGTGATTATTAATTCATTTTTAAATTAAAAAATAAATCAGAAGCAGCATGGCCTCCCCAGTTGGATAAGCATCAGGGTCAGCAAATCCCCTCCTTGCAATTTCTCCCTTTGCTGCTATGGGGACAAGCATCCTTCCCCTCCCTGTGCCCCTAGTCAGTAGTCGACCAGTATCTGGGATCCACTGTTATACTGTTATAAGGCTGAAACATATTGTCTTTGCTATTGCACTCATCAGTGTTTCATCAGTATGAGGATAGAACAAAGAAGAGAGAGAGATCTGCATTCATTTAGGTGCTGGAGCTCTGAAGCATTTAGAGAGAAAGACTGGGGCAGCATATGTTAGGAGTGAGGTGAAAAAGACGTTCCATTTCCGTGAAACTTTTTGCAAAAATGGAACTGCTAGCAGCATTTTCATTCAAAATTCCACTTGGAAAAAACAACAAAAACTGATCGAGGGGAAAAAAAATTGTCCGTTGGCACCGCCGCCATTTTGAGTAAGGGAAGTACCATATTGCACATGTGCCAAAAGGTCCAGTGACCATTGTGCATGCCACTGGACATTGGACAATGCCATTGTGCATGCCACTGGACATTGGACAATGCCATTGTGCATGCCACTGGACATTGGACAATGCCATTGTGCATGCCACTGGACATTGTGCATGCACAAAGGGCCAATTTTTTTCATCCATTCCAGTTTGAATTGGAACAGACGATCATTCATTCCAATGTCTGATTGCAACGGCCAATATGCTCGTTTCGGATTGTAAATGTCACCTTCAGCACCAGTGACTTACTCTCACTGCTCAGCAAAAGAGGGAGAGAGAGCTTTTCTTAAGATTCAAACTTCCTTTCCTTATGCAGCCTCACTTTGTGTGAGCCTGATGCTCGCATTTCTCCCCCTGCTGCCCTTAGATTCTAATTAATTGTGGAGTATTATTTAGCATTTCTCTAGTGCTTTCAGTGTCCAATAGGGATAGGGATTTCGATTTTAGATTGAACCAAAACAACCTGGAAAAGGCCGTTTTGGTTCTGTCCGAAATTTCAGTTCTCGTTTCAGTTCCGTTTTTTCCAGGGGTTTTGCATTGAAATTTGTTTTTGGGTTTTTTCAATTGAAAAAAAAAAAAAACCCTAAAAAAATTCAGTGCAAATAAACCTCAAACCAAAACGAGAACTGAAATTCTCGGAGAACCGAAACCAAAACCCCCCAAACTGAAGTTGATTCTGGAGTTCTATTACTAGTGTCTAAAGTAGAAGTGTGCAGTACTTACCTCTTTTTTTTTTCATTTTCTCTAGCATTTTCTGGGTTAAAAACCCATCTGTTTTCGGCAGTTTCTTAAAAACCCTGGGGTTTTTTTCATTAAATTTTCCTGTTTTTTTAATTAAAAAATAAATACATTAAAAAACACTGTGCGTTCACAAAATGACATCCAGGAGTGTTCTTCGCATGTGTTGTCCTTTTCCAAAATGGCGCCGCATGCTCAGAATGGTCTGGTGGCCAGTTTGTTCATGCACAGTGATTTTTTATTAAATGAAATGAAATAAAAAACTAAAATGAATAAAAGCAAACATACGTTGTTCGCTTCATTTGTTTTCAGAACATTCGTTACTAAAATAAATGGGGCTACATTCATTTTACTAACTAATAAAAATGAAACAAATGGCACATCCCTAGTCCAAAGTGCCTTGCGGTCCTTATCTAACTCACCCATGCAACAATTCAGTGCCAGGTGGGTAATTTTATTCCCATTTTATAGATGGGGAACTAGGGCTGAGAGATAGTGACCTGCCCAAGGCCGCCCTGAGCTTACACCTAAGGCTGTTTTCACACGGATGCCCCTCCCCCCCGCCTTGCTGGGTGTGTGCGGGAGGGTGTTCCGCTGGTGGGGGCGTCCATAGAAACGGCCGTCGGTGGGTGGGATGGGTGTGCACTTGGTGTTTGTCCGTACGAACACCGTGGGCGATTAATGGGGGTGTATGCACGCTCTCGCACAACACCCACCTCCAACCATCTCCACCCATCACCCACCCATGGAGTCCTCCAAAAAAATAAAAGGAGGCTCTGTGGGAATGGAGGTGGGGGGTGTCCATGTAAAGGGACACACCCACCTCCACCCACCATGCCAGAAAACCCAACTCCCCACCCACCACCATCCATGTAAAAACAGCCTAAGAATGATTGTAAGCCCTAGTCTCCCAAATTCTAGTCCAACACTTTATCCACCAGGCTACGCTATCTCTTACATTGGATTGCCTTTGTCTCTGTCTTTTTTAAACCCAGATGCAAGCCTTCCAGGGGAAGACATGCCTGACGATAACAAGAGCTGCAACTGTGAGTTTGTGACAGAAGATCTGACACCAGGCCTTAAAGTCAGCATCAGGGCCGTGTGGTAAGAGAGGAGGTGACCTCCCTGTGTAGGGAAATGAGAAAAGAAAAATAAATAACATGAACTGGGACTGAGGAATTACAGAGATGCCCTAACCCCACTTTCACCCCGCTCAGTTACTCTGGCTCCCATTTTCAAAAACTCTACTTGAAGGTAGGGCTGTAGCGGAATATCGCAGCGGTAGCTATTTCCGGCAGAAACAGTGTTTCCGCAATTAGTGGAACGGCATGGCAGAGGCTTTCATTCCGCGGTTTCATTCCGCGGTTCCGCTTATTTAATTCCGCAACTTAGTGGAATCGTGGAAACATGACATTTTCGCTATTTCCGCAATTCCGCCAGCGCCAAAAAATAGTGGAATAGCGGTTTTCTGCGATTTCCGCAATTTTTCCGCGATTTGCAGAATTCCGGCGGAATTAGCGGAATATCCGCAGAAATATCGCGGTGTGGCGCGGGCAGTTCCGAAATGGCGGAATGGAATCGTGGCGCGGTAAAAGCTGCTGCCGCATCAGCCCTACTTGGAGGTGACTGGGGAGGAAGAGGAGCAAGTGAAGAAACATGAGCTACAGCTGAGATCCACAGATCCGGACCCTGACAGTGGAGAATTAGGCCACTTGTACACGACATGGGAGAAGGGGGGGAATGCCGCGAGCAGAGATAGCCTGGGGGGGGGAGGGATTGCAGAAAGCTCTGCTCGTCTCATCTGCTAGTGACATTGTGCCAGAAATGAGCTATACCACACACAAGTGAAGTGTCCTATGATTCCGCATAGTGCAGTCACTGGTCGCACCAGTCCCTCCCTCCTCCCATCTAGTGTGCAAGCAGCCTTAGAATCCACTATCCTCATTCCTCTGCCAAGCATGCAGTAATTGGCCAGTGAATGTGTCTGTCAGTCTGTTGGGTTGCTCCACATCCTCACTCCTACAGCCTCCCTTCCCCTGCCATGCCAGATGCCTACCTCTGACTCGCACTGCATGTGCTGCTATTTATCTGAATAATGGTCTTCAAGGGGACAACTTCAATTGCTTATAAAATTAGGTCCCTTTATCAAATTGTCTGGTAGTTTGGCAGAGATGACAAAGAAGGTATATGATACATTCCTGCCAAATGTCTTGTAAACAGGATGGAATATAAAAATGTTACAGCTGGAAATGTACTTTCAAGTTAATGTGTTATACTAACAGGACCCTTTATCCAATCCTTCTGAAAATTGGCAGGAGAGTTAATCTTTTGGAGGGATATAATATTAATAGTTTTCATGCAAATTGGATGGAAGATAAAGAAGTTGTAACCATGAATGTGTATAGAGCTTTTCTTAAAATCACAACATTCATTTGCTTCTAAAATCAGTTCCCTTAATCTAATATTTTCAAAATTTGTTCCACATAGTGCCCTCCATTGGGGTTACAAGATCCCCAAGTGTAATCACAATCAAATAAGAAGCAAAAACGTTATAGCCAGAAATACATTTCCCCCCTTTATTTCAAAAACAAAAAGTCATTTTTTGTTTCTATTTTCGTTATTATTTGTCGTTTTACTTATTGCAATAACGATAATGAAAATGAAAGTTTTCATTATCGTTATTGTAATAACAAAAATGACATGCACACCCCTCCTTGTCTTCAAGAGGGGTAGCAGTAAACTGAAACAAGTATCCATAAAAACGAGTATACCCATTGAAATTGCTGTACTCGAACTGACCTGGTAACGGTCGGTCCGATCCCATGCATAGTGCAAGCTGAGCACAAGCTGCACGTGTGCATGTGCATGCAACCCGCGTGCAAATCCATTGCAGGGACATTGTGCTGCATGGGACCCGCATGCATCCAATACGGATCCTGCGCACAGGGGATTGGGATCGTGGCCATTGGGTACTCATTGGTACTCAATTAATGCCTGACAGCTACCCAATGTACTGATTTTCCAACTGCTGGTACACATTTTTCAACTTCCCCTTCCCAAATCCTGTATCAGTTTACCAGTAAAATGGTAACTCTGTAATGGTAAGACCCAATATTTTGGGGTAATTGGGTGCTTATCTTGGTAATCGGCCCCCGATACAATCCTAAAAATGCAGGTATTTCTCACAGGTAGCAAATACACGACCCATTCTTCTATGGGCAAGGCATATGATTCCTATTGGATCAGATAATTAAACTTTCCTCCAAGGATCTGCATGCTGCTTCTTTACATATGGCCCTTCACTGCAATGGCAGAGCGTCCTTCCATGCCCTCTACCACAGGAGGCTGGTTTTCTCCCTTCAGTAAATATGAAGAACAAGCACAAACAGAAAAACCACCGGGGGAACATTTTCCAATTAAATTTTGTTTGCTGGCTGAGTACATCCTGCTGGTATCAGCATGAAAGGCAGAAGGAGAGTTTTAGAAAAATAAATCAGTAGAAATCTTGCCTCTCTCTGCACGGAGAGATGGTGGCTGCAATTTACTACCAGTCTCGCAGATAGAGCTGAAACGGGTACCTAATTTAATACCTGCAAGTAGTATCCATATTTTTGGGTACCATACTTGATGGGCTACCTGATCACTAATCAGGTACCCAACTACCAGAAGAATTGGTGATTTCCATTACCAATTTAACAATTTTTCCAGTTACCGATCGGTAAATTGGGAAAGAAGCACAAACATTCAGGACAGGAAGTCCATATTTTGGGATCGGACGTTGGTTTTCTAAGACTGGAAGTTGGGTTTCTTGGACATCGGGTATCACTGATTTGATAGTGATTAGTGTTGAAAATTTTCAGGTTAATTCAGGTACCGGAAATTCAACGAGTATGCCCATTTTTGCTGGTACTCATTGCAACTCTAGTTGCACAAATTTGCACAACTTGAAGAGTAGCCTCTGCCCTTCACAAGAGGTCAACTGAGGGAGATAAGACCAGCTTTAGGTTGTGGGGAGTCAGGAAGCTCCATAGAAGGCTTCCTAACAGAGAGATGTCGATCAAGCAATACATTCAATTGCCCTGAACATCCCATTTCCCTTGTCAGGCTCACCCACTTTGGGGAATAATGTTGTCTTGTGTCACGGTGACTGTGGTCACCTTGCACCCTTCCTAGTAGACTTTGGGACTGATCCAAGGTATGTGTGCCATGCACACTTAACAAACGCCTTGGAGTGTGCCATGCACACTTAACACACGCCTCTGCCCTTTGCCCTCAGGGGTAAAGCCCACAATTGAGATATGAACCTGGACCCACCACTGCCTTTCTGTGACACTACAGCCCCTAATCTCAAGAACTGAGAGAGTAAGATCAGGGGAAAGATCCATGGATCAATGGCACAGATCCACAATCTCGACCTTCCCCATCCTGAGTACACCCCGGTAGCACTCCTGTCCCCAACTTCTGTTTAGTCTGCTGAGTTTGTATTCATTTTCAACGTGGCCTGTGAGAAGGAAAAAGTTCCCCATCCCTAAGTATCTAACATACCTACAAATATTACTAATGTTAAAAATATCTTAAGAACATAAAAGCTGCCAGATGAGAGTCAGACCAATGGTCTGTCTAGTCCAGTCTCCTGTCTCCAACAATAGGGGCACCTCATGCTACAGAGTTCCAGGTAGGGATGTGCGAACAGAACCGAGTTCGGAAATTCGGTTCGGTTCAAAAATCGAGTTCGGTTCGGAAGTTCGGTTGGTCGACCAAACTAGTCGAGTTCAGTCAAATTCCAAACGTCCGAACCGAGTTTGTACATTCAAAACCAGTGTTTTAAGCTGGTTTTGGCCTTCCGAACTGGTTTGGATTCGACTGAACATTTCGGTCGAGTTCGATTTGGTCAACCGAACTAGTCGAGTTCGGTCCGAATTCCAAACTTCCGAACCGCATTCGCACATCCCTAGTTCCAGGTGTCCTGAGCATGTGATTGTACTTCCTGACCATCCTGATTAGTAGCTATCAATGGTCCTGCCTTCCATGAATTTTCTCATACCATTCTGTACCGCCCAACATTTCCAGCAGCGAAAGAGGGACAAGCCCTGCTCCCTTGGTCAGTAAGCTCCATCTTCGGTCAGTAAACTTCTACCCCCATCATGCAGGTCCAGCCTTAGGATTTGCGGGGCCCGGGCCCCAAGGCAAAGATAAAATGCAGGGCGCCTGGTGACTGCACCCCCTTGGAGGCAACCTCTGTGGCGCCCTGAAGGGGGTAATGTTTGGAACCCCACTGAGAGGGAGTGGTGCCCCCACAACCTGTCCTGGTGAGAATAGAGGCCCACAGCTGGGCCACTGCGGGGCCCAGGGCAGCGGCTCCAGGTCACCCTGTGGTAAGGCCGGCCCTGCCGTCATCCACTTACACACATGTCCAAACATTCCAAGTGCATAAACATTGAGACAGAGGCCCTCCTACTCCTCCTGCTCCTCATTCCACTTAATTTTCTTGTCATTCCATCATCTCCCCATCGTCCACTCAAGTGCTTTTCCTGGGAAGCAAACAGGAAAGAGGTGCCTGAGGCTGGGGAGGTGAGTGGGGGTTGTGCCTCCTGAAAGAGGAACAATGAGATTCAGCAGCCAAAGAGGGACTGTCCTTCCTAAATGGGGACTGTGGGAAGGTATGCTGCTCTGAATGCAGTCACATCGCCAGTTCCTTGAACCAGTGACGCAACTCCTGTTCTAAGTGGGTGTGGAACAGGGTAGGGAGGGAAATGGGGTTTTGTTTAGCGTTAAACGGTAAGGTGGGTGTTTCCTCAGACTGTTTGTGTTTGGGGGCAGTAGAGGGACAGAAATTTAGTAGTATGGTTTTATTTCTTGTAAGCCACCCTGAGTCCTTTTTAGAGTAGGGAAGCATAGAAAATAATAATAAAGTGAATTCCCATCCCTACTAGCTCTCTGCTGCATTTACCGGCCTCCCACTTTGCAGTACAAAACTCCAGCGCTGAGAAAACATTTGTTGTTATTCTCTCCTCCTGTCTCTTTTCCCTGTAGCGTCATGAGATTTCTGGTCTCCAAGCGAAAGTTCAAGGAGAGCCTGCGACCTTACGATGTGATGGACGTCATTGAGCAATATTCAGCCGGACATCTGGATATGCTGTCTCGGATTAAAAACCTCCAGTCCAGGCAAGAGCCTCCTCTGTTTCAACCTTCTCTCTTCCCCATTGTGGGAGTGTTCTCACCACAGAGGCCTTCTTGTTATCAGGCAATTCATTGTTTTCTTCCCAAGTAAAAGGCACTAGATTTGTGACTAATGCCTAGCCGTGTGTGGGCTACAAGGGTGTCTCTCAGGCACAACACCAGGGGAATCAAGGTTCATTTTTAACTAGGGCCATAAGAAGGCATCATCAACCACTGAAATGGGGTGAGCTGTGCATTCTGGGAAAGGGTTCTGGTTTGTCTTGGAATGCTTTCTCTCCCCTATCGTGGTTCTTCATGAGAGGAGAATCTTGAACCTCCTCACATTTTGTTTAAATTTAGAAGTAAAACCTGTCCAGTCCCATGTGACTAGAAAGCTGCATTCTCTCTCACACACTTCCGTTGCCACAGAAAACTCTCTCTCTCTGTCTCCTGCATGGTCCTCTGCTCAATCCACCACACTTTTCCTCAAATCAGAGACCCGTGTTCACAGCACATAGGGAAAACATGGTGAAGACAGATCCCTGCCTTCAGAGCTTATCTGAACAGATACTGTCTATTTCCATTGCAGGGAACTTAATGATCTATGTGATATGAGTGTTGGGAAATAATGTCTCCTGACCTCAAAATCTCTGAATTATGGGGAAGGATGGAGGATTTGTAACGGGGAATGGTGACATTCTTGCATGTATGGGGTGCTTAGGGTAGCATACTGCTGTACTGGGAGGCAGAAGAAATCCAACTCGGGGGGTATGGGGAAAAGGTGACTCAGGAATTCAAAGCTGATAAGAATATGACATGGTTTTCCTGACTGTAGTGTCACTGAATTTCGGAACAAAACTCTGGTCTCTCAGCCATTGATTGAGTTGGTTTTATTGGGAAGGGAACATGGAAAAGGGGACTTAATAGGAGTGGGACTCTGGGCAAAATCTTGGTTCTCGGTTATACTGGTTCTCAGATCTCATTTATTGGTTCTTCTCCCGGTTCTCTCGGCGTCGGATTTATAACATTGCAGTTTCCCCCATTGACTTCAGTGGGGAAAACCGCAATGTTAAAAATCTGATTTTTAAAAAATGCAAAAGATCCAATACTGAGAAAGGAACCAAGATATTGGATTAATCCAATAAAGCCATTATCAGGTACTTTCAGTTCTTGGCCATACCGAAAGTCCCATCCCTAGGACTTAACATAGGGCAGGATTGAACCATCTATGCTTTAAGCTGTATGTAAAAGGGAGCATTAGGAAGCTGGTTTCTATGATGGAATGGGCAGAGGGTGATTTCAGACGTTACGCGGTCCCGATTCACCACAGTGGATTCCCAGCGGGGGTGAACCGAACAACTACCCCCCATGATCAAAAAAAGCCCCCTGAACAGACGTGATGGGACCGGGACCACAGACGTGCCGCCAATTCCCGGCCGTGGTCAAAACACCCAGAAGGCACCGGGTCAGCCCGTCCCGGCTGCTGCTGCTGCTGCTGCTGTCCCTCCACCGCCTCCAGGTGCAGCACGACCGCCTCCTCCCCCGCCCATACCTCTACCGCTGCCTCCTCCACCTCCTCCTCCTCCCTTGTTCTCTCGCCCTCCGCTCGCCTCTCCCTTCCGCCTCACTCCATCCCGCCCCGTCCCCCTGCTGCTGTGTGCCCTTTAAATCTCCCTCAGCTGCCTGTGTTGTTGCTGGTTGCCTGGCAGCAATGCTGCATGCTTTGTCCCCAGCTGGGAATCCTTTCCTTTGATTCCGGCCGGGGGTTGCTGGCCAGACGTTACTTTTTGTTGGTTCCCGTCGGGAATCTCTTTGACCACGCTTTCGGAGATGGTCCAGCGGGGAGCTTCGGAAGCGTGGTTGATGTTGACCCCATGTGGGTATTGACTGTGGTGAACATCTGGCGGCCGCCGAACAGACATGCAGGGCGCTTTGGCCCCGCCGCGGAATTGACCGTGGTTCACTGTGGTTGAGCGTGATCTCATAACGTCTGAAAATACCCAGAGAGAAAGAGAGAAAATTTCTAGTTGAGGCTTTCCATGTAACCCCCAAATTATTTTTCATCTAAACCAAAATTGAATTCAAAACTTATAAATGCAGAAAATCAGAACCTGTCCCAAGAAGCCCCCGCTTGTTTCAGCGAAGTAAATTTAAATAGTTCCTGACCAATTGCCATTGCTGAGTTACAAGGGAAAGATAGTTATTCTATGGACTTTCCATTTTTATGCCCGGTATGTATAGAGACACAAAAGTAAAGGCCTCCTGCCTTTGTGCTTCAGTTATTTGCCGACTGATTTAAGGTCCATCATGCCCTTAGCTAGCTACTCTGGCTCATGTATCGACTACACTTGAAGTACATCCAGAATTGTTTGCAACAGAAAAAAAGTTTGAAAAAATGGATGGCCAAATTGAAGGACACTGCAAGAGTTTTCTCCAATTTTCCAGGAAGTCTAATTGAGTTTTTTCCATTGATTTCAAGAAGAAATGGATGGGGTCCTGTGTGAGGACAGTGCACATGACAGGATACTATGACAAGAAAAATCTTTGGATCTTTAATCTCAAACTATGAACAATTGAGGCACGAATTAAGATTAGCTCTTTCCTCAGAGGATTCCTCCCAAATTACATTTAATGACAAAACACTGTGTGGGTATAAACTGCCTACCTTCCCAGTTAACTCTGGTCTCCTCATGTTAAAAAAACTTGATAACAGACAGTCGGTCCATAAATGTCTATTCAGAAGGTTGGTCCAGGGGATGAGACTTCTGATTGGCAGGGGCTCGGAGTAGAGCTGAAACTTGATCTCGCATATCTCAAAAATCTCATTGAGAACCAGGCTCTCTATGTGATTTTTGAAATTGAGAATGAGCCAAGAATTGTCCATTCCCAACATCATTCTTGTGAGATTCTAGAAATTTTTTTTAAATGTTCTGCACATACGCAAAATGACCACCATGCCCGATTTGCATATGTGCAGCCCTTTTCCAAGATGGCTCGAGGTACATTGGTGCCGTTTTGGGAAGAGGCAGTTTCTAACTGTGCATGACCTGTTTCAGGTTGAGTCCCCAGACTAAGTTTGCAGAGCCAAGATGTTTGCATGATTCTTATAAAATCCTGATAGATTTTGATGCCGTCTTAGAATCCTTAGCTGAACCTCACTCACCTCTCACACTGCTGCTCCTGAAAAACTCAATTTTTCTTGCTTTGAGATTATGTATTCCAAAGAGACGAGGAGGGGGGGCGGGGGTTCTGTTTCTTTCTTTCTGCTTTCTAGTTGGTGGCAGTCAGGGGAGCTGCTGTTCTGAAAGATGAGGTCAAATTCTCCCCTTGGTTGCACCATTTCAATCCCTGCGACAGGCTACCTAGTCATGTTGGGAGTAGGAACCTCTTTATAGCTCCAAACAGGCTACTCCAATCTTGGATCCAGGCTTACAGGATCCTTGAAAGCTTGGGGAGGGAAGCACATGGGAGATGGGAAGCAGTCTGGATCTGCCAACAAGCACAGATCCAGAGTGCTAGCTAGTAGGGGGGATTGCAGTAGGTCAGCAGCATATTACTATTCTCGCCTTCTCTGGATCAAAGGGGGGTGGGAACGGAATTGAGGGCCTTCAGGGTCTCAGTGGGGAGTGCCTTTGAGAGACAATGGGGCCAATTCCAAGCCCCGCAGATACCTAGCCGTGTACACGCACAGCCGCGCGCAAACTGCACAGCTCTCTATTGTGGGCACATCGCGTCCCATGGAAACCATGCGCACGCATGCAGGATCCACAGGAATTGCGATCAGCCCCAATACCTTTGAGAGCTTTCTCCATGGTTTGCAATAGAAGCACCATTCTTTGCTCTCGGAAAACTTGTCAAGAGACAACTGAACCCAAACTCCCAAAGAGGTTTCATTGATGTAATTCGGCAGAGGATCTGGGCCTTTATTTCCCTTTAGCTCTCATGATTTCGTGACCTTCCCCTCCCGTCACAGTTTGTGATGCCCTTTCACTCATTGGCAGTATGTGGTAGGTTATGGTTTTGTCCCAAGCAAGCTTCCAAGGTTGTTCCTTAACCATTCATGACCTCTGTCTCTGCTGTTGTGAAGCGTACCATGGAGTGTACATCCCATTTCTGTCTCATGCCCTTTTCCAACCGCAGATGTATTCCCGCATCTGCTGGCTGGTTTATACTTCAGCCAGTCATGCTTTCCTAAGCTAGCTTGCATTTCATTATAATAGAAGGGTGAATATATCTTGTCTCGTGTCAGATTCGTCCAGTGGGATATTGCCACGTCTATGCAAATATATCCCAGTGTGCACAGCATGTTGCCTTTTCTTATACGCAGAGCAACCCCCATTTTGTACCACCATGATGTTCTACCAATACCTAGCTCCGCGAATCTTATGTGTGGTTGGATAAGATTTGGCATGTTCATGAATGATCAAGCGATATAATATTGCATTATGTTTTGAGCGGAATATATTTTCAATTTCTCTCTCTCTCTCTTTCTTCTCTCTCTCTCTTTTTTCTTTCTTTCTTTTTTTAAGTTCTTCCTTCTTGTTTCTGCAACTTTCCAATCAACTTTTTTCCTTACATGTTGCTTCATTTATGCATTTTGCTGGTGTCTTTTTTCTTATTTACTTTCGCCAGGATAGATATGATTGTGGGCCCCCCGCCCCCTTCAACTCCCCGGCATAAGAAGTATCCAACCAAAGGATTTGCTTCCAAAGAGTGTCCCCAATACTCGCCTAGGTTAGGATTCACCAAAATGCCTCTTTCTCTGGATTTTTCATTTGCTTAATGTCAAACCCCTTTCAGGCCATGTTATACGACGGCATTTATCTCACACACATGGCTCAGAATGGCTTGCTACTCTGGATGTGCTTGAAAGTTACCTTTCAAAGCACCTATGTTGAGCTTTCACAAACCTGAGATCATCCGTTTCCTTTGCGGGAACCATTTAGTCTTCCCTCGACTTGGAATTTGGGACTGTTAAGTCGTCAAATTTCTGTGGATGATATTTCAGAGACTGCAAAATGACCTGAAAAACTAACAAGGTTTGCTATCACCCTTGGAAGAGGAGCCCACATTTTAGCTCACACTGGGTAGAACACTTTCAGAAAGATGTTCACTTACTAAAAGATGGGGGGCGGGAATCACACATATAGGGGGGACCGTGCGAGTCAGTATAAGTTGGGTCACAGATCAGCAGCCGTGTCCCCTGAAAGCAACATATTACATGGGTATATTTCAGAAAGGAACATTTATTTGTTTATTACATTTCTACTCCGCATCCTCCCACACAATGGCGGCTCAGAGCAGCAACAGCATCTAAAAAATACAATAAAATGCATAAAAGAAAGTATTATAATATTAAAATTGCTAAAAGGCTAAACGCTAAAGGCAATAAATAAATATACCCTCCCAACCCCCCCACCAACCCCCTTCCCCTTCCCCAAAGGCCCGGCGGAAGAACCAGGTCTTACATGATTTTTGGAAAGAGGGGAGGTCCGGGGATAAACGGGCTTCCATCGGAAGGTTGTTCCACAGACTAGGTGCAGCCACCGAGAATGCCCTTCCTGCCGTTTCCACCCGGAATACCCGGGGGACCTCGAATTGGGCACCCCCGGCCGACCGCAGGGGCCGCGAAATGACCCGGGACCTGAGGCGGTCCCGCAGATAAGCAGGTCCTAAGCCGTTTAGGCTTTAAAGGTCATTACCAACACTTTGAATTGGGCTCAGTAGACTATAGGCAGCCAGCGCAGAGAACAGAGCACAGGTGTAATGTGCTCATGGTGACCCGTGAGTATCAAAAATGTGTGTTACATTTGTACATGGAGACAAAGTAGTTCAGATGATAGCTTTTATTGGACCAACTTTTGTTGGTACGGGCATGCAAGCTTTTGAGACACAGGACTCTTTATAAGGTGATAGGTAAATCAGTTATGAAGGCAATAGAGAGTCTTGTGTGTCTTGAAAGCTTGCGTACCTTCACCAACAGAAGTTGGTCCAATAAATTATATTATCTGAACTAACTTGTTCCCATCTTTTACTTTTGGGGTCAACATGGCAACCACATTCTCTTAAGACTCACATTGGTAGGGAAGACATAAATGAATGCCCTGGATTTCTTTATATGCCTATTGTATCTCCACTGATGAGAGTCACTCCATAGCAATGGTTCCCAACCTTTTCTCCTATGTTATCCCCTTTGGAGGCATAAACATAATTCCAATGTCCCCAAAGAGCAACAAGGCACAGTGCCTACTATTGTCAAATACCATGAGCCTTTCTACAGATGGCTAGATGCCACTTGAGGGTTGGATCCACAGTCTGAACTCGGATTGATGACAGTACTGAAGGCCTAGTGTATAGTGAACCAAATAATCACCATCTTCACTTAGAGATGGTCTACTCCTAAGTCATGTACCAGTAAATTTACTAGCCCAGCCTGGAACATACCTGTTTAGCTATTGTGCAGGTCCCTGTAGATAGTTCGACCAATCCTAAACTGTGCTCATTATGCCCACGGCATGTGCATCTCGCATGCAACCCCCTGTGTATCCCATGTGCTCCCCTCTATAGGGACTAATAGATGTTTTCACACAGACCTAGGGGTGCTCACCCTCGGACTAGGTCCGGGGGTGTATCCCCCACGTCCGTCTGTTGCAGTGGCTATCCGCCAAGCAAATAGACAGCCTCCAGCTGGTGCCCCGGGTTTCTGCTGCCCACTGCTCTGGCCGTATTCCTGGATATTCCGACGCTCTGCCAGTGGGGCTGCCCCAAAGGAGGAACAGCCTGCCCCACCTCTGCTCTGCTTGCACATCTGGCAGGCCACGTTTAAACGGACAGCCCACCTGGAGATGAGGCAGGGCAGAGGTGTGTGTGCTGTCTGTATGAAAACACGCTATGGCATGTGTGTGAGCCACATGTTAACCTTTGTGCAGCTCGTGTGTAAGCCAGGCAAGCAGGGGTTTAGGGTCAGCCCCTGTGTCCACAATGCTGGCTATAATATTGGTACAGGTTGAGTGTCCCAATGTCTAATGAGTGACTGGAGCTGGGAGACATTGGGCCCAGTCCATGCTTTGAGCACTTGCTTCATGCAAGGTACATGCACAACATCCTGCATGTGATGCACACTTGATGCACAGTGCATGTACCAAGGTGTGGATTGACCCCATTGAGAGCGCAGTCCTGCACCATTCACGCCAATTGCCAAAAAAAACCTCATTGGGCTTGATCCCCCTGTGGATCCGCATGCACAGACTATGCACAAACTGTGCAGATCCGCATTGTGGGCCCATCGTGCTCCGCGAAAGCCATGCGCACAGAGGATCCACGGGGCATGGGATTGCATCCATTGACTGTAATGACAGAGGATTGTCCTGTCCCTGTTATGAAGTAAACACACAGACGACGCTGACTTGTTCACCTTGTACAAGAGGCACAAGAAAACCTGCCAAGCGGTTGCGATTTAAGGGCAGCACAAGCAAAACTGCGAGTAGACGCTTGAAGATTTGTAGCGGTCTTAAGGCCAAGTTGCCAGCACACGTCTACGTGTTGACCAATACAAATTCTTTGTGCAACCCTCCCCCCCCCGACACACACACACAGATGATAGAATCCACAGACTTGGTGGAGCTTGAATTCCACCTGTTTTGTGTAACCAGTGAGACGGGACAGGTTCTCAACTCGAAGCAAAGGCATCTTTTCAGCTGGAGTTTGACTCAGTCATCCCATTTCATGAGCACAATTCGAGCCTTCCGCATGGTGCCAAAATAACGTGCCAGTGTCTCCCAGGTCCAGTCGTGCATTCTTGTGGAATGTATTGTGGCTTCAGAAAGGAAAGTGTAAAAAGCTAGGGGTGTGCAGCAGGCACATCTTTTGTTTTCGTTTACAAAAATCCCTTCGTCTTCAGGGGGTTTCGTAAAGAACTACCGTTTTCATTTTTTTTTTTTTCATTTCATTTTATTGATCTTTTTTTTAAAAAAAAATCACTGTGAAAGTGCAAGATGTCCCCTGGGAGTGTTCCGCGCATGTGTGTCCCTTAACAGGGTGGTCATTTTGCACATCTGCAGAGATTTTTAAAAATTATTATTTTTAATAAGATAAAACTAGGACTGCACCGAATAGGCCATCTGAGAACTTGGCTTGAGTTCCGAAGTTCTGGGTACCTGAACCGAGTACTCGGCCGAACTTCAGAACTTTGTCCGAGGATCCAGAATTCGGACCTTGGAAATCCCCGAAATTCGGAACGTCAGAACTCTTTCCTTTAATGATTTTAAAGTGCATCCACTTTAAAATAATTATGCCAAGCAGTGCCCAGAAAAGCAGGTTAGCAAGAATGAGACAATCGCTCAAGAAGAAAAACCCAAACAGTACGACTGTGTGCAGAAATTTTTAAAAAGCCAGCAGTACCCACAGCATGGCCCGCCATCAGCAGTGCAGCCACTTTTAAATCATGATGCCAACCAAGGTGTGGCCAGAAAAGCAGGCTACCAAAAGTGGGACAATCGCTCAAGAAGACAAACCCAGAAAAGTACAACTGCGGGCAGAAATCCAAAACAAAAACCAGCAGTAGTTTACTCACAGCATGGCCCACCATCAGCAGTGCACCTACAATCATTATGCCAACCAAGCAGTACCCAGAAAAGCAGGCTAGCAAAAGTGGAACAATCGCTCAAGAAGAGAAACCCACAAAACTGAAACTGTGTGCAGAAACCAAAAAAAGCCAGCCCAGCAGACATAATAACACCCACAAGAAAGAAACCAGACATTCACCCAACTACACACACACACACAAAAGCTTCCATTACACCTGCCCAGTGCCCACCTATGCAAGGCAAGCCCCCTCCCCACACACCATATTATTTTAACCGGAAAGAAAGTATATCTCCCCTGTGTCGCAGTGGTCAGTCACATCTTGGCAAAGTTAAACCCACAAAGTACAGTGACTGCAGCAGCAGTGTGGCACCCACTTAATTGTTTTAAAACAATTATGGCATTGTGGAAACAACTAACTCCCATCCTCCAGCATTGCCCCTATGAACAGGACAGGACAGGCACCCCTCCTTCCCTCAAGCCATTTACTTACAGATCAGCAGGGTAGCGCACACAAGCAAATTCAGCAGAGAATGGAAAATGGCTGTACATCTACTTTTATTTTGCCTCTGCCAGCCAATCAGAACTTGCCACCTGCCTTGTCCATCACTCAACGGCCCCCTCCCATACCCCCCTCCTACCAAACATGGTACTAAATTTAGTTTCCTAGCTCAGAGAAGCTAGGTCAACCATCTGGATCACTCCAGTCACGCGTGCGGTGGCTCCAGCACTCAACTGAGGCTTCTGAATATTTCCTAAGTTTTCTGAGAACCGGCATTGGTACTCAGAACTTAGGACTTCAGAAATTTGGAACCGAGTGCCAGTATCCCCGGTGGATTTCGAAGTTTTCCAAAGACCAAGTTTCACCTCTAGATAAAACGAAAAAACAAAAATGAATGAAATCCAATTCCTTTGAGTTTGAGGTGTGGGGACAACCCCTCTAATTTTGGCCCCAGCTGAAGATTTTGGGAGGCAAAGATAAGGAGGAGACTTTCTGCACCTCAAACAGGTCCATCTCCCCATGCAATTTGCTGCTTATCCCAACTTTCTTTCAAAAACATGTAATCTTAGTGGCACGGACATGAGTAGCAACATTGTTATTGTTTTCCAAATACATCTGTTGCCATTATAGCTGGCCAATCAAAGGTAAGTAGCCAGTCATGTGACATGGATGAAGGGGGTTTGGCTTCAGTGCCTGGATTGTGTTCAAAAGACAATTTGATTCTCTCTATATATATTTCCAAACTTCATTTCTTTGCCTCATTTGAGCCTTGACCTCCAGTGTCTGCTTCTGGCCAGGGGGTGGCATCTACGGCACACCTCTTTGCATGTACCGTAAGCATGGAGCGCAGCGAAGCATGAGGTAACTGCACTGTGGCTGATGCAAGGACTTACATTTTTTTCTGTATCATTCCAAAGAACAAAAGACCCCGTGAAAGAGTAATATCCACTAGAAACTTCAACTTAAAATTGCAACAAAACCGGGCAAATAGAGCAACACACAACCGGATTAATCTGCTGGTCTTCTAGAAGGCTTTAATTAGGGGAATCAAGAAGAACAACAGAGTCTAAACTTTAGAAATGAAACGGGTACCCAGAAAAAAAACGAGTAAACCCATCGAATTTTCCATACTCAACCCAACCGAGCACCTTAAAGATACCCGATTAGAGTCTGATGAGTTACTCAGTTTCCCAATTTTCTGACTTTCAGTTCTGGAATACTGACTTCTGGTATCAATTTTTCAAGTTTCCATCCTGATTTTCTGAGTTACTGTCCCAATTGTCACTATTTACAGACATACCGATCAGTACTTGGAAAAAATGGTAAATTGGTAACGATAATTCCTGTTTTTTTGGGTAATCAGGTACCAGATCGGGATTTGGATATTGCCCACAGTTAATCAATCTGGTACCTGTTTCAGCTCTACATAACTCCGTTCACATGTAGGTTCATTCATAGCCATTTGGATTCAGGCTCTGAATGCCTCTGACAAAAGCTACGTTGACTTTGGTGAAGGCTTCCTTTAAGACCCAAGCCAGTAATGGGTCTGCTTCAGACCCAAATGAGACAGGGAGGGGAGGTTACCACGCCTTGGGTAGCCTTACCCCTTCCTGGATAGGCAGGCTATGCAATGCGGTGCATTATGTGGTCAGCAGCAGCCTGGTATTCACCCCCCACCCCACCCTACCCCATGGGTGGGTGGGCAGCTGCCTGCTCTGTGATGCATCCTCAGAAAAATCCAGAGGATGAGTCATGGAACAACCTTACCCTGACTGGGGTAAGGCTGCCCAGGGCAGAGCAACCCATGTGGCCAGGCTCCCTTCTGCCCACCGCACGGCGAGCTCCATGCCAGTGCCCATCGTGCACAGCCACATGGCGCTGTGAGCAGGATTTTGAACTGGCATGGGGAGGGATGGAGGGAGGCGGGGCAGGTCTGGGGCTGGCCCACCCAGCTTCCCCACAACCATCTGGACGGCTCCCTGCCCTTGCCCTGCAGTGTCGCAGTGGCAATTGCCCACCATAGGGTCGCGCAGGGACTGGGCCCTCCCCGCTTGTGTGGAGAAACCCAGAATGGAAACTTCTAATATATAGCAAACTTCAGCATATGCTTCCTACAGCCTGCCACAGTTAGGAGGAGTATGGTGATTCCACCTGAAGGTGTAGCTCTCCCCGCCTCCCTGTTCTGGTTGGTATGGCTTATATCCCAATATCCCTAGCCCCATAAATCCAACAGAAAACTCACTTCCCTATAGCCAATCAAGGATTCTTTAAGACTAAGCAGTGCAGGGTGTAGATACAATTGCCGTCCATCAGGACTGGTGGCTGCCCCACGAGGGCAAAAAAGTGACAGAATCAAGATCCTGGTCGTCAGCACCTCAGAACACCAAGCCTTTAACTTAGGAGATGGCTAGCACAGTGCACTCCCCCTGCCACCCCCCTGGTCTGCTTTATTTTGGGACTTTATTTGTGGGGGACTGTGGATAAAAGTTTCTCCTATGGGAGTTTCTCCTACACTACAGCTAAAACTGAAATTCTTCCCGAGTTCGAGTTTCAACGGAACTGGGCATTTTCGATCCTTCTAATCAGAATTTGGATTGGATGAAATTCCAGTGGGAATGATCAAAACTAAATTTGGCAATTTCTGCATGGGCAAAATGTCCTTGGCCCTACACTTCTGGGCACCCGCTACTTTTGTGTAGGGTAGCGGCCATTTTGCGTCTGCGCAAATCATTCAATTCTGATCATAATTCCAAAGGTCTTCCAAATTTTTGTAGAACTTTTCTGTGAAATTAGAACAGCTGTCGCAAACCAGCCCTGTACTACACCCAGTGAAATCAATGGTTGCCTCTTCCATTGACTTTGAGGGCCTTCAGATGGGAAGGATCAAAGCAAAAGGTTTCTGTGTAGTATTAGCCTATGTCCCAATACACCCTAATGGGCTGTATTTATTTTCTTTCTACTACAGAAGATTTTGCCTTTCCTTTAGAGGTGGGACTCCAGGGGGATTACCGGATACTGGATTTACCGGTATCGGATCTCCCAGTACCAGATTTACCGGTATCAGAATACCGGATTTTTAACGTTGCCGATTTTACTGGCTTTTTACATTGTGGCCGCAATGTAAAAAATTCCAGTAAAGCCAGCAATGTTAAAATTTTGGTATTCCGATACCGGTAAGTATCGGTATTATCAGATTAATCTGATAATGATAGTCCCACCTATATTCCTTGTTCCTTTCTTATGGAGTCAGGTCAGGCAAACCATTGGACAGGGTGGACACCTTGTTCAAGGCACCTGATCTTCTGGAGGCTGCAAGTCCCCAAAGCGTACAACAAAAGTTGACTTGACATCTCATCTGCCCTTGTAAGGCCAGGCACCATCCTCCGGGTTCTTGCTCTCTGACAATTAGCCAGAGAAGCAGAAGCAGCACAAATAAATTTTGTTCAGGGCAACAAAATGCCTAACACCAAACTTTTTTGCTGTTCCTGGTAAAGGACATATTGTCTTTATTTTCACAAAGACCATTTTCAAATGAGACGCACCCAGGCGTGTCCACATATGGGATATGTGTGGGAGCGTCCTGTTTGAATTTGGAGGTGTGTGAGTGCGCGCTCCCATGACCCATGCATCCCCCCTCCAGCACCCACCCCCACATGAAGCAACAGTCAAAAATCCGGGTTGTTCTGAATGAGTAGATCAGTGGAGGTGGGTGGCACCCATCTACGCCCTCCCGCCCCGCCCCGCTGCCCCCCCCCAGTGGCACTCCACTGACTGCACGCAGACCGCCCCCACCGCAGAAGTCTGTTTTAAAAATGTCCATACACTAGTGAAACTCTTCTGTTGAACTTTTACAGGAGGAAACTAAGTCACCTTAGCTAGATGGTCTCTCCAACCAAGCAGGGATTCAACTTTGGATCTCTTTAGACTCATGTTCCATGGCTTACTCCCCTGTTTGGGAAAGGAAAACTTCTATTGCTAGCCTCTAATTGCAAATCAAGATGGTGCCTCCAGCCCCCAGCCATCTGGATAAAACCCCTTACTTACTTTACATGGGAAGCAGATCCTCTCTTATATTTTATCTGAAGTATGCAACATTTCTTATCCCATGCCACCCTCCCCCCATCAGCTGTTGGGCAGGTAGATTTGGGAGGGTGGGGTCTGCATTCCTCCCACCCACCCAACAGCTGATCGGGGGTAGGGGGCCTGGGAAGAACATGCACCCCCTTCTCAGGCCCCTCCCCCTGATCAGCTGTTAGGTGGCAGGGAAGGGAGCGTGCGCTCTTCCCAGGCTCCACTCCCCCTAGTCAGCTGTTAGATGGGGGAGGAGCATTCCCCTCTGGGCCCGATTCACATTCCCCTCCGGGCCCAATCCACAGACCCCCACCTCGCGGGAAGGCTGCATGGCCTGGCCATACGGGAAGCGAATCCTTTAACCCACTTTGGGCAGCCTTTCCCCACTCTGGGCAACCTTACTACTAGGAGTGTGCAGAAGACACATCATTTGTTTTAGTTTTTGTTTCCAAAAACCTGTTCATTGGGGGGGGGGAGGGTTGGGTTGTAAAGGACTCTACCATTTTTGTTTATAATTTTATTTTATTAAAAATATATTTTTTAATGCGCAGAGTGGGATAACATTTCTTGTGGCTGCATCCATAATATCTCCTAAAGTTCTGATCTTGGGAGCACACTTACACAGTCTTGTTGATCTCAATAGGATCACATGCACATAAGTGCTTTCATGATCACACCTAGGTGATATCAGGTAAAAGATATCTATCTATATCGATAGATCAATCGATATAGATATATATTATGTGCCAGACCCTCATCTGGTGTAAAGCATTGTCGCTCCAACAGAATCCCATGGATCTATGCTGACTTACATCATCTAGCCAATACTTTTCTTTAAAAATATTTTTTTTAAATGCATACATATAAAATATGAGCCTTCCCTTTCTCCAAATGGGAGTAAACTAGATGGCTGTATTGTTGGAAATGGCCTTGTGTCTCATCCCCTTTCCTCGTTTTACGTTGGTTTTGTTTATTTTCCTCTCGTCTGTCCGCGTTCCAACTCCTTCCCTTTCCTCATACTTGTGCATGGAGTCATCGCCTACACTGCAAAACTGCATAAGAAGCATTTTTCATTCCGCTCCAGACAACTAACTTGTTTTCAACCTGATTAGCGGACTTATTTTTCTTTATGTCACCTACACTGCTGGCACAGTATGCAAGAGTAAAATTGGCCAGGGCGAAGGTCGAGGAGATTGTGAAAGGGTTGAAGGAGATCGCTATGTCTTGGTATGGAATTAAACATATGTCCCATTGTCTTGCCTGAGACCAGATGGCACTTGTGTTTAATTAATTAGAGAGAGAGTTTGGGGCTAATTTTTCAAATGTACTTCGGGTATCCAGTGCTTATGGTCTTCATATCCAAACTACACACCTTTTTCAAAGAGACCTTTTAGAAAGATACAAGTAAGTGGCATTAATACAGGGAGAACTGGATCAATGACCTGTATTATATAGGAGGGAAGGCCTTTGGATAAATTGTGGGCCCCAGGTATAAGAGTCTTTAAACCACACATGTAATTATCATGGGGCTAGATAGGATCCTTAACTACCAGTTCCCCTCAGTCCTAGTTCCTCAGGTAGAAAGGTGTGAGGATAGGAAGAGGAGCTAGACATGGGAATGACCTGAAGTTGAGATGGGCTAGGCAGATCATGCCCTTATTTGTGCTGAATCCAATCCCATTTCCCCCTCTGCCACCCTGCCATGGAGTCTTCATGGAGTCTTCAGGAGGATACACTAGGCTGGGGTGGCCAAGAGGCAGATCATGATCTACTGGTAGATCACAAGCTATCTCCAGTAGATCACAGTGAGAGGAGGGCAACCAGTCCCTCGGAGACCGCATCTGCGGAGAAGAGTTGGACCGGCACCTCAGGGAGTGTCTCTGCAGTGGAGATGGGCTAAGAGAGGTGGCGCACCACAGTCAGTTTGAGGGGGTTCTTGTAGATCGCCTGAGATTGAAGCGTGGATCACAGACACCACAAATTTGGCCACTCCTGCTCTAAATGTTCCCAGTGGTCACTAGGGCTGATGCGGCAGCAGCTGTTACCATGCCACGATTCCATTCCGCCATTTCGGAATTGCCCGTGCCACACCGCAGCTTTTCTGCGGACATTCCGCTAATTCCGCCGGCAATTTGCAAATTGCGGAATTGTGGAAAAATTGCAGAAACTGTCAGAAAACCGCTGTTCCACCTATTTTGTGGCACTGGTGGAATGACGGAAGTAGCGAAAATGTCATGTTTCCGCTATTTTGTAAAGCCTGTGGAAGTAGCGGAATGAAATTAGCGGAACTGCGGAAGTAGCAGAATGAAACTAGCGGAATGAAAGCCTCTGCCATGCCGTACCTCCAATTGCGGAAATGCTGTTTCCGGCGGAAATAGCTACCGCTGCGACATTCCACTACAGCCCTAGTGGTCACACATCTAGCCTTGAATGGGCTAAACGACTGAGCCAGTAGAGCACATTTGTGATATTTTTTTTTTCTTCTCAGATCCAACTTCATTGGGTATAGCAACTAGGGCTGAAACAAAAATCTCATGAGAATCGAGAGCTGTCAGCGAGTTTTTGAGAAGATCTCGCGAATGGTTCAAGATCTCGTGAGATTTTGGAACAAAACAAACAAAAAAACCCCACTCTGTACATGCGCAAAATGGCCACTGTGGGCTGTGGCCTTTATGCGCATGCACAGACCTCTTCCAAGATGGCATGGGCTGCATCAACACCATTTTGGAAAAGGGAAGCTGGTCTGCACATGCACAGAACCAGCTGCCTTTTTCCAAAATGGTGCCAACTCAGTCCATGCCATCTTGGAAAAGGGTCGTGCACGCACAGAACGACCATGGTGGCCATTTAGCACATGAGCAGAGCATTTTAAATTTTTTTTGAGACTCTCACAAGCTCAATGTTGAGAATGGCTGATTCTCGACTCATTGTTGTGAAAGATCTCGTCGAGAGGCGCATTCTCGACTCTATTTGTGAGATTAGCGAGACCGAGTTTCAGCCCTATGTCATTGAATGAGTCCTTGGCATTACACCGGTTACACTTGTACTTTTGGTGAATTTGGCTCTTAGGGGTTTGATCGGCATGAAAATTACACACTCACTTTAGCATCAAGGGAAGACCCATTAAACATTTGCCTGTATGGGTGTGGAAAAACCCTACATCAACTTTATCCATACACAGTTATCATCCAATGCACAGGAAATGCAAAAGAAACCAAGTTTAGAGTGAAATTCTTCCCAGGAGTCAAATTTACTGTTCATAATGTGCCAACTTATATCTATACAAATGGAAGTGATCTATTTCAAACGCTGCTAATTCCGCTGTGAAAATAGAGAGACTTGTTTGCATCTGAGAAAATGTGTCGCTGGTCCCCTCTATTTGTGCGAGTGACTCAGAGCGATTGTTGTTAGCTGTGAGAGAGGCCACTGCTGTGTTCACAAGGAGTCAGCAGACAGCAGGGTTCTGAATCCACGATGTATCTGACTAATTCAAGGTGTTTTTTTTTCCGGGGTGGGGTTTGTGTTCCTGGTAGAGTTGACCAGATTGTTGGACGTGGGGCATCAATGACAGACAAGGATCGAACCAAGGGTCTAGCAGAGGGGGAGCTCCCCGAAGACCCCAGTATGATGGGCAGGCTTGGAAAAGTGGAAAAGCAGGTACGTGGAGGGTTCGTGAAGTGGAAAAAAAAAATGTTTGTGGTGCATTGTTATCTTTAAAACTGCGACTTCTTTAAAAATTCAGTAAGACTTCTTTTTTAAAAAATTTTTAAAAATAGATAAATACAAGAAGAGTTCTCCAAACTAAATAATTTCATGAAAATTATGGGTACTTTCAGACGATACGGGGCCCTTTGGCCCCGTACCGGCACCACCGGCTTCGTTCCTCTCCGGGGTCACCCCGTAACGGCACAACAGACGTGCCGGGGGGATCCCGGCGGGGAAAGTGGGAGGGGCCGGGGCCGCGCGGCGCAACGTGCGGCCGCACGGCCCCGCCCCCTCCACGCACCCCGCCGCCCGCCCTCCGAGGAGACGGGCGGGCGGCGGGGCCAATGCGGCCGCCGCATCTGGCCGATCGTGCCACGGCCCGGGATCCCGCCGGGGATCCCGGGCCGTGGCACGCGGCCAGACGTTACTTTTACTTGGCCACGGCCCGGGGTCCGTTTGACCACGCTTCCCGGGACCTTCCCCCGGCTAGCCCGGGAAGCGTGGTTCAAACGAACCCCATGTGCCGATTGACCGTGGCCAACATCTGGCGCGCCGCAAACAGACGTACGGGACACGGTGACCACAGGTGGGTATTCACCGTGGTTCACCGTGTCAACGTCACGTCTGAAAATACCCAAGGCAAGATAAGGCTGAATCAGACCAGCCCTTTCTTCCTCATGCAGATTCTCTGCTCTTTTGGAATGTCATACGGAGTTCCACCATGAATGGCAGTTCTCTCAGTAACATTGTGAATGCAGTAGAGGTGTGCACCAGGGACCCATGTCATTTCATTTTCATTTTCATTATTTAAATCTGTCATTTTAGTTTTCAAAAATATCAACATTTTGGTTTTGTTTTAGCTTTCCTTTTTGATTTTCATTTGTTTAAATGGAAAACACATTTTCTGCTGTAGCTTTTTTGTTTTTCATTATATTTAGATGAACCGAGGGGGTATTGTACCTCAAATGGAAGGCATTAAGTTTACCAAACTCCAGAAAGATTGGATAAAGGAATCAGATTTTATAAGCAGTTGAATTATACTATTTTGCAAAGATCTGCATATATATTCCTGGCTGTAAATTCTTTGTCTCCCATTTAATATGAATGAAACATGGCATGTTTATACCCCTCCCCATGTTTAATATCTGTGCCAACTTTCAGAAGGATTGGATAAAGGGTCCTGGTGGTATACACAATTAACCTATAGATGTATGTCTGACTGTAACAACTTTGTAGTCCAACCAGTGTACATGGAATTTGACAGGGCTGTATCTCACACCTTCAGGATCATCACTACCAAATATCAGAAAAATGAGATAAATAGTTCCAATTGTATATGCCTGCACAGCATATGCAGGGAGTGAGCCTATGGCAGGGATTCTCTGACGTGTCACTGTGGTATAAGATTGGTTTGTGATGCCAATTGGCCAGCAGAAATGTCAGCCAAATATCCTCATTCTGTGCTGTGACCATCCCAACATCTCTCCCCCACTTGTTATTGGGAAGTCGGAAGCATCTGTTTAGGAAAGAGCCAATAGAGATTCTCTTAAGTCCTCTGTCACAGTGCTGCAGGATGTGATTTTGATGATAATTTGCCAACCTTGAGGTGTAAACTATGTATCTTGATTGCTGGGATGCTATCCCCAAAGTCCCAGTTATGTCCCTTCTATGCCTGCCTGAGGGCTGTCCCCTATGCCCATCTTGAAGTCACCACCGATTAGTCCTGTAAAGCTGGAAGCATGCAGTAAATGGCCAGTGAATGTGTCTGTCAGTCTGTTGGATTGCTTCCCATCCTCACTCCTACAGCGTCCCTCCCCCTGCCATGCCAGGTGCCTGCCTCTGGCTGGCACTGCATCTGCTGCTATTTATCTGAATAATGGTCTTCAAGGGGACAACTCCAATTGCTTATAAAATTCGGTCCCTTTATCAAATTGTCCTGTAATTTGGCAGAGATGAATGAATGAATAATCTTTATTGCTGTAACGGCAGTTATTGGCATTCTAAACATATTTGCAAAATATAAAGGAAGTACAAAGATAAAAGATAAGAATAAGCGCCCTAACTTCAGAAGAGACGGACAATATCATATAACTTGAAAAATAAGCAATTCAGCGGAACAATCACAGAATAATGTCTTTTAAGTAATGTAAAAATCAACAGAGAGAGTAAAAGGGCAGCAGCACCATTTTCCACCTAAGTTTCCACCTAATGAATGACTCTGGGGGCAAGAACAACTACAGCCCTAACCTGTTTCCTTATCTTCCCCAAGCAGCCTCTTCCTCTGATATGTAGCCAAATTGGCAAACTCTGCTACAGCTTTGGTTAAGCCAGAGGCTTTAGGGGCTAAACCAAGTTGGTATATTTTTGCCCCCAAGTTCCTCTCGAACAGCTCTTGAAAAGGTGAGAATAACCTGGCCCGAAGATCAGGGCCGGCCTGAGGCATGTGCCACCAGTACCCAGGCACATGGCCCCGTGGAGTGAGGGGCCCCGCGCCACCATGGGCTAGAGACTGACAGACGCCACCGGTTTTTGGTTTTTTCCCCACCGGGCATCTCCGAGTCAGTCCTCATGGGGTGTGTGTGTAAACTTCCTGGGAATGCCTGGCCAGTTATATGCTGCGGAGCTGAGCTGACACAGTCAAGTTGCAGGTAAGTAACCAGCCGCCCCTCATCCCCTGAAAATCCCCCCACCCCAATTCTAGTGAGTGCCGGCCGGCCTTTGGGGCCCCGCAGCAAGGCTTGGCACATGGCCCCTGAAACCCTTGGGCCGGCCCTGCCGAAGATGGGCTAAAGCGGGACACTCAAAGAGCGGATGCCTATTTGTATCTAGTGCTGATAAATCACAGGATCTGCACACTTTTTCTTCCAGCCGGAGGCCAAGATAACATCCCTCGAGGATGGGAGAGGGGAATACCCCACAGCACAATCTTGAAAAAGCTCGCCTAGTTTGAAAATTTGGCCAGGTCATGAGATATGAGTGTTCTACAAGAGGGGCTACGGGGTGGGCGTAATCCCGGGCGATTCTCTGGAGCTGCCTCTGAGCTGAGTCCAGCTGTAACTGCTGGTCTGCAAGCCGTTCTTTGATTAAACCCATTGCAGGTTTAAGCCCCCTGGACATCAGCTGAGTGGTTGAGAAGCCCAGCTTCCTGACCTCCCCCCTCTACCCTTTCCAACCAGGGGGTCAGCAGATCCCTCTCCCTTGCCATCCTTAAGAGGGAGGAATCCTCAGCAGGCAACAACCTGATCCTTAACCAATATCTGATAATACATTGTAAGGCCAAAACCGGCAGAGATGACAGAATGTGTGTGATAAAATTCTGCTAAATTACTTGTAAACATGATGGAATATAAAAATGTTACAGCCAGAAATATATTATCAAATTACTAGCTTATAACATCAGGACACTTTATCCAATCCTTCTGAAATTTGGCAGAATTGGTACACTAGTAGAGCGACATAATTTTCCCAGGTTTCATGCAAATTAGATGGAAGATATAAAAAGATGTAGCCAGGAATGTGTATGAATGTATTTTCTTAAAATCACAACCTTCAATTGCTTCTAGAATTGATCCCCTTTATCCAATTCTTTTCGATATTTGGTACACATAGTGCCCTCCTTTGGGGGTACAATCACCCCAAGTTTCATCAGAATTGAATAAGAAACAAAATAGTATAGCTGGAAATACATTTTTCAGTGTTTTCCCATTATTTCAAAAACAAAATTTTGTTTTTGTTTTCATTATTATTATTTGTTGTTTTCGTTATTACAATATCGAAACTGAAAATCACAATTTCCATTTTCGTTATCATAATAATGAAAACGAAATGCACACCACTAGAATGCAGGGCGCCACCATCTTGCACAAGTGCTTTTAAAAAAGTGTTTCCAGTATTGCACATGTACAAAATGATGGCTTTACCAACAGGATGCCACCATTTTGCACAAGCGCAGTACAGGGTATTGCCATTTTACACATGCTGTTCTGTAGGCTGAACAGCCAATCCAGACCTCCATAGAAATGAGGATCAAAATCCAGTCCGCATTTCCCCAGACCAGATTAGACCAGACCACATAGATCCACCACAAATGGAATCCACCTGGAATGTTTGTTTCGGCCCTAATTCAAAGTGGCATTTGCTCCAGAGGTTGTCCATATAAAGCCGTAAGTGCCATGTAAAAGCTTTGGTAAAAGGCTCATGCACTAACATTCCAATGGACCACTGAGCAGTCCTCAGTTCTATTGAAGACAAAGGGTAGGAGCTTAGTGATGGCTTCTCTCATAGCCAGGGACCCGAGTTCACTGCACCAAAAAATCTTAAATTCTGCAACCAGGGAAGCCAAATTCTGCAAATTCACTGCGAGAATTAATATTTGCATAATTAACTTGATTTGCATAACTATGCATTCTGGGAAGTCAATTTGCAACAGGTTTGACATAGAATCACAACTTTGCTAATCAAACACAACTCAAATCCTCTGGAATTTCAGCACCCCAGAATTCCCACCTCATATTAAAACCCCAGACCTCCCTCACCCAAAGATAGGGCCTTCAGACCCCACCCACCCACAATTCATCTCCCAGGGGCCTATTTACCCTCGGGTCATGGTCACACCTCCCGGACAGACGGCAGCTGCAGCAGCAGTTTTCGTTTGGGGTCAGGCGACAAGTTTATGCCTGAGCCAGGATTTAAAGATCCTGAAGACAGCCCCCACTGCAGTGTCACTGCAATTTCAGCCTGGCACTGCGAGGATTGGCTGATTCTGCAGAAATCACTGCAAATTGCAGCAACGCAGTCAACTCGGGTCCCTGCTCATAGGGTATTTTCAGACAAGACGCCTTCCTCCACAGTCCACTCTGGGCCATGGTGGGACCGTCACTCCAGATCAGACTTGACTGGGCCACCAAAGAAGTGTTAGGGCTGCCCACGCTGGGGAGGGGCGGGGGAATGCACGGACATGCATCCGCGCATGTCCCTGCCCCCGCGCTGCGTGAAGTTCCCCTCCCCACTGGCTGACAGGCCACCATGGCACCCGGCCCTTGCTGCCACTCTGGATATGGTTGAGTGAAGTGGGCTATCAGACGGGATAGCCCCCTTTACTCCAGGTCCTCTGGCTGGCTCTCGACCGTGGTGGAGCTTAGCCTGGGCTGTCACTCAGGGAAATCCCCAAGTGACATCCCGGGGCTAAGCTTCACAACGGGCGTGCGGACAGCAGGATGGCTCTCTGGCTGCGGACATATTTCTTCGGTGCCCCTCCCTGACTCGGGGAGGGGTGGCCGCTGTTTCCCGCACTGGGGCCAGGGAGCTGCTGCACTGCCTGCACATCTATTTTTACCAGCGATGAAGACAAATTTGGATATCCATTTGTGGGAATGAATATGTGAATGCCATGTTTGTTTCAGCCTTAATTAAGACTCTCTGTCTTAAGATCAATGAGAGGACTCCATGCCAAAGGTCAGAATGGTCTTTGACCCTGAAATTCTTCATAGTCCAAGGATATTTATTTTGGCCCATTGTAGGCCAAGGTCCTCTGTAAAGCTCAGCTTGAGATGGAAACCAGGCTAGCAGGGTTCAGGTTATGTGGATCCAGGGTCCAGATTTATTTATTTTTTTGTGGTTATGTACGATACTAGGAATCATGTGCATTGTGCAGGTTCTGTCAATGGAGAAGAAGTTAGACTTCCTGGTGAACATCTACATGCAGCGGATGGGTATCCCACCAACAGAAACGGAAGCCTATTTTGGGTCCAAAGAACCTGACCCAGCACCCCCCTACCATAGCCCAGAAGAAAGCCGGGAGCACATAGACAAAAATGGCTGCATCATCAAGATCATCCGGTCCACTAGTTCGATGGGACAGAAGAATTTCTCTGCACCACCAGCCCCCACAGTGCCAACCAACATGTGCCCCCCTTCCACATCATGGCAGCACCAGCCATATCAGCGTCAGAGCCATGGATCCTCCCCTGTTGGAGACCCTGGTTCTTTGGTAAGAATTCCACCCCCGCCTTCTCACGAGCGCTCCATGTCAGCCTATAGCGGTGGGAACAGGGCCAGTGTAGAGTACATGAAGAATGACGAAGTTACCACCAAACACCATGAGAGCGCCTTGAGAGACAGTGATACCTCCATTTCCATCCCGTCAGTTGATCATGAAGAACTGGAGCGTTCTTTCAGTGGCTTTAGCATTTCCCAGTCCAAAGAAAATTTGGACATCCTCAACAACGGTTGCTATACAGCCGTGGCCAAAATCAGACCTTACATTGCAGAAGGTGAGTCAGACACTGATTCTGACCTCTGCACACCCTGTGGCCCTCCCCCAAGGTCAGCAACGGGGGAGGGACCTTTCAGTGACATGGGTTGGTCAACTCCTAGACAGTGAAGCATCTCGAAGGTTTCCGAGCAATGCTGAGAGCACTAACCAGCTGCCCGTTCATGCCGTCCACACGTTGAACTTCTCAGAGGAGATTGACAGCTAAGGTTTTTATAACCCAAAACATACTTAGCTTGTGGATATTTGATTAGCAGATGCTGCTTTCCTCAGAGAGAGCCTATTGTGGTGAATAATTCAGAGCCATGGAGTGTCTGAATTTCTTTCGTACTATCTTTCTAAGATAATTAGCTGAAATGATATCACAGCACAGGGTAGGTAATCACAATTTTTTGGTAACCCTTTTAAGGTACAGTGCACAAGTATCACTAGAGGAAGGTTGGGCTTTATTTTTTTCTGTGAATGAGTAACTAAGGAGCGACCGTCCTTATTACATACTGTAGAATGGGCAGCAGTACCGGTTGATCTCACATGAAAGTACACAATTTTAAGCCTCAGAAAATAGAGGTTTCGGGTAATGCTGAGATGACCTTTGCATTGACGGAGTGTAGTGCAGGGGTGAGCAAAGTTTCTTAATCCTGAGAACAGCATCCACTTACCACAATGGGGCCAAAGAGCCACAGTTTGCCCACTTCTGGTCTAGTACATTAAGAAGAAATAGGGTGTAATTAAAATATAATACATGGACACCTTGCTTTAGGACACTTCCAAAAGGGACGTTTTGATTGTTATTGTCACACAAAGAATGTGTGGTGTCAGTAGCGGTGCGCAGCAGAAGTGGTACCAGTTAATGTTGGGAACAGAAGTAAAAAGGGTCCTGTGGCACAGGAGAGGAATTTGATTAGAGACTCAAAATGTGCTCTAGAAGTCATAGAACAGCAGAACATTTAGGATCTAAAAGAATTGTGGAATCCAGAAAGGAGGAAAAAAAGATTACATGAGAAGGATTTTTGAATTCTAAAACCATGTATTATATTTAATAGCTTGCGTTAAAAAATATACAGATGGGGAGGCTGCAATTGTGTTTGGGAGCCTGAGGTAAAGGGAAAGTTCTTTTGTCATTTACGATATTGCCGGACATCCTGTGGTAGAATCGGAGCATTGAGCTGAGCGGGACCACACTCTGGAGCCACAATCCTCAAGCCACTTCTGAGTCTTCCCGTTGAAGGTCAACAGATACAGACCCTCTGGGTTTCAGTGGGACTACTCTGAAGTAATTGGTTTGAAGATTGCTGCCTTTGTGCATGGAGTGTGGTGTGGTGAGGTAAGTCAGGAAAGTTCTATCAGTGGTTGGGATCAATAGCAACAACAACAAAAAAAGTGTTGCTCATTTCTTACACAAGAACACTGAACCATGCAGATGCCCTCAGATTTTCCATTAAATTTGTTTCCTTCCTCATGTTGAGCAAAAAGGTGCTTCCTTGATTCCTCCAGGTTTTTCATAAGTCTCTGATTTATAGCTGAAATGAGTACCTGCAAACAACAAATATGCCAGTTGAATTTCCAGTACAGCGCTGCCTGTGACTAGTAGCGTACGACCAGTAGCATTTTAGAAATTCTAAGCAGTAGTAGTAGTACTCAAATCAAACCAAATATTTCAGGCATTTTTGGGGACCCAAAGTGTTTTTTGATTACCCAAAATACTAATAACCAGTACTGAAATACTGACAACCAGTACACTGAAATACCAATTTCATCCTGATTTTGTCCTAAATCAGAAATTTATCAGGTATTATTTCAGTTTTTCAGGTAATTTTGGGTACTTGAAAAACTGGTAACTGAAATTTCAATTTTTCAAGTGCTTGAATGGTATTTGGATACCGATTCGGATACCCAAAATGGAACCTGAAAATGTTTATTATTTTATGGTACCCGAAAATGCATGGTACGTATTTCAGCTCTACTCTGCTCTATCTCCATTCACAAGTGCTGCCAGTGGAAATCTGCCCTCTTTTCATTCTCTCTCCCTTGGAACGCCTTCCAAGGATTATGCTATCCTTACTTAGAAGTCATCAGGAAGCATGCAAAGTTGGGGAGTGAACAGTGATAAGGATTTCTTTATGGAATGAATCAAAGTCACAAAGTGAGCCTTTCCTACCATAGAACTGCAAACTTTGTTTCTGGAGACACCAAGGGCAGGACATTTGCTATAGTGTGAAAATCCCTAGCCACGTCTGAGACGCAGAGGACATTGTCATTGACCGCGATTCCAAACCTCCTGCGTGCGAGTCCCGCGCAGAGTCTATGCGGCTTGCATGCGGCACAATGTCACCATAATGGGCATGCACACAGTTTGTGCATGCATACTGCGCGGCATACACACGGCAGGGGAATGGCCCCACCATCTCCAAATCCTCTTTATTAAAATAAGAATCCTTTAGACCATGACTGCATTGACACAACCACCTTATACTGGGAATGTGGTCCAAACCAACATCCGGAAACTTGTCGGAAATTCTTAATGTTTATTTAATGTTCCATTGGCAATCCTCTGCTGCTCCATTTCTAAGGTTTTCTGTTATTATTATTATTATTATAATATTATTATAAACATTTATATAGCGCCAGTCGTGTGATCTGGTGCTGTACAGAACATAGAAACAGACGCGGTCCCTGCCTGTGGCTTACAATCTAAAAGACAAGGAGGGGGAGACAGGGAGAGGGGACAGTGGGAGAGACAGGGGAGAAGTCTTATCAAGTCTTCTTGCAGGCGATGATGATGTGTGAATGCTTTCTTTTCCTCTGTTTTGGTGCCTCATAGCTTGCTTCGCTTCCCTTGATGTCACTTCTGGCCTCCAACTGACCATAGAGTTGCTGCCAGAGAGTAGAGGAGTTCTTAACCCACTTACCTTAAAGCTTGTAGAAGTGCTCTGTGGGTAAAATCAAATGAGATGATAACCTGATGAAGTTTGCACTCAGAGTTTTTAGCATGATAAACCTCATAAATGGGCAGGCATTCTTCCATGATACATTCCTCCCCCATCCTCCACCACCAAGAAGTGGTCGCTCCTAGGATACTCTAGGCTTTCGCCCATGACACTATGGTGCTGTATGCATACAAAGTTGCACGCAACCTAATTGATGGGATGTGGACATGGACGATGGATATACTTTAGCCCAGATTCACCAGCATGGTGGGCCTGTAATGTCCCTGGACTCTGTCGTGATTGGTGCGTGGGTGGTGGCCATGTGGCGGGTCGGGGGGCTAACATCCATCGAACACCTAATAAAACACGTGAATAGACATGCACCTGGTGTGGGCTAATGTGAGCTATCGTCTTGTTTTTAAACAGCCTATGTTATTTTGTGTTGCCACGTTTCTGGGACATTAGTAGGCCTAAAACTCGGTACTCTGATTTTATTCAGTTTTACCAAGTACCAGCCCATTTGGCTTCTTTTTTTCAAGTTCCAAATGGCCGAGGAATTGCCCCGCCACTTGGGAATCAGAAAAACCTCGGCCGAGTGCAGGAGGGGGTGAAGAGGGCAGCATGGCCAGCAGCATGGGGCAGGGAATAGGGCACCGGGGTAGGTGTTTTCCTGAACTGGAGAGAGGGCAGAATTTACCCTGCAACCTAGACTATTCAGAAAGACAAGTGAATACATGAATTGCAGATATGTAGCATTGAATTTATAGCGCATTTATGGAGACTCTGCAGATTTTTTTCCGAGCACTATTATAAAATTAGCAGTTGATTCAAAAATTTCATAAAACTTTTGTAAAGAATTGTAAAGAATTGTAAAGAAAGCCAGGACAAACCATGGATAGAAACCACTCTAGATTTTAGTGGCCTTACTTCAGATCAACACAAGAGCAGAATTTGGCATAAACAATGGTTTTGTTACTCACCCAACCATAACATCTCATCGCCTTCCTCACTCTTATCTAACACGTCCCATTCCTTTCTCTCTTTCCCCCCAACTCCCTATTGCATATGCAGTTGCTAGCATATCACCAATGCAAGATTTTTGTTGAGTTTATCAACATCATATTTGATAAACGTTAACTTTTCAGAGAGAATGTTTATTTTTCTTTTCTTTTCTATGAATAGTGCCCTTCAGTGAGGTTGTTTAATGAAACACACGCTGAGCAACTGTTCGCCCCCCACTGCTCGGCCTGTCTGTAGCATCTATGTGTCTTTCTACCTGTAGCGTCTTTTGTATTTCTGCAAACAGAAAGGCCTAGGTTTGGTGTTGGTGAGTTGCAACACAAACCAAAAAGGTGTGGGAGATTCAAGTTGAAGAATGACATTTGTTTTAGCTACAGTCTGGGTCAAATTATCAGTGGGTCTTAGTTGTGTTGGTAACATTTGCCATTGTGCATCTCTGCATTTTCAGAACTTGTGTGAGTGCGCACAAAAGCATGTTGTTGCATGCACAGAGGGTAGAGATTAGACCTGAAAATTCTATAACCATGGTAGGGAACCGCAATTCCATATAGTCAGTGGGTTAACTGGTAGGTATTTGCATACCATTGCAGTTAAGCAGCTGAGCAAAATACTAGTCAAAATCATTTGCCGAGTAACTGGAAAAACAATTTACCATTGCTGTGTAACCAATGTACCATTTAGCCACCTTTTCCATTTTTTCTGGCCAACAGTAGAGTTATTTTGGCAGTAGCATCTTGACCTTCGGCATACCTTCACCATATCAAAGCTGCATCCAGCAGATTTGAAAAAGCTATCCAATGGGAAAAGGAGTTGAACTTGAAAAAGGAAAGCAATTATGAGGAGACAGAAGTAACTAGTAATCACAGAATGGGCAAGAAAACAGAAACCCGGGAACATGGGAAATGGTGCACAGTGGGAAAACGACAACTCAATTAAACAGTCGATTAATGGTTACCAGTTTGTAACCAATCACTGTCCATATGGTTACCAGTAATCCAGTGGTTATAAATATCTGTATAGATAACCTTTTTGGCTCTTGTAGAAATGGCTTGAAACCAAATCTCCAACATTTGAACTTTGGGGTGCTTTATAAGTTTTCTAGATCTGAACCCAGATCTTGATGTGACTGTTGTAACAGAGCCAAACCTTTATAAGATGCCATGGCAAACTCTTGGATCTGATTGATTGATTGATTGATTCAGTTTTATTTGTATAGCCAAAGGCCATTACAAAACACAAACCATCATGAATAAAACCAATAATAATCAGTCAATTTATTTATTTGGCACTGGCTATTGCCATGGCCACAGATAACAAGCATACAAAGGATACAATTTTGATAAAAATCATAAACAACATCACATTTATAACAAAGCTCCAACCTAAAGTTTAAGCGCTAATCATATTTCTGGACATGAATAACGTGAAGTATATCATCTGCCCTCCTATTTATACAGACAGTTAGCTAATAAGGGTCATAAATACCCCCTATGATCTAAAAGGAGCATTTAGTTCTTATAATGCCCCTTTCTTATCAACTAAATCTAACCCCCTAAGAATGCCTTACTCTTCTCGGAGCTTGTAGTGGCAATACTTGACTCCTGAAAAGAAAAGAAAATTTTTTCTGCCTGTTTGTTTAATAGTGTCGTTTTTCTGTTGAAGTAACACTGCCAGCTATTCTGAAAAGGTCCACAAACACGTAAATAATGATCATATATAATAAACAAGATGTAACAGTCAGAATTGTGACCCCATCTTCAGATGGCATGAGCCCTCTTGGATTCATGACCCACAGCATGGGACGCTGTCTTTTAAAGGAGATGTCTGAAGGCATATTGTTTACTTAGGACAATCTCCACAGGTCTGTCGGTGAGCTGCCTAATGAATCGGGCTTTTTAAAAAATATTTGTTTTAGCTGCTTAATGAAACCATTTGAATTTAATGGATAGATTCCCAATTGCAGGGCAAACAGGGATTTGTGGATTTTTTAAATTGATGTTTAAAAAACAAACAAACCCAAATATTAATCCTCACCTTTTTTTTTTAGCATGATAGAGCAGATCAACTTCTATGAGGCATTTGTTAGGGGAACATTGAAAACTAGGCTATGTATGAGTTTCTCCGCAGAATTGCTACTGAAGAAAGAGAGAAAGGGATTGAACCGAGAAAGAGCTAAGTAAAGAAAAACCTATTCCAAGATTTAAATAGGATTAAAAACTTGGTAGATCCAAAAGAAATGAGAAAAACAAAATGCAGAGCTGAATCCATCTGAATTCAAACCATATCCGATGACTGCGTGCCATGACGACAGGCCAAATCCTTCTTGGTGCAGGATTTGCTGTACCACGATCATCCCAGACACTGGTTGAAAACAGGCATGACACTAACTCCAGTTTAACACTGGTTTAACATTTATTATGCATGTGCAGCCCTGTAACATGCATAAGAAATACCGAAGCGGTGTTAAAGTAGAGTTAGTGAGCGTTATGTCTGCTTTCACACACACACTCATCCAGCTTCTTCTTGAAAGCCTCCAATGATGGTGAATCCACAACATCCCTGGGTAGCCTCTTCCGTTGCCTGACTGCCCTTAAAGTCAAACGTAGCTTCACTGTATAGTGCATAGAAGGGAGTAGAGGCCATTCATCCAAACTGTTGGGCTCAGGTTGTCTGGGTGCTCTTCTCTGCCCAAGTTCATCCTGGTTATAGGAAGCCCCAACTCCAATGGAGCACCGAGATGTCACAGCATTCCATAGAGGGCATGGTTATATTGGAAGGGAGGGGAAATGCCTTTTACTCCCGCCCCTTTTATGGTATAGTTCAGAGTGACATCACCCGTGACATCGCAGTGCTTTGTGGGAAGGTTGGGCCGCCCGGACACATCAGGCCAAGGTTCAGAAAAGTTTGGCTGTGTTGGCTCAAGCAGGGATCTGGCGGGGAGCGGTGGTAGAGCAAATCATGACTTCCTTGTTTGTATTCAGGATGAAATCTTGGCTCCAGACTCCCAGCAACTGGGACTTTAAAGAATGCCCCCCCTCCCCACCCCCCACTCCCCGTGTCATATGGTCTCTGCTAGAATCACAAGAGGAGGCACCAGTTTTCAGTTGCTAATTCAGACCTCAGTCCTGCTGGTGACAGTTCTCTTCACCCAGACTCTGATCACCTAGCACAGAATCCTCAACCCTTTTACTCCAGGAGGGAGGCACTGTGAGAGAGGAGAAAGACTGTTGGTGGAAGAGGAGAATTTGCCCTATAAAATAATCTACTGCACTTGAATAGCACTCTGGAGGGCTTCCTCTACGGCCAAATGGGAACACTGTTCTTTCTAGCTGCAGGTCCAGTATTTCTAGGACTCTGTGGGATTAATGGAATCCAGCTTGTGCCCTCTCCCTTGACAGGAATATGTCCTTGACAGAATCAAGTTCTTGGTGCATTCCTTGAGGAACTGCGTATTACAAGATTTCAATAAGGCCTTGAGCCAAGACGGCAGGATTAAGGGGGCTTGGACCATTTCACCGACGTCTTGGACCATTTCACCGACGTAACTCTCATAGCCTCTGATAAGAAGCATTTCATAAATTGTCTAAAATAGGGGTAGGGAAACTCTGACCCACTGCTGTTTATCATTTCACTCTTTTCCAGTTCCTGGCCTGTGGATCCACTCCCTACCTTATGTACTGAATGGACACGTTTTGACAGACAGTGATGAATTGAACAGGACTCGGAAAGGTCATAACAAACAATGTTGCCCTCCTCTTTTTACTTTGAAGTAAAGACTTCACACAACAGTTACCTTGATGTAAAAAGCAAAGGCGAACATACCCTCATTGTTTAGGAGTAAATAATTTTTCCTCCTCCTGAACAACTCTGATTTAGAGCTCTTCCATGTGTGGATGATTCAGAAGTAGAGCTGATATGGATATTTTATTTACTATCAACAGGTAATACTCACAATTTTGGGCACTGTGTCAGGTACCCAACAGGCTACCTGAGTACCAGTTGGGTAGCCAGTTATCTGAAAAATGGGGAATTATCAGTACTAATTTACCAGTTCAGGAAAATAGTGAAAAACGGGACTGAAACTCGAGAAATCAGGATGTAAACAAAAAATCAGAACCAGAGGTCACTATTCTTGGACCAGAGGTCAGAAAATCAGGACACTGGGTAATCCATCGGACACTAATTTGGTACTGATTAGTATCCAAAATTGGTGGGTCAGGATGAATACCAAAAAATTGTCAGGTTTACCCATTTTTGTAGTTACTAAGGGTGTGCAATGCATTTTTTTTATTTTATTTTTATTATTATTATTTTACTAAAGTGCTACTGGCACCATTTTGAAAAAGGGTTGCACATTCGCAGTGATTTTTAATTTTTTAAAAAAAATATTTTTAATAAAATTAAACAAACAAAAATGAAAAAACCAAGACAAAGAGTTTTGGTTTTGAAAACTCCTGAAAATGAAAAACAAATGATGTGCTTGCTGCACACCCCAAGTAGTTATTCGTTTCAGCTCTATTCAGGAGTAAAAATTAGTTAAAACTTATTAAAATTACATCGAAGTAGCTGTTTGTCAGAACGTGCCTCAAAAGTGAGCCCTGGGGAAGGGACATGGAGAGGAGAGCCGGCACTCAAGGACAGGGGATGGATCTATAATATAGATCCATGAACTGGACCTTCCCCTTCCTTCCCCCATCCTGATCACACCAGTCGCACACCCCACTCTCCAATCTGGCCCATGAAGCATGTACTAATTTTTATAACAGCCCACGGAAGGGAAAACATCCCCCACTTCTGGCCTACAACAAAAGGATTTGAAATGGGGAGTACGCAGACATGTAAACAAGGTTTCCCCTAAATTGCACAGGACACACCTTAGCATGTAACCAATTGACGGCAATATTTGTTCCAACGTATTCATATTTTTAGTAAACGTGTGAATGGAGGCGTGGGGGACATAACCAATGGAGGGCGGGCTTTGGACACACACACACACACCCTTAAGCCTACTCTGGTTGTGCCTTTGATCCTATAAAAATGTGAGGGGGGGGCGGTTGTTTGTTTATTTGTTTTCTGATCAAGCACTTAGGTAGCTTCTTATAAAATATTTATTTTATATCTGACACAATCTGAATTATATATTTGAATCCAGGGAATTGTACTTAACAATATAAACTCACCCCTAGGGATTCTTGTAAGAGAAGCACAGAATTAGCATGTGTATTTTTAAACTGTCAGTGCTGCGTACCACCCCCATCAAACCTAGCATCTCTGATTCTCATCCGGCATTTATATTCACTAAGTTAGACTCCACACATTTCCCCCAGTCTTACAAAGTACAACACTCTGTTATAGGATTTGAAACACAGAGGCTACAATCACAGAAATACTTACATGTGGAATTCCTATTGGTTCCAGGGGGAGGTGCATCGATGGGTGTTAATATACATTTAACCGGCATGCCGGCAGCTACACATCCTGTGGAGGGGAGGCTGGAAGAGACGTGAGTCTGGTTGGCCTTGCCCCTGCACTGCGAGTGGAGCCACACACCCCGCCATGACAGGCAACCATGGCTGCCAATAAAAGGCCTCCATGGTGGCGCAAACACATGCACACGCCGACTAGGCCCCGCCTTTGCACTCTTTGGGCCTGAACTATGGGCCCGGTTCCTTCCGGGCCCATGATTCCTGGGCAGCTGCTTACCCAGTTGGGGACTGTAGCGGGCCCATGCTAAGGTTCTTGCCCAGGCGGGTCATAGCAGGCAGTGTCACGTTTCTTACCACCCTGTGTGTTTGTAGGATTAGGGTCAAACCTCTGCCCTTAAAATCAATGGCAAAACTCCTGTTGACTTTGAAGGTTGAGGATTGTCCTGTCCGTGTTTACCTGAGCCAGTCTGTAGGGTCAACTCTACTTGTTAAGTACAATAAGGGATTCATTCTGTTATAGGATTTGAAGCACAGAGGCTACAATCACAGAAATACTTACATGTGGAATTCCTATTGGTTCCAGGGGGACCCAACTGAATAATTGTCAGTGAGTGAGATGAAGACTTTGTGAAGGGGAAAATTGGAGGGTTTTATTCTCTCTCTCTCTCTCTCTCTCTTTTTAATGTGTCGGATATTTGAGGCATACAGAAAAGAAATTTTTAACTTCAGAAGGACCTCAGAGTTGCCAAACTTTGTGACTTTATCCTGGATCTCCTGACATTTGTTCTGCGTTGCTACTGGACTAGAAACAATGGGCTGACGTTACAGGACAGTAGGTTTCAGTTGAATATCAGGGAAAACTCTCCAGCAGTAAGAGCTAGGCGGCAGCGGAACACGCTGCCTATGGGGGTTGTAGACTGGAGGTGTTCGGAAAGAGGCTGGACAGCCATCTATTGAGGATGTTGTAGCTGTCGTCATCTTGCATCCAAGTTAGGGGATGGACTAGATGACTCTGGCTGTCCCTTCCAATGCTATGATTCTGTCAGATGGGGCAAAATCATGGCTCCCTAGAAGTCAGCGAGAGCTTTGCCATTGACATCTGAAGCAGCCTTGTCATATTATTGGATGAAGCTTCCAGCTTTCATTCCAGAGAGAAAGTATCTCGCCCTTCAGGTTGACGAGCAAAACTTTACAATATGACTTCAATTTACCAATGAAAGGCAATTTAAAATAACCCCAATGTTTGTTTGTTTTTTTAAAAAATCTCATCATTTCTACTCCATGTATCTCCTAGGTCCTCTGAACACACTCCTATCCACCCCACCTTCCTCATTTATGAGAACAACCATATCTGCTCCTCTACCCTCTCCACCTTCTCCATTGGCATTCTACTGCCAAGGGGTCTTTTGCCTGCTTGTTGCCAGCCAGAGCTGAACTGATATTTTCTCAGTGCAAACTCTTTTCGTCTGAAGAAAAGACAGTTAAGGAGGGACATGACAACCGTTTTCAAATATGTAAAGGTTAGGCTTAAAGCAGATAAAGAACAAATGTTCGCCACTGACCATGAAGTTAGGCCAAGAGACAAAAGGACAGTAGTTGCAGTAAGATAAGTTTAGTCCTGAAAGAAATATCTGCAGCAAACAGGATTATCTGTCGATTTTGCCCAATTTGAACCATATCCACCAAAATGGATAATGACCACTATTCGGGTCCATCATTTCTGGTTATGTTTCCAGTTTTCCAGTCATTTCTGGGGGTGGGGAGGAGGTTTGGAGTTATCCAGTTGTTTGAATATTCAGCTATTCAATGACTTCATTTTGGCCATTTGCGCATGAGCAGTAGCCAAAAACAAGGTAACCATCTAACTGAATATCTGGACTAATGAAGAGCTGAAAATCACGGAGGGGGAACCAAAAACAGATATACAAATATCCATATCTGTTATGAATATCATTCAATTATTCAGTGGATGATGAAAAAATTCAAATGATATCCATGAATACAAAACCCACTATTTGTTTCGGCAATAGTTTGAATGAAACATTAGAGAAAACTTTCTACCTCTAACAACAGTTGGCCAATGGAATAAGATGCCAAGAGAAGTTGTGGAATTTCCCTTTTTGTAGGCTTTTAATAGGGGGATGGATAAACATCTCTTGGGATTGTTAGGCTGAAAGTATCCTGCCTCAGTTCAAGAGTTTGGACAAGACCTGAGGCTCCTTCCAGGTCTGTTTTTTCATATTCAATGACATTTCCTTCACTGTAGACTTTTCTTGGGTCAACATTGTTTATTTAATGTACCTTCTTTTAAAAAATAAAAAGTCCAAAGGAGAAACCAGTTACAAAACATTTTTGCATGTAAACCACACTAAAGATACGGCACAAATCAACGCAGTGCCCGGAAGTGAAGTGAGATCTTCCTTGTCTTGTTCTTCTTTGGGAATTTTGTTCCACCAGGGCAGTAGTCGAGAACTTTCACTTCACATCATGGTTGTCATGTTATTTCAAGTGTCAGTTATTTTGAGAAGGTGTACGGCGGGGTTTTTAGCACTGAATATAAGTACATAGGAACATATTTCTTTAGTGCATCATGAAATCTGATGCTCCATCAGCTCAATACTGCTTGCCTTACAATATGTCTAGAGAAGAAGGAGGATGCATTCTTTTGATCACCGTTAACCAAGAGCATATTTTAGGTCTTGGCTAACATCACTCATGGCTCCTCTCCAAGCAACGAGGAGCAGAGAGTTTGTTTTAAAACATATGAATGTGCTTTCCAAACTAACTCATACACCATATTTGTGATCTTTGCCTGTTTGTGCATGCTGTCCAAAACGAGTAGAAATTGATACTCTTTTTATGTCTTTATCTGCACTCTTGGTAAGTTGTAAAGAGGTAACTGTGAAACATAACATATTTAAAAACAACAGCATTATGCTCTTGGCACTCATTGCAGAGGGTGTCAAAGGCGCATAATTAACTTGGTAAGTTTCGTAAGTAACTAACTGATGTGCCAAGCCTCTTTGATGCCCTCATTTGTATATTGACATCATTCCTCTGCAACAGCATGAATGAATGCCGGTCCTATTACATGTAACTAAGAGAGGTTTGCAGGTGTCCGGTATGTGATTATTGGCAATGGGGTATAGAGAAACAAGCAGATGGAGCAAAATGGCAGCTGGATGTAATGAAGTGTTGTGGCATGATCAAAGGCTTCAAACAATGCAGAGGTACTCTATCCCATGAATGATGGCTTCCTGACTATCAGGGAAGGAGCAGAGGAAAAGACAAAATCTAGGGTAATGTGTCTGTTCCACTGGCATTGATGCCTGCCATCTTTTTCCACAATTAAATGAATGATGGCTACAGATCAGAGCACCATACAATTCACAGCATACAATCAGAACCTCGAAGGTGAAGACCCCTAGCACTGTCCCTGTGGTTCAGAAACATTCAAGAGTGATCTTTTAGAAACTAAAACTGCTCCCTGAAAAAGGGAGGCCCTCTTTTGCAAGCAAGATCAAGTGCTTCCACATTTGACATTCTGTGTTTTTCCTCTGGCTATTCTCCTTTGGTTCAGAGAGGAATCTGTTGACATGCTCACGGCGGTCTGGCAAAGTTCTGAGAAGCTTTGACTCCCTCTAATGCCACAAAAATTTCCCCTGAAACATAGTGTCAAACTACGCCACCTAGACATTGAATTAAAAGTGTCCGCCTACCTCTTAACCCATAGCCCCTGCTACAGTAATTCCATTGTGTGTGCAGCTTTAGCAACCTGGGGCCTATTCGTTACCACTGGGCCCCATCTTTCTCCAGATCCTACACATAGGAATTTATTGCCTTGGATAGTTGTCATCCAATTCTTTCATGTAATAACTAGATCTTCCACTAACTAGGTGTGTGCACCAGGGTCCCATGCTGTTTTTTGTTATCATTTTCAATATTAAAAGGTTTTGTTTTTGTTTTTGTTAATAACGAATTGTAATTTTTCGTTATTGTTGTTATTGGTACTGATTTTAAACAAAGATTTTGTTTTTGGTATCGGTATTGGTATACACACAATATTTAATTTTATTTATTAGAGAGAGAGAGCGCGCTTAGATTCTGTATATGATTAGATAGATAGATAGATAGATAGATAGATAGATAGATAATCTAAGCTAAACCTAACCTATGTATAATAAAAAATATTCCTATCCTATAATCCTAATATATATATAATAAAACAGCCTAATATCTATCTATCTATCTATACACACACAACTAATATATATATCTATATAATATATGGACAGGGGGAGACAGACAGGGGAAGGGAAAAGGAAAACTCAGAAAGGGGAAAAGGAAAACTCAGAGGTATATCCACTATCTCTAATCTACCTCTATTCTATATCTATCATCTCATCTTGTGTGTGTGTGTGTGTGTGTGTGTGTGTGTGTGTGTACACAGGGAGAGACAGACAGGGGAAGGTAAAATGTAAGGGTAAAGAATAAGGATTGGAAAGGTAAGGTGGTAGGGATATTATAAGGGAAGATTTTTAGTGCAAGCACCAGCAGATTCTGCAAATGCACCCTGACAGAGCAATAGCTAACACAGAACCAGAATCAAGCAGCCCAGCCCTGCAGTATAAAGGGTTGCACCATTAAAGTGCCCTCCCCCAGAGCTCCCCTGATTGGTTCTGGGAGGCAGGAGACATTGAGCAATCACAGGGTGCCATACAAATGCCTGGGACCTGCTTGCACTGCTCATTGGTCAGAGATTATACCATCAGGTCATTCCCCTGCTATCACAGGCCCAGTTCAAGAGTTAGACACTGTTTCTGGCTCCAAGATGTCTGCTCCCTCCTTCCCTCACCACATTTCCCTCCAAAAAACATCTGCCACGCTGCTAGACAATAATGAAATCAGTAACGACTTTTGTTATCATTATTGATATCGTTATTTTTTGTCATTTTTGTTATTACAATAACAATAATGAAAATGACAAATTTATTTTTCGTTATTGATACAACAAAAACAACATGCACACCCCTACCACTAACCATGGCATCTTGTATGTATCAGTATTTGGATTGGGGACTTAGTTTACAATGGCTAGAATTTGGGTTTTCTTTCTCTCGCTCTTTACCTCAGAAACCTACTTATGGACTCTAAATGCCCTCAGTTCATGTTCTCTCTCTCAAGAGCAGGGAGAGTGTAACAGGCCATGGGTTATGTGCTAGTGATCATAAAAGAACACAAGAGTTCGGCTCCTGATAGTATTATCAACATCCATTCCAAATTATCCCATCCCATCAAAGGCAGCACAAAGTCCTTTAAAAACAGAGCTACCTGCACTTTCTGAACACAGATATGTGCTGTGTGTGTCCCCGTTATGGCTTCATGTCCAAAGACATGTTCAAAGCCTTCCACCAGCTGGATTATGCAAACTCTGCTACTCCTGTGGATTTGCTGTTTGTTTCAGCACTATTTTGAACCTGATATGCGGGATAGAATCTGGCCCAACCAAAATCTATGCCAAAGCTTCTACTGACCATAGTGGAACCAGAATTTCCTCCTTGACTCTATGGGTGTTAACAAATGAGATGTTAGTCCACATTAGCCATCACTTGGTGCGTGTCCACCTGCGCATTTATTATGTGTTTGCTCCCAACAGGCACGGAGCCACCACTCACTGAACCTGCAGCCCCCACTGACTGCAGGGTCTGTGGAGCCTGCAGTGCAGGCTAATGTGCATGTGTCCACATCCCATCAGTTCAGTTGTGTGCAATGCCTCCACACATCCAGATCTGTCAGCGCCATAGAGTAGCATTCAGAAATCCTAGAGCGTCCAAAGAGAAACTACTTCCTGCCTCTCTTTCCACTCTCTCTGGCACTGCCAGTGGGGCCTGCCAGACATGCGAGATGGGGCTACACAAACCAAACCTAGACCACAATGAGCTAATGTCTTGTTAGTTGACACTAGGGGTGGGACTCTGGGAAAAAATTCGGTTTAAGTTACTTTTGATTTTGGTTCTCATGTATTTCGGTTCTCTTATCGGTATTGGTTTTATCGGATCTTTTGCACTGATTTTTGTATCGGACTTCTAACATTGCGGTTTTCCCATTAAAGTCAATGGGGACAAACCACAATGTTAAAAATCCTATACAAAAAATCAGTGCAAAAGATCCGATACAACTAGTGCCGACCCCCCCGAAAAAGGCCATTATTGTGTACTTTCTGTTCTTTCAGAAACCGAAAGCCCCATCCCTAGTTAACAACCTATAACTCACTTTTCAGTGTAAGTTACACACACACACACACACATACCCCAGCTTGATCTACTGCAAATGTAACTGTGGCAGCGCTACCAGCTCAAGGGGTTAGTCCTGTAGCTCTCTCTCTAGAGGTCTTTGCTTTTGCTCTAACACTCCTAGGTTCTGTCCCACGTGAAGGCAAAGATGGTGGCACTGGCTACATCTCCTCTTGTACTCAGGCTGTTCAGTGCCAACTACACAGCCTGCACTGCCTCTTATGCTGCATTGTGTATTTAGCATCAGTCACACATCAGTTCTTCTATGCTAAATGCAGGTCTCTGAATGTGGTCCATGAAAGATCTTACTTCCCTACCATACCTTCTTCCCCAAGACTAGAGTGGAACCTTCTTTGCTTGTTACACAGCTCTCCTTCTCATTTGAGGGTAGATAAGATGATGAGGACATAAAGGAATGAGCCAACGCTAAGAACAGTGTAACATTAATTCACTGAATTCTCCCAGTTCATTCTGTTAACGATATTGTTGCATCGTCACCAATACAGACGTCGTGCTTCTGAGACCTGTCTTGCTTTGTGTCACTGAATCACGCTAGCCACTATACTGTGCAGAAGACACGCACACCACACGCCCATTGCCGATAGATCCCATTACATGTAATAAGCCTGTATTTAAAGATGTACATGTTCCGTAGAGTTCAATATCCACATGTTACCTGCCAATTTTGTGATGTGACTCAACGCACGGGGATAAGTAGGAGAATGCTTTTTGTGGACGAAACACTTCATTTGAATGCTTTTTTTATTTTTTAAAAAATAATAATATTTTATCAGAAAGCAAAAATAAAATGAGAGTGTTTCTGGAGTGCTTTTTTATAAATTAAAAAAAAAAGGGGGGGGAGGATGAACACAAACAGAAAAGTAAAATGCACCTTCAGTACCATATTTCTGTCTAGTCTGCATTGTTAGTCACTGGAGCTGTAAATTACTGTACAGAATGAATGATGTATGAAGTTTCTCTTTGTCATGGTCTGGAAGAGAAAAGGACAACACAACTTTGGCTGCCTGCAGAATCTTGCGTGTACACATGCCCACCTACGGATAGACGTCTATGTGCATGGGTAGACATAGCCCAGCTTTAAAACAGAAAGATGCACAAGAGAGGGAAACTGAGGGGTATTTTCCCCTTTTGAGGAGAGAAGGTGATTGAATAAATAAAAAGAGGAGCAAATTTTTGATATTAAGCTGCAAAATGATTCTGACTTAGCCACATGGCTTTTCTTCCCAATAGGAAGCCCATTGCTAAAAGGAGAAATGGCCTGTTTTACATAGTACAGCTCCCCCCAGTTTGCTCTGGTCCAATTGGACTTACTTTTCAATTTATTTAAATGTATTGACTGAGCTGGGATTAGAGCTGAAGCAGGTAGCTCATTTGCTACCCATGGGGAATACTCACATTTTTAAGTACCGTCTTGGATACTCGATGGGCTACCTGATCACCAATACCTGAAAAACCAGTAATTTCTAATAGCAATTTAAATTTAAAAAATTCAGGTCACAGATGGATAAATCAGAATGGAAAACCAAAAATTGCGGCGGAAAACTGAAATATTGGGACCAGAAGTTGATATCCGAAGACATTCAGGGACATCGGGTACCCAAATTGGGTACCAATAGGTACCCAATATTTTCAAGTCAATTCAGGTATAGGTAATGTTATGGGCATACCCATTTTTGCGGGTATGCATTTCAACTCTAGCCATGACTTATGCTGGCTCTAAAATCCCAACCTGACACAACGGACGTCAGTAACCAAAGACGTCCATTGGTTCTGATGAGACCCTTGCCTGTTAGAGACAGGGAGCCTGATCTCAAGCTCCATGGATCCCCTCCCGTGGGGCAATATGTGCCTGCAATAGAGATCCGAGCGGTTTGGGATCAGGCTTACCATCAGATACAAAGTTCTGTATGGGTGAGGGGGTGGTTCTCTTTACAAAAAACTCTCTTATAAGAAGCTTGTCAAACTTCACTGGGAGCTGCTTGTCATTTTAAAAAAACCAAGCCACATTGGTCTCAAAATCAGCATCTGCCCAAGTCAGTTGAATGACTCACTGATAGCAGGTACAAAGCGGGGAATGAGGCAGCAGTGCTTGCGTGCTGAGATCAAGTGGCAATCAGAACACCAATCTGCCCCAATACGGGCTGTGAGTCTAAGGAGCATCACATGGTGAACACAGGGACAAATCAGTGTTCCTATCGAGGTCAAAACACACATTCAGACACCCGTTGACGTTATGTCTAAAGACACCCACTGATACATCAGTGAGAGTCAATGCTGCTCCTTTCCTTAAGGTCTTAGATTTGATCTTAGGGAGAGATTTTCAAAAACCCAAACTACGTTTAGGCACCTAGCCCCCATTCCAGTAAAAAAATAGTGCCTAAGGGCTATTGACCTGAAGTGTACCATTTTCAAAAGCACCTAGACAACTTTGGGGCCTTTCATGTGTGCTGTTAAATCACTTTTGAAAATAGCTCCCAAGTCGCTTAGCATAAAAACAATTCAAAAGTGCCTACGCGTGGATTTAAAAATCTTCCCCCTTACAGCCTAAATATGGCCAGTGGTGTTTGAAAATCTTATCTTAAAACCTACTAGTGGTCTCCATTAAATTAGAAAATAACCAAGCTTTAGGGGATGAGGGCCCAATTGGACAAATTGCTGAACATCCAGAATGACAACTTAGTGCCCAGGGGAAGGGCACTAAGCTTCTTGGATAATCAACCTTATAAAGCTTTGTTTTAGTGGCTCCAGTTTTAAGCACCTTTCCTGCTTCTTTAAAAGCCTTCAGGTAAAAATTATTATTAAAAAAATATGCCTGGTGAGGATTTGAGCCCAACAAAATGACACAAGGAACGTCTTAATACATTGACGTTAGATTGCTTATTTGGAGTATTTTTTAAAATAATTCTTTACACACTATGGCTGCAATTGACCAACAACTTACTCCTAAGGGCTTCCATGGGACAGTCTGTGGAGTAAGTGATTGGTGAATCATGGCCCTAGTGTGATCCTCCGGCTGCCTGGCTCTGATGCTAGCCTTTAACAATGGTGCCAATCTCATCCTCTTCAAAGAGATTCATGCCACTACCACTTACCAGAGCTGACACCAGACAGCTAACGAATCTCATCCCAAGGAGAACTGAAATGGGTACCTGATTTTGTACCCGCAGGTACACACTGTACATTTCCAGACACTGTTCCAGGTATCCCAATTGGCACCGATACCATCCGAGAATCTGAAAAGCCAAAATGCTGATTGGTCAGTTCAGTTTCTGATTACCTGAAATTCCATACAAAAAAAAAAACCTGAACGTTTTCCAAGATCCGGTCCTGGCAGTTAAAATATCGGGACAAAAGTGTATTTTGGTGTGTTGGTATTTTGGATACCCAATTGAACACTGTTTTGTGTACCAAAAATACCCGACATTTTTTATTCAGGCACCACAAATTTGAGGGGTATACCCACTTTTGCAGGTACCGAATTTCAGCTCAAGTCATATAGTTTAGCTGGGACTAAACTGATACCTGGATTTCATTGTAGGAGGAAATTTCACCTTTGGGCCAAGTTTGTTCCCTATGGAATAAGATGTTGCTCTTTCTAGCACTTGTGCATCAAATTTCACAGACATTCACTGAGCATGAAAGTTTGGTTGTCCTTTTGAAAGCAAAGACAGCTGCTTTGCTTCCTTTCATTTGCTCTGATGCCTTGGCTTTTTTGCACTTTGGTTCCTGCTCCAAAGAATATTTCATAATGCCTTTGGTACTTATGTACAATTTTAAGACATTTTGTATGTATTGAATGGTACGCACTTCTCTTGTAAAATAGCAATTGGAACTATACTTCTTTTGGTGATTGTGTAATCTGTTCTCCGGACGGTGTCAAATCAGGCCTCACCAGACCCCAGTGAAGATCACCGAGGTGTAGGTGACCTCTGTATGCACCACAACATGTAACAAAGGGGGGGGGGTGTCCTACTCTGACCCCACAATGAGAATTGCCACTACAGTAGCAATACCACCATGGCCTCTGCTACTCCTGGGCATTAACCATAATTCTTTTCCTTCCTGGTGGCCATTTTGAAAATTATGCTCTGAAGGCCGCATAAAACTTGGAGGTGGGGGTGCTTAAGGGGTGCCCCCAGAACAGGGTGGCGGGGGGTCCGGATCATAGATCAGTGTCATGGATCTATCCCAAATTCTTCTCTGCACCCTTACCCTGAGCTCAGTTTTTCACTGCTTTGGGGTAGGGACTACTGCCAGATTCAAGGGACCGATCGGGGAACTAGAAAAGGGACACTGTAAACTAGTCATTGGCTGCATTTGGCCACCAGGCCTGAGGTTTCTCCCCCTTGCCATAAACCCCTCAGAACGACCTCCTCTGATGCTTACAGGGCCAAAGGGTGGGCCTTCTGGGGTGGGGGATAAAGTCTTCCAGGAGATCATGGCAGCCAATAGTGTCTCCAACAAACAAAAGACACGTGTCACTGTAAACTAGTCATTGGCTGCATTTGGCCACCAGGCCTGAGGTTTCTCCCCCTTGCCATAAACCCCTCAGAACGACCTCCTCTGATGCTTACAGGGCCAAAGGGTGGGCCTTCTGGGGTGGGGGATAAAGTCTTCCAGGAGATCATGGCAGCCAATAGTGTCTCCAACAAACAAAAGACACGTGTCACAACTGTCACAGCTCCCGCCTCTAAGTCTTGCGTAGGGGTAGGGCTGAAGCGGCAACTCCTTTTTCCGCTCTGCTTTTTCATTCCATTTCGGAACTGCCCACAACTTTCCACAGTTTTCCCGTCGATATTTCGCTAATTCAGAAACTGTCGAAACAATATCTGAAACTGTCGGAACAAACACTTGTCCGCTACTTTGCCGTGGCGGTGGAAATGGCCAAAGTTCGGAACTGTCGGAACAAACATCGTTCCGCTATTTTCATGGCTGGTGGAAGTAGCAGATTGAAAGTAGTGGAGTGGCAGAAGTAACAGAATGAAAGCAGTGGAATGAACATCTCTTACGCACCATGCCGCTCATTGCAGAAGAGCTTCTTCTGGTGGAAAAATCTACCTCAGCAGCTTGCCATTTCAGCCTTATTTTGGGGTGTGCAGAAGGCAACCCTTTTCATTTCCCCCCCCCCCCCGTTTCGTTTCCATTTAATGAAAAAAATTTTCCATTTAATGAAAAAAAATTAGTTTTGGGGAGGGGGGGTTAATAGAAAACCCATTTATTTGCTTCTCTCTTTTTTTCATTTAAAAATTACATTTAAAACAAAATTAAAATTAAAAAAAATCACTCTGCATTGTCAAAATGGCCACTCGGGCTGGTTCACGCATGCACGCCTTTTTCCAAAAAGGCACCGATGCTGCCAGGGACATTTGGGAAACCGGTATGCACGTGTGGAACGACCCCAGCAACCATTCTGCCGCAGGGGGTTTGTTTATTTATCTTTTTATTTTTAAAATGAAAACAAATGGAAGCAAACAACAATCATGACTTATTCAGCCATTTTTGCCTCCCTGTTTATGAAAATGAATGGGTGCCCCATTCACGAATGCATTCCTGAATGACACACATCCACCCATGGGTGGGCATGAGTGGATGCGTCTCATTTTAAAAGGGCCAATGTCAATCTTATGGAATAACATACCTCCTGGAAATGGACACTTCATGTGTAAAACAAAACCAAACTCATTTAAATGACCAGCATTGAGGTTCTGGAAAGGGGGAAACCACATGTCAATAGGCATTTTGACACACACCTTAAAGTGCTGGTCTTTCAATCTTCTGGGTTTACAAATCCACAAGTAATCTGGGTTTACAAATCCGGATGCATTCTTCACACAAACACTGCCCTGAGGCAGCCTAAAGTAGCCGCAGCTGTAGACATGAGGGGCTGCCATGGCAACCAAGTGACCACAGCTGCCTGGAGCAAAGCAGTTTACCAGGAGAACCTTTTTACACACAAAAGTTCTGGGAGAAGTTCTACCGCAGAAGTTCAAAGAACCAGATGTTTAAGATCTGGGTGAGTGATTTAGACACAGAAAGTTCAGGATGTAACAGCAAATATGCAGGAGAAATGTGTGTGTAAAAACAACCATTGATCGTCACTTTGAACATCTGTGCTGCAGCCTACAGTGAAATTCCACAGAAACAGCCTGGCAGCCTCGTAATAAACCCTGCTCTTCTTTTGGAAAGATGCCCTCTGCCAGCCATTTAGAGAAGTCACCAGAGTGCTGTTTGCACTGGCCTGGAGTTGAGAAAAATACAAAGTTTTTTTTTCATTCTTAGCCTTTCAGTTTTTTAAACAACAGAGCGAAAGAAGAACCTAACGAGATCAGAAACAGTCGGATCTTCAGCTGCTGTAAAACTGCCTAGTCCTCCTTCCCCATCTTGGTTTGGCAAGAAAGGCCACCAGTGTCACATTTGTGTGTAAAAAAAAAAAGTAGACGAGTTATTGATGGAACCTAAGCCACGCCGCCCTCCCCACCCTTCCTGAAAGTTTATCAGAGCAAGGAACAGAGTCCTATGGAGATTTTAGAGGGACAGCTGCCCCGCCCCATCTCTGCCTTACCCCCGGACAGGCCATCTGTTTAAAGACACCCTGCCTGGGGGTGAGGCGGGACAGACTGTCCATGCTCGGGGGCAGCTCCTCTGGCGGTGCTCTGGAATGTCATGGAGCACCACAAGCAGAGTGCGCCGCCAAAACCAGGAGCACCACCTGGGGCGGGGGGTGGAGCAGCCCTCTTTCTCCTCACCACTTCAGGTCAGGGGTTGCCCTGGTAATGCCACACAGCTTGAGGGGATTTTTTTGAAATAAATAAAATTGATTTTAATGGCTTTTTATTCGTGTTTTTATGCTGGTAAGCCACCCTGAGCCTCTGCAGGAAGGACGGCATAGAAATACAACTAAAATAAATAAATAACCCCATGAGGTAAGTCATATTATCCCCATTTTACAGATGGGGACCCGAGGATAAGAGAAAGGAACTTGCTCAAGGCCACCAAATGAGTTCAAGGTTAAGGCTGGATTCAACACACCTCTCTCATGGTCAAAGTTCAGCACCTTAGCCACAAGGTTAGAGACTTCCAGCACCCCACTCACCCTTTGAGGGCCTGATCCTGACACTCCTCCTTTTCCAAATTGCTAGTGGTAGTGGAGAGACCCGCTAGAGCTGACAGAGAGCTGGTTGTAGGGAGCTCTGCTGACAGACCCTTCCACTGGTGGGTAATGGAGACAGGGAACACTGTGAGGGGGAGCTGATTCCTCTGTGCGCCCCCACGGCTGCAGCAGAAGTGGCATCACATTCAGCTCTGCCCTTAGTCCCTCTGTAGAGACAGGTGGGAGAGGGCTGACTGTGCTCCCCGGTGGCTGTGTGAACGGTATCCTCTATATCCAACACAATGGCCACCAGGCTAAGGACCTCACGGCAGCTACAAATACACCCTGCCTGGGACCGATGACCACTGTGCCGCCAGCAGGACTAAGTCCTCACTGCCCAGAGACCCCCACTTGTCTGAAACTCTTCCCCTTCCTGTGGCTGCCATTTTGACCAGCAGAGAGAATAAGGCCATTTTTAGATGACACAAACCCCTGCAGTTTCACCTGTCCCAAACGCCCATCTCGGGGGGGGGGGGGGGG
>QEPC01006333.1:1945644-1979110 GCA_003113815.1 Sphenodon punctatus
CAGGGGTCATCACCCTGGGAGGCGTACCAGGTGAGGCCAGTAAGTACACGCACGGTCTGCTGGCTTTGCGGGTACTCACCTCCTTACTCACGCCCACCGTTGGGACTGTTCCCTTTCAGCCAGATCCAGAGTGCTGTCGAAGGGAAAAGTTGGTTGGTTAGTACTGACTTGGGAAGGTACATCCCGGTCAGTACACGTTAATAAGAATTAAGTAGCTAGCATACTGGACCCATATTGCTTGTGCAATCACCCACTGGCCTAATTGAATCTGTTGAAATAAAGTGCGGCCAAGTTTTAAACCATATACTGCCTTTGTGTCTCATTGGGGGGGTGCGCCGGCAAAGGTAGATTTTGGTTACATATTGGGAGGAATATCTTAGCTGTAAGAAGTGTTGGCCAGGAAAGCTGTTGAGTTTCCTTTATTGGACGTTTTTAAGAATAGACTGGGGAATCCTCTGCTAGGGATGGTAGTTCCAAACAAAAGCTACCTTCATGAAGGGGTCGGAATAGCTCAGTGATTCTCAAACATTTTACCTAGGAACGAAGCAAGATTTTGCCATATCGCGTCAACTCGACAAAATCCTTGTTCATCTTGAGAAATTGCAAGGCATCCAGACTTGTTCGGTTCATCTCAGGATAAAATGAGAACATTGAGAAGCCCGCAATTTTTCACTGAATGCTTGTCGAGAATTTTTTTAAATTTTGTTGGTCATGTGCAAAAGGTTCGGGCCGCCGTTTTGCCCACGCACAGTAATTGATAATTGATTGATTGACTGACTGATTATTTATTTATTTATTTATTTATTTAAAATTTCTCATTGAGAATGCATCCCAGGCTCAGGCAACTACTGGGAAATTTATTCCAGTGCCTGAACTCTCAAACATTCTTGCAATAGAGAAAGAAATGTCTGCTTGTTCAGCCCTTCTTTTGACCCTATCTGGAGACTAAAATATAGTCAGACAGCAAGAAAAAGAAAGCAGGAGTATGCAATGGAGGGATGGGGGAATCCCAAATATCTGCGGATACCATGACCCCATGTAGAATTTCAACTGGAGCCCGATCGACTCCTTGCCCTGGCTGGCAGAGATTCCTTCCAGGGCCGACCTTCAGATTTGCAAACGTAAAATGTGGTGACCTCCTGGGGACACCCTCCATGAGGCCCCAAAGGAATTCATGTTTGGGTCCTTGCTGGGAGGGAGTGGGGTTCCCCCACCCTACTCTGGTGGAAACAGGAGCCTCTGTGGGGCCCCCAGAAAAAGCAGTAAGGCTGGCCCTCGTTCCTTGGTTGCTGCTTTAGTCCAAGTTCCAACATCTCTAAAAAGTCCTTGACTGCACGAGACCAGGGTGTAATATAAGACTGGCCCAAACCAGTTATGGCAGGCTAACCTTAAAGGATCAGCTCCCCACAAAAGGTAGCTGAAAGGTCAAAGTTAACCCTGCCCACCTTCACTCCAGCTCCTTTGTTGGCTTTTGTGACCAACTGGCTATTTCCCAGAGACCCACCCTCTCTTCCTTCCCCTCAGCAGAGCTAGAATGTCAGCACTTCTCAGCAAGCTCCCTCTCCCTGAGGAACTGGCCTCTCACCACCCAGCTGTCGCTAATGCCGGGCTGCTTTGCAGGAGGGGCGGGATATAAATGTGTTGAAATAAATAAAATAAATAAATAATGCCTTTCTATTCCCACAGTGAACACGTTTCTTTGTCAAAGGGAGAGAGCAGGCCCCTACCCCCAAAGTGTGTTGTGGGAGCGAACATGCCCCCTCTGGCCCTGGTGCTCTGTTTGTGGCAAGCTCCATCTTTTCCTGCTCTAGGTTTCCACCACAATGGGGCCAAAGGACAAGGCCTTTCTTCATAACAAACAACAATCTGTTGGGGTTTGCTTATTAAACCAGGGACAGCCTTCGAATTTGCAGGGCCGAGGGCAAAAATGAAATTCCAGGCCTCATGGCCTTGCCCTCCATAGCTCTACCCCCATAGTAATGGGCAGTAGAGTGTATACTTATAAAAACTAAGTAGTGTCAACTTGATTTTTCACACACACACAAGCACCAACCTCCGCCGTGAACTGGATCAGGGTCGTTCGACTCTGCAAGTTCTGTTAGATCTGTCAGTTGCTTTTGATAGTGTTGACCAAGAGATGTTGGTGACCCACTTACGAGACCGTGCCAGGGTGGGCGGGATTGTTCTTTAATGGTTCCGCTCTTTCCTGGCTGGAAGAACTCAGCAAGTGGTAGTTGGGGATCATTTTTCATCTCCCCGAGATCTCTCGTGTGGAGTTCCTCAGGGTTCTGTTCTGTCACCTCTCCTGTTTAACGTGTATATGCAGCCGCTGGGCGAGGTCATGAGAAGGTTTGGTGTTGGGTGTCATCAATATGCCGATGATGCCCAGCTCTACCTCTAATTTTCATCTGACCCAGGACCGGCAGTCTTGGTGCTTACTTGGTGTCTGGCGGCTGTGGGGGACTGGATGAGGGCTAATAGACTGAGAGTGAATCCTGACAAGACAGAGGTGATGCTAGTGGGGAGGGTGGTGGGGTTGGCATCACCCCTCATTGATGGAATTTACCCCCACACTGGTCCTCCAGGTTTGCAATCTGGGGATGCGCCGCGATTCCCAGCTCCGCCTGAATGCCCAGGTGGGGGCTGTGCCAAGGAGTACATTTCTCCAGTTACAGCTGGTGTGGTGTCCTCGGCCATTTGTCTCAGACTCTGACCTGGCCACTATGATCCATGCTTTAATCACCTCAAGACTGGACTATTGTAACGCGCTCTACGTGGGGCTGCCCTTGGTGACAGTTCGGAGACTGCAGCTGGTACAGAATGCGGCGGACCATATTCTAATGGGGATGAGTCGCCGGGAGCACATTACACCAGTGCTCCATTCTCTGCACTGGCTGTCTCTAGTCTTCCAAGCCTGATTCAAGCTGTTGGTGCTTACCTATAAAGCCCTATACAGTCCGGGTCCCACCTATCTGTGGAACCACCTCACTCCCCAGGCTCTGGATCGGCCCCTGTGGTTGACCAGGAGTGCCTTTATCAAAGTCTCCTGGGTATCCCGGGGGGTGACTATGGAAAGGGAGTTCTCGGTGGCTGCACCAAGGCTGTGGAACTCCCCCCCGGTGGAGGCCTGGGTAGCCCCAGACCTCTCCTCCTTTCAACGACAATGCAAGACCTGGCTGTTCCACCAGGATTTTGGTGAGGGACATGGGTGAAGGATAGCGGGATTGGGTTAGCGAGAGTGGGAAGGGTTTTGTTGTATTCGTATTTGACATCTCCAGAGGAATGAAATGTTTTATTGTGCATTTATATTATATTTATTATCATATTGTAATTGTATTTTTATGCTTGTTAGCTGCCCCAAGCTGCTTTAGTAGGAGGTGCGGGGTATAAGTCTATTTAATTAAATAAATAAATAAAGTTCTCTCTCTCCCTTCCTTGCATGTGTACATGCATGTGTGAACACTCACACGCACCCCCGACCCCAGCAGGAGAGATTCAAGCATCAGTGGCCCTTTTTACATGGGTCACAGTGTGGACAGTGAGTGGGTGCCGGTGCACGTGGGCACCCCCGCACCCCCACATATCCCCATGCATCCCCACGCATTGAGCAACTTCCATTTTCCCCAGTTGCTCCGTGCATGGGGGGGGGTGAGTGGGGATGCGTGTTTCACGGGAGCACGCATGCAACCCCCACTCACCAGCCATGGAATTTACATGAGATGGTACCACCCATGCCTACACTGATCTACTGCGTGGGCCATAAGTTGTACCGTCTCGTTTAAAAAGGGCCAGTTATTTACTGAAAGTGTGGGGGTGGCGGCAGGACTCCTCCAATTGAGAGTCGCAGGTGGGGGGAGGGCCCCATGGAAACATCCCTTTCTAGGGCCCCTATGGCCCCTGCTGAAGGCCAGCCCTGTATTTTACCCTCTGAAGATAACTCCCATGCTGGAACTGTTGGAAAAAACAGCTCCAGATGACATCACCTTCTGCACCAACAAACCCTAATGACCACTAGGGGCATTTGGGAGTAGAGATATTGAGTTAGTGTAAGTGTCACTTTACCTTTCCTGATCTCTGCTTCTAAGCCCCCTCCCAGGTGGGATGTGCCCAGGAAGCTCCTACTGGACTTCCTCCTTCTTCCTGACCNAGGGCGTCACCCCCCCTATACCCGACACAGCGATCGGGTCCTCCTCCACCTCCGATTCTTCGTCAAGGCACGCCCGAATACGAGGTCCGGGCAATTTTGGATTCCCGCTTCATTGGCTCCCGCCTCCACTATCTGGTGGATTGGAAGCACTATTTATTTATTTATATTTATTTATGGCAGGGTGGAATGGTCCTGGGAACCTGCGTCCAACCTTCACGCCCCTCGACTGGTCCTTGCCTTCCACCGCCGCCACCCTGCCCGCCCTGGCCTCCGAACCCTGGTGGGGGGTGGACGGGGCCCTGGATGGGGGGGTACTGTCAGGCCCCACCCCCAGCAACGAGGGATAGGGGCAGGTAAGAAGGGGAGTCCCCAGAGGCCCCTGAGAGTAAGACCCCCACCTGGAGAAGCGGGGCGATCCCCGTGACCGTCAAGGTTGCAGCGGGCACAAGCCCCGCTGCACAATAGAGAGCCCCCGTCAGGAGGGGTAGCCCCGCCCCTGTCTCCCTCCACGCTGCAGGCAGAAGCCTCTCAGCGGCAGCAGGAGAAGGCACTGAGTAACGGCCCCGCCCACCTCTGACGCAGGGCAAGGATAAGATGGAGGTGATGGTGGTGGGGAGAGTGACGGAGGTGTAGGTCCCCCTGATTGGGGGGGTCCACCATCCTATAGCTCAGTTTCGGAGTCTGGGGGTGATATTGGACTCAGATCTCCCCCTGAATTGACAGGTGGAGGTGGTGGAAAAGGCTGCCTTCCACCAGTTATATCTGGTGTGGAGGCTGCATCTGTATGTCTCCGGGCTGGACCTGGCCTCCCTCATCCATGCCTTCATCACCTTGAGGCTGGACTACTGCAATGCGCTCTACGTGGGGCTGCCCTTGTTCCTGGTCCGGAGGCTGCAGCTAGTGCAGAATGCGGCGGCCCGGCTCCTGATGGGGGTGGGTCATTGAGAGCATATAACACCTGTGCTCCGGACTCTGCACTGGTTGCCAATAGTGTGCCAAGCCAGGTTCAAGGTATTGTTATTGATCTATAAAGCCCTTCATGGTCTGGAGGCTGCAGCTAGTGCAGAATGCGGCGGCCCGGCTCCTGATGGGGATGGGTCATCAGGAGCATATAACACCTGTGCTCCAGACTTTGCATTGGTTGCCAATAGCGTGTCGAGTCAGGTTCAAGGTATTGGTATTGATCTATAAAGCCTTCACGGTCTGGGCCCCTCGTACCTCAGGGACCGCTTTGCCCTCCATGCCCCAGAGCAGCTCCTTCAGTCTGCCAGGGATGCCTTCTTGAAGGTCCCCCGTGTTAAGCGGGGGGCCACAATGGAGAGGGCATTTTCAGTAGCTGGGCCACATCTTTGGAACTCCCTCCCGGAGAAAGTTCGCCTGGCCCCAAGCTTTTTGATATTCCAGCGGGCTTGCAAAACCTGGCTATTCGCCCAGGCCTTTGTGGAGGAGGGAAGGATGGTGGGTTAGGGTTTTAGCTCTTCCCTTCCCTTTGATTTTGATTTGTTTTTCCCGACCCTGTTTTGGTTTTAAGGTGTTGGATTTTTAAAAAATATTTTTATTGTCGAATGTTTTTTTATCGAACTGTACGTCGCCCCGGGATGCCATTGGCATGGGGGAGGGGTGACTAATAAATGTATAAAATAAATAAAAATAAATAATAAATAAACAGGCTATTAAAACAATCCCCTTTAACCAGGGGCATTGTGAGATACTGAAAAGATATGGGGCTCAGGGCCAAGAAATTACTAAAGGACACACTAAAACTATGCTCTGCTGCTCTGTCCTGGTCCCTCAGATCTGGGGGAAACATTTGGGACCATGCTCTTTGGGTCAACCCCTAGCAATGCCCCTGATTTTAACCCATTTTCTCCTGGCTGGCTACTGTGAAGAAAATTCTCTCTCTCTCTCTGTCTCTCTCTCTCTTCTAGCTCCACCAGCGGTGCCTGTTTGACCTTGCTCCCTTCAAACCAAGGGCAAGGGAGGGAGACAAACACCATTTTGCTTTTATTCAATGATTTATTTATCAGGCGTGCTGTATTATTTAAAGCTTGCTTCTGAACCATGTGGCCACATGCTTTAAAATTTGACACGGACAGGAAGAGTTGGGCACGGGGGGAGGAAGCCTCAACTAAGTCTGTCCGAGTGAGATCCTTACAGTGAGATCCATTTCCAAGCTTGATTTAGAGCTAAACGCTGTGTTGTTTCTGTCACTTTTCGACACAACGACCCCTCTGAAATATCCCTTCAGTGAAAGTGGAGATTGTTTTCACCAGCCAAGGGTCTGATTCCCCACCATGTTTCTCCAGATGTACATTAAATCACCAGAATAGCTCATTTAGACCCTGGGTAGGGCAGGGCAGATAGGAATAAGCCAGTCTGCATTTGCAAAAAATTATTCTCATTTCCAAATGCACCATTAGGGATGGGCGAACAGAACACTGTTCGGATGTTCAGCCGTTCGGTCCAAAACCCAAATTCGGGTTCGGTTGTTCATTCGAAAATAGTGCTATCAATACCGATACCGAATTTTTTCGGTATCGGTATCATTTGACCCTGAAACGACCCCTGGTCTCCACCCCTGGTGCCAGGAAGTCTGCTCCTCAGCTGCCTCCCTCTTCCAGACACATTTTTCCCACCCAAAGTCACATTTGTCCCGCCCCCGAACTCATCCAAACTTTTTGGCCTTTCGAACGTTCGATTTCGGACATTCCGTTTGGTCGTCCGAACAGGCCGAGTTCGGCCTGAACTCTGAACATCCGAACCGCGTTCGCACATCCCTATGCACCATTTCATATCTGACTGATATTCATCCAAATAGGTGACATTTCAATCCTTGTGTCTTCAGCTCAGTCACTTGGGTATTTCACTATTTCAGTATTCATTCCTTTGTTAAATACTGGACTCTGAAACCCATTTTGTTTTCAGCTTTTTCAGTATCAGTTCTCTCTTAGAATTTTGGTTCTCATTTCGGTTTCAGGTTTTTTGCCTTGATTTTTTTTTTTTGCATTGATGGAAAAAAACCAAAAATAAAATGCAAAAAAACTGAAATGAAAACTGAAATTTTGGATAGAACCAAAACGGCCATTTTGGAGTCATTTCGGTTCTATCCGAAACCCCCATCCCTAGTAAACACAATTTAGTGCTGTTGCCCACCAAGGAGTTGTGCAAAAGTACTATGGTGCCAAGAGCAATTTCTTAACTTTGTGAATGAATGTCTCCCTGTGTCTCCCTAAATTCCTTTCTCCCTCCTAGATTAGCTGTAACTTCGCTAAGCACGTGCATTGGTGTCTTCTCAACTTCATGAATGTATCCTTGTCCCTCCCTGTGTTCCCTGCTCCCTTGTCTCTCCTAGATAAGCTGTAACCAGGGATCCGTGTTCACTGCATTTTTCTCAATTGGCAGCAATGTGGAAAAATGCTAGGGGTGTGCAATTTGTTTCTGTTTTATTTAATTACTAAAACGAATGACAGCCCATTTGCTTTAATCATCAAAATATGAAATCGACAGGCCATGGTGTTGGAAACGGATGAAAATTAAGTAGAAAAGCGTCCATTGTCCTTGTAATTTAAAAAAAACAAAACAAAACAAAAAACCTGCACAGCAAAACGTATGCTAGAGCCTTTCTACGCATGCCACGCCCTTTGATCTGGACCCTGCCCTTCTATACTCAATAGGTGTTCCATTTTTGTGGAACGCCTCTGCGAACACAGAAATGCCAGCAAAATTTTGATCGGAATTCCAATTGAACCAATTTGCGTTCGCGAAAAATGACTACTGTTATTTCAGTCATTCCAAATGGAAATTGGAAAATAATTTCATCCATTCAAAATTCAAATTCAAATTTATTTATTAAAGCGTGACCGCAGGTCATTGCTTACAACACAACAAATACACACATAAACATATACATCACAACACCACGAGGTCCCATTCTAAAATAAAATTAGCTCTAGCTATCAAATAGCCTAAGTCTGTCCAATAACTGTCCAGGTGTCATAACACCTTATCACAGCCAAGGATTTTATACACAATATTCATTTGTTCTCCTAACCAAAATCGTAATTGTAAATGTAAATACATTCTGATTTCCAATTGGAAGATAAAAGCGCCCGGTTCTGATGGATTCGGAGCATGGGAAGTTATTCTGCTTCATCCCCTATTTACATTCCCTATTTTGGTCCGGGGATGCACCCCTGCGTGCATCTGCTTCCAGCCCTGCCTGGGGTCCTCTTTGCAGGCCATGTGGCACCCTTCCCACACACCATAGAGTTGCGGACTAGAGTGTCCGCAATGCTATGGTGTTGCCGGGGCAACCCCCTCCTGGCAGTAGAACTGCAGTGGTCATCTGCCAAGTAGACAGATGCCTCAAGGTGTTCTAGAGCGCCGCCAGCAGGAGCTTCTCTGGAGCACAGACAGCTTTTCCCACCTCTGTTCTGCCTGCACATCTGGTGGGATGCCTTTAAGTGGACAGCTTGCCTGTGCGTGTGTTTGGGGGTGGGGGCAGAGGCAGGGCAGCTGTCTGTGTAAAAACATACAATAAGGAGGTTAAGGTGAGGTAGGAGGTACTTATCTCCAGCAAAAGTGCTATTTTGCATGTGCCCTTCGTCTCTGTGCCTCAGTTCCTCATCTGTATGATGGGTATAATGACATTGCCTTGCCTCACCCAGGTGCTGTGAGGATATCTTCATTCAAAGTAAAGTTGAAACAGTTAGCTGCCACAATTGGGTATCCAACTGGATCCAGGGTACATGACCTGGTCTATAAATGACTAGTTCCAATTATAGTTGAACGGACTAAACGGTTAACCATTTTACCGAGTTACCACATAATACCGTAAAATGCTGTTTACCATACTGCTGATTACTGCATTACCATATTGCCACTTACCATACTGCCATTTACCAGCATTTCCCAAACTGTTGCAGTATTATTTGCTTATTCCGTTTGTGGTTAGCCATCACAGAAATCAGTTTACAGACGCATAGCTGCCAAATTATCAAGAATGGCCAATATTAACCACATATAATAAATATATTATTCAGCACTAATTCAAAGGCTGTGAGATGTTCCAGTTCTGTAGTGATAGCAAGGGGACGGACACAATAGCTAGGATTAGAGCTGAAACAAGATTTCAAAAATCTCATTGAGAATGAGCTTCTCAGCGAGATTGTCTCATCTCGAGAGTCTCATGGAAAACTTGAGATTCTCAAGAACCTCAAAATAACAACAAATGGTCTGCACATGGCCGTTTTGCACATGTGCAGATCATTTGGGGGGGATTTTTGAGATTCTTGAGTTCCTCACAAGAATCTCAAGTCTCTTCTTGCAAGATCTCACCAGGACTGTGAGATTCTCATGAGAATTAATTCCACTCTTGTTTCAGCCTTGGCTAGGATACAAAACTTCTCCATCATCCCACATTCTCCCATGTGCATTTGAAGCCATGACAAGCCCTTCTCCCTTATCTTTACTTCGTCATCATTAATGCAGCACATACCGTTTCTTTGGAGCGTCAGAGCCGGGCCTTGAATCGCTGACCCTGGGGGATGGGGGACGTCGCAGTAGCGGCTTGTGCCACCGGCTGGCTTGGTAGCTGGGGCCTTCCCCCTTCTCCTTATGTTCCCTCCCACAGTTTTTTGTTGTGCGTGCCCTGCCCCTGCTCACCTGTCGGCCATTTCAGGTGCCTGCCCCCTGACTTCCTGATTGGCCACCAGGAAGTATTAAGGCCTTCTGGTGGCCTCAGGAAGCTGGTGGAGCAACTGCTCTTCCTGAGGGCTGGTTCGTGTGCCTCCCTTATAGCTGCAGCAGCACTGCCTTGTCTTTCTCCCTGCAATGGTTTTATTGTACTCTGCATGTGAACCATGTGTCTGGGGTCACCCTTGCGTTGGTGTGTGAGTGGCCTCTACCTGTCCCTTAGGGTCTTGTCACTGTTCCCCCCCTTCCAGCTCCTCATTGTGGTTTCTCCGCTTCCAGTTCCCTCTCGCTGGATATCCCTCCTAGGGCCTTGTTTCTCCTTTCCATCTCCCTCTTGCTTGTCCCCCTTCTTAGGGTCTTGTTACGGTTCCTCCCTTCCAGTCCCTCATTACTGGTTCTCCCCTTCCAGCTCCCTCTCGCTGGGTTCCCTCCTAGGGACTTGTTGCTGGTTCTCCCTTCCAGCTCCCTCTTGCATGTTACCCCTCTTAGGGACTTGTTGCTGGTTCCCTCTTCCAGCTCCCTCACGTTGGTTACTGCTCCTAGTGTCGTGTCACTGCTTCCCCCTTTCAGCTCCCTCTTTCTGGTTACACTTCCTAGTGCCTTGTTATTAGTCCCCCCTTCCAGCTCCCTCTCACGGGTTCCGCCTCCTAGTGTCTCGTTGCTGGTTCCCCCTTCCAGTTCCCTAGCCTCTCTGTTGTTGTAGGTCCTCCAAGCTTTCCTGTTGTAGTTGAACCCTTTCAGCTTTCCAAGTCCATGGCCTCAATGACGAGTTGTACGTCTTCTTAGACCAGCTTGCCTGGTTCCCATACTGAGAGTTTAGTCTCCTGGGTATGGGAGAATGGCTGAGAGGTTTCAGCAGACTCTGGGGAACAGCCCATACTCCCGCTACCCGTGCCTCTGCTCCCCTACCCCCCCCCCCCAGCTCCTTGCCCCAGAGCCTGACATGGAGGTATCAACCACCGAAAGGATGAATGAGGGAGCCTCGACAAACATTCAGAAAGGAGAGATTTCTTCAAAAGCTGCTGCAGTGGTGAACCTCTCTCCTTCAAACAAGGTGGATGGCAGGCTCAGGAGTAAACAGAATTAATTCTCTTTGTTGATGTCTCTTCTCTTGCAATTTACTCGTGGGATACAAACCCCCTCAGCAGTGATCTGCACACAGCCACCCAACTTCTTTTCAAGCTGGTCGCAGAGGAGACTCATCAGCCCAGAGAAAGCCTCCCTCAAGTTTGATGCCTGTTGTCTTGCATTTTTACAGGGTGGGATCAAACCTCTTTGTCAGCCACTTAACTTGCAGAAAAACAGCACTTACCAGGGACAGTGCTGGCTTTAAAGATGAACAAGAAAAAAACCAACCCAGTAGACTTTGTTCACGTTGACAAAAATCCCATTCTTTTCAAGGAGTTTTCTAAACAAAAATGTTTGTTTGGGTTTTGTTGTTGTTGTTTTCATTTATTTTTATTAAAAATAGTAATTTAAAAAATCACTGCGCATGACAAAATGGCCGCTGGACCATTCTGCAGCATCAGCGCCATTTTGGAAAAATGCAGCTGGTCTGCACATGTGGAAAATGGCCACTGCACATGCACAGACTGGCAGTCCTTTTCCAAAATGGTACCAACGCTACCAGTGCCATTTTGGGGAAGGGTGTGCATGCTGCAGAACAGCCCCAGGGGCCATTTTGTGCATCCACACTTTTTAAAAAAAAATTATTTTTCATTTTGTATTTTTATTACAAAAACGGACACTTTCCCCCTTCATTTTTGTCCATTTTCTTTACCATGGCCTACTGTTTTCATATTTTAATTACCAAAATGAATGGGGCTTTGTCCATTTTAGTAATTAAACAATGAAAATGAATTGCTCACTCCTGGTGACTCACCCAGTAAGAGAGAGATGCAGTGAAACCAAGTGGATAAGGTGCTGGACTTGGAGCCAAGAGAGAGCTAGGTTCAAATCCCATCTTACAGCCTGATCCTAAACCCCATGTGCTGCGTGAAAGGGTGTAGGCTACCGGTACACAACACCTGTGTAGGGAATGTAGCATGCATGCAAGAGCTGAGGAGCAGGACTGTAGCAGGGTGGCTGTAATGCCAGCATAAAAGCCACAGGTGTGCCTACTAAAGATAGGATCGTGTCACTGTGTGCTAGGCACCAAATGGACTGTGGAAGGTTCCAGTCAGACTGGAGACTCCTAAGTACTTCTGGGTTGTAAGGAGGAGAAGACTCAGAGTATTTTCAAATGTGATGACGCATGGTGCTGTCACACTTTGATCCTGGCCAAGGTGAGGGTCCTCACCCAAACAGATGTGTTGGGGAGGGACTGGGAGAGGGTGGTGAGGTGTGCAGACGTGGGTCCGCAGGCCGGCCTCTGCACGCTGCTAAGCGCGGCCCACCCACGGCCCTGACAGGCAGCTGCGTGCACCCAGAACAGCCCCCGCCATAGACCGGGGGCAGGTACAGTGGGCCATCAAATGTGACGGCCCACTCTACACCATCTGGAAATGGCTTCCTTGGGCTATGGTAATGCTTAGCCTGGGATGTGACTTGGTGAAAGTCCTGAGTAACAACCTGGGCTAAAAACTGCCATGGTCCAGGGACAGCCCTGATTCTGCCCAAAGGAATATCTGGTGTGCGGGATCAGATGTGACGGCACGGTAGGTGGCCGCACGGGTACCCATGGTACCGTCATGCTTGAAAATACCCTCAGTGTGAAGGGGGGAGGCTGAAGAGAGAGGACCTGGAGCAGGGTTTTCTTTAGCCTTAGGAGCCAGGCCCTGTCCCAGAGAGTGCTGAGCTGGAAGGCTTTGCTGAGATAAGGAAGCCTTGCAGACTGAGCCAACCCAGGATTGAGACCTTCAGTGAGGAGCCACTCGGCATGGGAACTCCAAGGTGGGGTCAATCCTTTATTATGCCTAGGAAGGCTGAGGTTGAACTAGATAGTTAATGACTCTGCACCCACCGGGGAGGTATGGAAGCCAGACCTGTAGGACGTACATACATATAGGCTACTTAACCCAGAATCAGGACCCTGTAAGTCATGGACTCATTAAAAATACTAGGAATGTGTGAACAGAAGCGAGTTCAGAAATTCGGTTCAGTTCCAAAATTGAGTTCGGTTTGGAAGTTCGGTTCGGTCAACTGAACTAGTCGAGTTCAGTCAAATTCCGAACTTCCAAACTGAGTTCGTACATTCAAAACCGGTGTTTTAAGCTGGTTTTGGTCTTCCAAACTGGTTCGGATTCGACCGAACAGTTCGGTCACATTCGAGTTCGGTTCAGAAGTTCGGTTCGGTCGACTGAACTAATCGAGTTCGGTCTGAACTCTCGAACCGCATTCGCACATCCCTAGAAAATTCCTGAACAGGGAGGGACTCATGCATGGGCTCTGATACAGCGGAGTGTTTTGAACAAGCGGGCCTGAGCTAATTCCCTGTGTGCCACACCAGTGCCCTCTAGACGCTCTGGATGGAAACATCTGTCTGCAGTGGGTAGCCCTGGCCAAGTCACTATTTCACAATCTCTGTTCTCTTATCTATACAATGGGAATAATAATGACTTACCTCACATAGTAGTTGTGAGTATGAACTAGATTAGAGCTGAAATCAATAGTAAAAAAAGAATAATAATAAAAATCATGGATAACATCCAGTATTCTGGCTAGTTTGGAAGTTATTTGGTAACAGACTGATTATCATGAAGTTTAACTGCCTTACTTGACTATTTATTTGGATATATACTTTGCTTTTCCCCTAAATCTTAGGGAATCTTACACAGCACATAAAAACACATAAAAGGGTGTGCATGTCGTTTTTGTTATTACAATAATGATAATGAAAATTGTAATTTTTGTTATTGCAATAATGAAAACAACAAACGAGAACAATGACGACGAAAACAACAATGTCGTTATCATCGTTATTAATAGTGCAGTTGGGGTTTGGAGGGAAAATGTGGAGAGGGGAGGAGGGAGCAGACATCTCCGAGTCCTAAACAAGGCTGAACTCTTGAACTGTGCCTGTGTTGGGAGGGGAGAGCAGCTCAGCAGTATCTGATGGATGTATCTCTGGCCAATGAGCAGCGCAAGCAGGCACCAGCACTTTCATGGCACTCTGTGATTGCTGTCTCAAACAACCAATTAGGGAGGTTCTGCGGGCACTGCAATCCTTTATAATGGGAGGGCCAGGCTTTTTCTCTCCGTTCTGTGAGAGCTCTGCTTGTCAGATTGAATTTACAGAACTGTGGTGCTTGCACACAAAAAAATCCTCCCTATCCCTCATTGTATTACCAACAACTTTCCTTCCTCATACCCTACATTTTACTTTCTCCCTTTCCCTGTCCTTCCCCCTGTACATTATATATAGATAGGTAGTATAGATTAGATATAGATATATTATAGACATATAGATTAGATTAGAATAGTTATATAGATAATTGATTAGATAATAAATGGTTTTCCTTTTCCCTTTCCCTGTCTCCCTTAGGCTGTTTTTACACGGATGCCCTCCCCCCGTCACCACTCAGTAGGGGTGGGACCCCAGGGCAATTACCAGATACTGGATTTACCGGTTTCCGGTTCTCAAAGAACTGGATTCTCGGATTAAATCCGGTATCCGGTACCAGTTTTATTTCATTGATTTCAGTGGGGCACTGTGTCCCCATTGAAATCAATGAAATACAATTAATTCCTCCCCCCTCCCCCTCCCAGGCTGCGCAGGTGGAAGGGGGGGACACCCCCCACCCACTCTGCCCAGCCTGGATTTTTGTTAAAAAAGAGCCCACCCCCCCAGCACCAGCGGCCACGGCGTCCCCACAGCCGCCGGTAAGTATAGACCCGATCCCTGGGCGGGGGTGTTTAACACCCCCCCAACCCCCTAGGGATCACCCCTACTAAAGTTGCCAGTGCTTTACCTTTGCGGAGCTCCGTGTGCGGCGGCGGCGGGCGATCCGGTGGCCTCAGCGCCGGCTGTGGCTGCTGGCGTCAGAGACGCTCTAGGCCTTCCGGGGAAACCCGGAAGTTCCCCGGAAGGCCTAGAGTGTCTCTGATGCCGGCAGCCACAGCCGGCGCTGAAATGGGTATCTTCTTTGGTACCCATGGATAATACCCACTGTAGCAGCACGGCTTGTTGCAAAACCTGCTCCAAGTAGCTGCTAGAATGAAACTTGGTTCCTTTAAGAGTGCCGGAGATTATTTAAAAAAAAATTATTTTACAAAAGACTTCTATCCTGCACCCTCCTGCACCTCGGCAGCTCAAGGCAGTGAACAACATAAAATCATAACAATAAAATCATTTAACTACAATATATAAAATACATAAAATGGACATATAAAATGGCAACTAGCAAATAAAACACCTCCCCACCCCTTCCCCGAAGGCCCGGCAGAACACCCAGGTCTTACAACATCTGCGGAAAGAGGGGAGGTTAGGGGACATATGGGCCTCCAACGGGAGGGAAATCCACAGCCGAGGTGTGGCCACCGAGAACGCTCTCTCTGCCGTTGCCACCCGGCATACCCCGGGGACTTCGAATCGGGCACCCCCTGCCGACCTTAAGGGCCGCAAAATGATCCAAGGCTTGAAGTGGTCTCACAGGTAAACAGGGCCCAAGCCTTATAGGGCTTTATAAGTCATATCCAACACCTTGAATTGTGCCGGGAAGATAATAGGCAGCCAGTGCAGAGTCCGGAGCACCGGTGCAATGTGCTCGTGGCGGTCCGTCCCCGTTAAGAGGTGGGCTGCCGCATTCTGTACCAGCTGCAACCTCTGGACCATCGTCAAGGGTAGCCCACATAGAATGCACTGCAGTAGTCCAGTCAAGAGATAACGAAAGCATGGATAATGGTGGTCAGATCTGAGACAAATGCAATTGGCGAAATGCTCCTCTCGCCACAGCCTCCACCTGACAATCCAGGCGGAGCTGCAGATCGAGGAGCACCCCCAGACTATGAGTCTGAGCAGCCAGAGGGGGGCAGACCCCACCAATGACGGGGGGCCACCACCCCCTAAGCCCTACCCACCAACATCACCTCCATTTTGTCAGGATTCAGCCTCAGATGGCTTGTCCTCATCCAGTCCCCAACAGCTGCCAAGCACCTGATAAGCACCGAGACTGCTGGGCCTGGGTCTCCAGAAAACGAGAGGTAAAGTTGTGTATCATTGGTGTACTGATGACATCGTACACTGAACCCTCTCATGACCTCATCCAAAGGTTGTATATACACGTTGAACAGGAGAGGGGACAGAATAGAACCCTGCGGTACTCCACACATGAGATTCCGGGGAGACGATGTACATTCCCCAAGAACCACCGACTGAGTTCTCCCTGTCAGGAATGAGTGGAACCATTCAAGAACAATTCCACTCACCCCAGCCCGGTCCCACAGCCTCGCCACCAACATCTCGTGGTCAACGGTATCAAACGCTGCCGACAGATCCAATAAGATCAAAATTGAGGATCTGCCCTGATCCAATTCATGGCGCAGGTCATCGATCAAGACCACAAGTACAGTCTCTGTGCCAAACCCAGGGTGAAAACCAGACTTGAGGGATCAAGAAAACTGACCCGGTCCAGATGCCCCTGTAACTGCCAGGCCACCACCCGCTCAATAACCTTCCCTAAAAAGGGAAGGTTAGAGACAGGCCGATAACTGGCTAGAGAGTCAATGTCCAGAGATGGCTTTTGGAGCAGAGGCNTGTATTACCAACAACTTTCCTTCCTCATACCCTACATTTTACTTTCTCCCTTTCCCTGTCCTTCCCCCTGTACATTATATATAGATAGGTAGTATAGATTAGATATAGATATATTATAGACATATAGATTAGATTAGAATAGTTATATAGATAATTGATTAGATAATAAATGGTTTTCCTTTTCCCTTTCCCTGTCTCCCTTAGGCTGTTTTTACACGGATGCCCTCCCCCCGTCACCACTCAGTAGGGGTGGGACCCCAGGGCAATTACCAGATACTGGATTTACCGGTTTCCGGTTCTCAAAGAACTGGATTCTCGGATTAAATCCGGTATCCGGTACCAGTTTTATTTCATTGATTTCAGTGGGGCACTGTGTCCCCATTGAAATCAATGAAATACAATTAATTCCTCCCCCCTCCCCCTCCCAGGCTGCGCAGGTGGAAGGGGGGGACACCCCCCACCCACTCTGCCCAGCCTGGATTTTTGTTAAAAAAGAGCCCACCCCCCCAGCACCAGCGGCCACGGCGTCCCCACAGCCGCCGGTAAGTATAGACCCGATCCCTGGGCGGGGGTGTTTAACACCCCCCCAACCCCCTAGGGATCACCCCTACTAAAGTTGCCAGTGCTTTACCTTTGCGGAGCTCCGTGTGCGGCGGCGGCGGCGGGCGATCCGGTGGCCTCAGCGCCGGCTGTGGCTGCTGGCGTCAGAGACGCTCTAGGCCTTCCGGGGAAACCCGGAAGTTCCCCGGAAGGCCTAGAGTGTCTCTGATGCCGGCAGCCACAGCCGGCGCTGAAATGGGTATCTTCTTTGGTACCCATGGATAATACCCACTGTAGCAGCACGGCTTGTTGCAAAACCTGCTCCAAGTAGCTGCTAGAATGAAACTTGGTTCCTTTAAGAGTGCCGGAGATTATTTAAAAAAAAATTATTTTACAAAAGACTTCTATCCTGCACCCTCCTGCACCTCGGCAGCTCAAGGCAGTGAACAACATAAAATCATAACAATAAAATCATTTAACTACAATATATAAAATACATAAAATGGACATATAAAATGGCAACTAGCAAATAAAACACCTCCCCACCCCTTCCCCGAAGGCCCGGCAGAACACCCAGGTCTTACAACATCTGCGGAAAGAGGGGAGGTTAGGGGACATATGGGCCTCCAACGGGAGGGAAATCCACAGCCGAGGTGTGGCCACCGAGAACGCTCTCTCTGCCGTTGCCACCCGGCATACCCCGGGGACTTCGAATCGGGCACCCCCTGCCGACCTTAAGGGCCGCAAAATGATCCAAGGCTTGAAGTGGTCTCACAGGTAAACAGGGCCCAAGCCTTATAGGGCTTTATAAGTCATATCCAACACCTTGAATTGTGCCGGGAAGATAATAGGCAGCCAGTGCAGAGTCCGGAGCACCGGTGCAATGTGCTCGTGGCGGTCCGTCCCCGTTAAGAGGTGGGCTGCCGCATTCTGTACCAGCTGCAACCTCTGGACCATCGTCAAGGGTAGCCCACATAGAATGCACTGCAGTAGTCCAGTCAAGAGATAACGAAAGCATGGATAATGGTGGTCAGATCTGAGACAAATGCAATTGGCGAAATGCTCCTCTCGCCACAGCCTCCACCTGACAATCCAGGCGGAGCTGCAGATCGAGGAGCACCCCCAGACTATGAGTCTGAGCAGCCAGAGGGGGGCAGACCCCACCAATGACGGGGGGCCACCACCCCCTAAGCCCTACCCACCAACATCACCTCCATTTTGTCAGGATTCAGCCTCAGATGGCTTGTCCTCATCCAGTCCCCAACAGCTGCCAAGCACCGGATAAGCACCGAGACTGCTGGGCCTGGGTCTCCAGAAAACGAGAGGTAAAGTTGTGTATCATCGGTGTACTGATGACATCATACACTGAACCCTCTCATGACCTCATCCAAAGGTTGTATATACACGTTGAACAGGAGAGGGGACAGAATAGAACCCTGCGGTACTCCACACATGAGATTCCGGGGAGACGATGTACATTCCCCAAGAACCACCGACTGAGTTCTCCCTGTCAGGAATGAGTGGAACCATTCAAGAACAATTCCACTCACCCCAGCCCGGTCCCACAGCCTCGCCACCAACATCTCGTGGTCAACGGTATCAAACGCTGCCGACAGATCCAATAAGATCAAAATTGAGGATCTGCCCTGATCCAATTCATGGCGCAGGTCATCGATCAAGACCACAAGTACAGTCTCTGTGCCAAACCCAGGGTGAAAACCAGACTTGAGGGATCAAGAAAACTGACCCGGTCCAGATGCCCCTGTAACTGCCAGGCCACCACCCGCTCAATAACCTTCCCTAAAAAGGGAAGGTTAGAGACAGGCCGATAACTGGCTAGAGAGTCAATGTCCAGAGATGGCTTTTGGAGCAGAGGCCGCACCACCACCTCTTTGACGGCTCGGCACCCTGCCCTCCCTAAGGGAGGCGTTGACCACCCCCGCCAGCAATGTCCCTAACGTCTCCCGACTTGTCTTCACCAGCCAGGATGGGCACGGATCTAATTCACAGCAGGTGGCCCAAGCCGTCCCAAGGACATCCACCACATCAGTGGATGACACCCACTGAAACGGATACCACCACAACTGACATGGCGGGGCTTCCTGTACCTCTGATACATCCACTGTCATAAATGTGGCATAGAGATAGTGGTGAATCTGGGCAATTTTATCAGCAAAAAACTCAGCAAACACTGGAAAATTCCAGTTCCAGGCTGAGAGAGGCCGGACTGAACAGTCTCTGCATCACCCAGAAAAGCTACGCTGGATGTGATTTTGCAGATGCGTTGCGGGCAGCAAAGAACCTCTTCTTTGCTTCCCGTACTGAAACAGCATATGCTCTTAAACTAGCTAAACCCAGTGCCTTGTTTTGTGTAGAACTATGGGGCCCTTTTGTTAGGAAAATTCTTGAACCCCTTCAAAATTCCTTTTTAAGAGCACTGCTCGGGGTTCCTAGCTGTACGCCGGCCCCTCTGCTACATTTAGAAACAGGGACCATGCCCCTGAGTACAAAGTGACTTATTTATTCCTTAACCTATTGGCTAAGTGTGGGGGATATGGCAGAGGACAGACTACCTCATTTATGTCTGGAGGAAGCTAATACATGGTCAGCCCCCATGACATGGCTGACCTAAGTCCTAAAGTGTTTACAAGATCAAGGGTTGTCTCCTATTATGCTTAAGTCCCTGCCAATTAACAGAAGAAGGATGGTCAGTAGGAAGCAGTGCTTGGACCAAGCTATCCAGATAGACCTGCAGGCAATCCAGGTTCTTAGATATGCTCCATTTTTAAGCTTGTTTAAAGACTCCTCTGGCTGTGAGCTTTATTTAGAACTGATTGATGACCCAAAGCTGCGAAGGGCTTTGACCCTCCTACGTTTCAATCTGTTGCCTACTAAGGTTCTCCTAGGGAGATGAAAGGGTATGCCATATGGGGATAGGGTCTGCTCTTGCAACTTGAGTCAGGTTGAAGATTTACTACATGTATTGTTTGTACGTCCCCTGACTTCATATTGGAGAGAATTGTATCTGGCACCTTGGCTGAGTTTGCGGCCATATTCTTCCCCTCAGCAGCTGCTTCAATTCTTGTTGACAACAAATATACCCGAGATGCTACACAGTTTGGCCAAGCTGGCCTTTCAAATTAGCAAACATTGAACATCTTGGAGCAATGACCAGCTTTATATATTTTTGGAACCATCTTCAGATTATGAATGGGTTAGTTTTATCAAATTGCGTTAACTATGGATGGGCTGTTCTTGTATGTTTTTGTTTTTTACATTATTTGCACTTATATAGTAGTGTATTGAAGTACCGGCTGTTATTTTAATTGTTTTTTGTATTTATGTATGAGGGGTGTATATTTTGAGTGATATATATCACTTTTTGTTTATAATTCATTGTATTTTATTGCAATGACCTTTGGTCATGCAATGACTTATATAACTAGCATTATGCTGCAATCGATCAGTTTCTGCACGAGTCCGGCGCCATCGGCACTCCAACCACCGTCCATCCTGCTTCATCTGGCACAGGTCCTCCATAAACCACAGTTACCCCCGCCGTCGGCTTTCTGGAAGCGGATGCTTGGGAGCTGTTTGGTCGTCGGTCAATAGCCTCAGCCAACAAGCTGTCCCAGAAGGCAATGAGGTCATCGAGTGAACAATCATCAAGATTGGAAGGCATTTCCTCTAGGGCATTCCGGAACCTCTCTGGTTCCATAAGTCTCCAAGGGTGGACTCAATGAACTGGCCCTGCACCTTTCTGGAGGCAGACATGCACCAGGAGACTGGTCTGGAGGAGGTAATGATCCATCCATGACAGGGGTAAAGTTGTTACATCCCCCATCACTGGATTCTCCGTCTCAAGGTCGGTGCAGAACATCAGTTCAAGGGTGTGTCCCCCCTCATGTGTCGGGCCCTTAACCCTCTGAGACAGTCCCATGGTTGTCATGGTGTCCATGAACTCACACTCTGCTCCCCCTAAACTGACATCGGCGTGGATATTGAAATCCCCCAGGACCAAAGTCCTCGGGGATAGAGGCAGCACTGAGACAAGTGCTGCTGGTGGTGTGGGATATTTAAACCCGCCGCAGCAACAGCTGAGCAGGTGTTGGCGGTGCTGCTCGATGGGCATTCCTGAGGTTGGAAGTGGCCACACATCCTGGAAGGCAGCAAAGAGCACCTGATTAACAGCTGAGAGGAAACTTGGCTGTCGGCAGCAGGGAGCTCAGTGTGATGGCAGAGTAAGAGACCTGCAGTGGGGAGCAGGGAACAACTACCCAAGATTGCTGGCTAACATAGAAGGACGCTGTGAGTAAACGGCCTGTCTGCTCGCGGGAGAGACAGTCTAAGCAGGCTGAAAGAAGCCTGGAACATTGAGAGCCCGAGTACCGAGGGCTGCAGGTGGGAACCTGTTTGGGATATTTCAAGCCTATTGAAAGGATAGAGACTAGTACAGGACCCAGGTGAGTACGTGCCTGGAGGCCACAAAGGCCAAGGACTAAGGAGAGTCCTGTGTGGCTCTGGTGCTAGCAAGCTCTGGGATAGAGTCGGAAGCCCTGCATGGCTCAGGGAATATAAAGTGCTGGTGTGATGAAGCCCCAAACTGAGAGAATAAACTAAGTGTAAATACAATGGTTGTGTCTTGTGACGATCCAAAGTCTTTCAACACTCTCCCAGTCCATATAGACTGAGGGAGAAGGGACCCCCGGGGAAGGACCCCATGACATCCACATTATTGAGTTTTGGGTATTACATGGGCTACCCAATCATCAATTGCATACCTGGATACCCAATGAATCGGGTACCAATTTTCAATTCTCCAGTTAATAATTGTAAATGGGGACAGAAAAATTGGTACTGGAAGTCATCATTCTTGTATTGGAAGTCAACATTCCACGACACTGAGTACTGAAAATTGAGTTCGAAATTGAGTACCTATTCATTTCAAGTGGATTCAGGACCAGAAATTCTACAGGTATCCCCATTTTTCCGGGTACTGGTTTCAGCTCCATTCCAGATACCGAATAGCAGCCGTTATCTGTTTCAGTTGTAAATGAGATACGGATTATAAAGCACTTTGGTTGCTACAAGTCCAGCATAAATCATCTATTGCTCTCAGACTCCATTTCCGTTGCATGGTTTGGAGGATTTAAATTTTAAAAAGACATTTTACATTATAGCAGAACCTAATTTGCCAATTTACATTGGCAAATAAAACATGGAGATTTGTTTCCAAAAATGAAGAAAGTGCCAAACAAAGATCTTGAGAGTATCAACGCTGAAATAAAAATTTTAAATTATTGTGAAATTTTTTAAAATTATTGTGAAAAATCAAAGTTCCACTCCCCAAAATGTAAAAAAATGTCATTTTTGATATGGAAAGCTATTTCAGGTGTGTGTGTATAAAAATAACATTGCTGATTTCAACCCTCTGATGTTGGCTGGTCACCAGGACACGGCACTTTGTTGGTGATTTCCTTTCCTCTAGCTATAACAGAAAGTAATTTAAAGAACTTGCACATAAAAACAAGTAACCCTGGCGGAAGCTGATAAGCTTGCTGAGTCAGCACCTGGAAATGCACAGCAGGCCATGTGAGCTACAAGGGAACTTCTGACAAAGGAGACACTCCTAATTAGGGACTTATCAATGCCAGCCGAGTAGGTGGGAAAGAAGCCAAGTGTCAGACCTCTGGCATGCGGCCCTGCACGGTTTGGCAATTTTATTTCCCATCTGATCTAAAGCAACAAAAGAGAATGAGTTTCTTTCTACAAATCCCCTGAGACCAGCAGAAGAAAAATAAGTTTACAAAATTCCTTCAGGATTGTTCTTGCAGCCTGACATACTAGAGGTGTGCACCAGAGGCTCATGTCATTCCTCCCCCCCCGCCCCCCCCGGTTTTTACTTTCGTTTTAGTTTTCCATTGGTTTCAATGGAAAACACATTTTCAGCTGTAACAGGTTTGTTTTTCAATATATGTGGCTGACACTTGGAGGGATCGTATCTCCAATGGAAGTCATTAAGTCTAACAAATTCAAAAAAATATTGGATAAAGGATTTACTATCTCCACCAACTTTCAGAAGGATTGGATAAAGGGTCCTGGCGGTATAAGCAATTAACCTATAAATGTATGTCTGACTGTAACATCTTTGTAGTCCAACCAGTGTACATGTAATTTGGCAGGGATGTATATCACATTTTCATGATCATTTCAACCAAATATCAGAAATTTGTGAAAAAGGGTCCCAATTTTATAAGTCTGCACAGCATATGCAGAGAAGGAGCCTATGTCAGGGATTCTCTGACGTGTCACTGTAGTATAAGATCGGTTTGTAATGCCATTGGCCAGCAGAAATGTCACCCAAATATCCTCATTCTGTGCTGTGACCATCCCAAACTCTCTCCCCCACTTGCTACTTGGAAGTCGGAAGCACCTGTTCAGGAAACAGTCAATAGAGATTCTCTGATGTCCTTTGTCACAGTTCTGCAGGATGTGATTGTGATCTGTAAACCATGTCTCCTGATTGCTGGGATGCTATCCCTAAAGTCCCAGTTATGTGCCTTTTATGCCTGCCTGAGGGCCACCCCTCATGAGTCAGAAATCTTAGCCAGATTTCACACTTTGGATGTTAAGACAGTGGTCCTGCTCTATTTAGACAACACCCAGCACTACAGACGGACTGACAATTTGTTCCCCTTCCCTTCCCAAGTTAGGGCAAAATGTTTCATTCCAAACTATCTCAAAATGGTTAGTGCCTTTGATCTCCTTTGCCTATGAGCAGGTAGGAAGTCCACCCTCGCTTTATTTAAAGGCTCATTCGTTCAGAGGTCTGGGTGTTTCTACAGCAGCATTTTGCAACATCTCTCCTTTCGAGATCTGCAACCTGGAGCTCCCCGCATACATTCACTAAGCATTATTCAGTTCTGAATCTGACACCTCTCTGGGAGTATCTTTATTGAATTCTGTAATTAAGGCTTAATAATCTATTTTACTTACAATGGTTTTGTCATTTTAAAAAGAAGAAGAACTTTTAGACTAAGTTAACAGAATAAACTTACACATTTTTTGCTTGCAGAGGTATGTTGCTTTTATTCTATAAGAAAATTCCCCCACCGCCTTGATCTAGGCTTGGTACTCTCCCATTTGTGAGAATGTGAGGAGCCACTCAAAGAAGAACAGAAGGTTGCTACCTTGTAAACAAGGTTCTTCGAGATGGCTTCAAACATTCTCACAAACATCCACCCTTCTGACCCCTCAAGGAATTTTCTGCCTGCACACTCAGGGTTGGAATAAACTGTTGGTTTAGGCAGGAAGGTACCTTATATACTGTGGGGGTTCAAGACCGTTACGTGGTTTTTTCAAAATGGTGAGCTTGGTATCTGCCGGTAAGAGAAGGGCGCGCAAGTGCAAACCCATTTGTGAGAATGTGAGGAACCATCTCAAAGAACCTTGTTTACAAGGTAGCAACCTTCCATTCTGAATCCTGGCTCCCTGGGCTGGGGCATGTGGGGCCGGCAAGTGGTGAGGGGGGGAGGGGAGAGTCTTTCTCCCCCTCCCTCCCTCCACTGCGGGGCTACAGCTGAGCTGATTCTGCTAGGGCTAGCAGCTCCGACAGCGGGGGCAGGGCCAGCCTGGATTTTAAAATCAGGTGAGCGCCTGCGGAGCAACAGACCTGGCTCCAGGAACGGGGCTCCGGCTCCTGCGGGACCATGTGCAACCATGTCACACATGCCTGGGGCCGGAACACAGGGACGGGTAAAAACAAAAAATAATGCCTAAATCTATTGAATATAATCTAAATAAATGATAATGAGGTAAATGGGTTGGATGGGTGAAATTGGAGGAGGATGGATGGCAATGGATTGGAGGAGCTGGGAACTGCTGGGAGAGGGACCCTTCTGAAACGCCTGCTGTCAGGAACAGTGACTAAGCTCAGAAGGTGTTGGGAAGGAGGGAGGCAATCAGTTTTGTTACTTGCTGCGCCCGTCTCACTGCAAGCCCCATTGGCTCCGTGCAGCCTAGCCCGTGGCCAGTCGCAGACTTCGAAGCCAGCGGTCTAATGAGAAAAGGGATGGTTATTGGGCAGGATGACTGCTACACCAAGCCTCTCCACCCCTGGGGCCTGGAAGTCTGCTCCTCAGCTGACTCCCCCTCCCTGTCACATTTTGCCTTTCAGTGACACATTTTTGCCACCCAAACTCATCTGAACACGATCTGAACTGACCGAAGTGTTCAGCTGTTTCGGAGTTCGGAATCAAGTTCGGTTTGGTCGACTCGGGTTCGGTTGTCCGAACAGACCGAGACGTTTGCACATCCCTAGTGCTTGGGAACAAGGAGCAGATCCATAGGCCAGATCCAGGAACAGGAAAAGAGCCCATAAAGAGGAGGCTCCCTCCCTGTCCCTAGTACTGGGTGTTCTACCTCAGAGCAGAGGGTTAGATTAGATGGCTCTTGTGGTCTCTTTCAGCCCTATGATTCTAATTCCATCCCTGGGATCTTGCCCTATATTCTTTAGGATGGAAAACCTCTCATGGATTTCTCTGGGGATGGGGGCCATGGGAACGGGTCCAGGAAACATTTTCAGACAGATGATGTCAGCAAACTGGATGGAAGGTTTCTTTCCCAAACTTCATACCGTTTGAAGACTCTTGCAGATTCTCTCTCTCTCAGTCTCTTTTTAAAAAAATAATAATCTGGGGATTATTTGTAGCGTGAGGATTAAGGATTCATCTGCAGACGAAAAACAAAAACAAACCCACAACCCATTAGTGCATGAATTAAAATGCAGCTGGCGTGTGTTCCACTCAAATATAGCGGAGGGATTAAATTAGTTGCACGTTATTGATCTTCCTAGAATACATTCGCAAAGCTAAAGGCAAAAGTATCTCCCTGGAGATGCCTAGGACATCCTGTCTCCAGAGCTCTGTGTATGCTGGAGGAGCAACGTCATGTAGCCAAAATCCTCCAACTGGATCTCAAAATAAGACAAGGCTCTTGGTGCCTCAGAGACAGGGGAGCATTTAAGCACCTGCTCAATTTACTCCCCTTCATTCCAATGGAATTGCTTAATGGAAAGGATGTGTTTGTTAGAGATCTATATAATCACCACATCTAGAGCTGGAATCGTTATTTAATTTAGTATCCATAGGTAATACACACATTTTTGAATACCTCGTCGAGTACTCAATGAGCTACTCAGATAATTATGACTTATGACAATAGGAGAATCAGAGGTTATGAAGGACCCACCTTGTCTGATTTTGTAGGATCTGTTTCTGTGGGTGATGCCCGCTGCTACGGAGGATGTTCTGGGGCTGTTAGAGCCACGTCTTGTGCACTTCACCCATGCCCATCCTGGTTGGTTAAGGCCAGCCGGGAGATGTTTGGGCTGCTACTGGTGGGTGTGGTCAGTGCCTCCTTTAGGGAGGACAGGATGCCAGACTGTCTCAAGGAGGCAGTGGTGTGGTATGGCCCCTGCTCAAAAAAACATCACTTGACATTGATTTCCCTGCCATCTATTGGCCCATCTCTAACCCTAACTTTTTAGGGAACATTATTAAACAGGTTGTGGTTCAGCAGTTGCAGAAGGATCTGGACCGCATTGGTTTCCTGGATCCCTCGCAGTCTGGCTTTTGTCCGGGTTATGGCACCAAGACTGTATTAGTGGCTTTGGTCAATGACCTTCGTCAAGAGCTGGATCACGGTCGATTGATGCTGTTAATCCTAGTAGATCTGTTGGCTGTATACTGTTGACCATGAGATGATGGTAACCTGGTTGCGAGTGTATGCCGGGGTAGGCGGAACTGTTTTTGAATGGTTCCGTTTGTTCCTGGTCGGGAGAACCCAGTGGGTGGTGCTCATGGATTATTCTTCATTTCCCTGGGACCTCTCCCGTGGATTCCAGCGAGGTTCCATCTCCTGTTCAACGTGTATATGCAGCTGCTGGGTGAGGCTGTGAGACATTCAGGGTGTGGTGACACCAGTACGCTCTCCTTTTCATCTGACCCAGATCCGGAAGTCTTGGTGCTTACCTGATGTCTGGCAGCTGTGGGGGGGTGGATGAGGGTGAGCTGACTGAGGCTGAATCCTGACAAGATGGAGGTAATGCTGGTGGGGAGGGAAGTGGGTGTGACATCCCCCATCACTGATGGGGTTTCCCCCCCGCTGGTCTCCCAGGTTCGGCTCCTTGATTCCCAGCTACACCTGGATTCTCAGGTGGCAGTTGCGGCGAGGAGCGCTTTTCACTGCTTACATCTGGTGCGGCGGCTTCGGTCGTATGTCTCAGACACCGACCGACCTGGCCACCATCATCCATGCCTTCATCACATCAAGACTGGACTATTGTAACGCGCTTTATGTGGGGCTACTCTTAGTGATGGTCCGGAGACTGCAGCTAGCTCTGCGCTCTTCACTGGTTTCCTAGAGTGTTCCAGGACCGATTCAAGGTGTTGGTACTTTCCTATAAAGCCCTATATGGTCTAGGCCCCACCTATCTGTGGGATTGCCTCACTGTCCGTGTCCTGGATCGACCCCTGTGGTCTTCCAGGAGTGCCCTTCTTGAGGTTCCCCCGGGTGACCACAATGGAGAAGGCATTAGCAGTGGTGGCGCCTAGGCTGCAGAACTCCCTTCTGGCAGAGGGTCGGGTGGCCCTGGATCTTGCCTCATTTTTACGTCAGTGCAAGACCTGGTTGTTCCACCAGGCCTTTGGTGAGGGAGAGGGATAGGATGGGTGGGGAAGGGTTTTATGCTTCCTTTGTTTATGACTTGATTTGTTTTATGGTTTTATTTGTGATTGATGGTTTTAATGATATTTTAAATTATGTTTTGTAAGCTGCCTCAAGCTGCATTCCAGGAGAGGTGGTGTTAAAATTTTGTAAAATAATAAATAAATAAATAAATAAATACAAATGATCAGGTACCTGGATACTTGAAAAATCAGTAATTTCCAGTACTGATTTTACTTTTGAATTTTCTGATTATTGATCAATATATTGGGGCAAAAAACCCCAAAACTGGTACAGAAATGGGACCAGAAGCTGAAAAATTGAGACTTGAAGTTGACTTTCCAGGACCGGAAGTCAATTTTCTGCAATGGAAACCCACGAAAACAGTGTCAGAAGTAAAAAATAATAATCAGGAAGTGAAGTAAAAAAATTGGTACTGGGAATTGACATTCTCGGACATCAGGTACTCAAATCAGGTCGCAATCAGATGCCATCAGATGCCCAATGTTGTCAGGTCAATTCGGGTCCTGGAAATTGTTGAGTATACCCATTTTTGTGGTTACTTGTTTCACCTCTAATTATTTATTTATATTTTATTTAAAATATTTATATCCCGCCCCTCCTGAAAGCAGTTTAGGGCAGCTAACCACAAGACTAGATGAAGACCAGATAGCCAAGACTTATCATGTTATGGTTTTTCTGAGGCCGCTTTTAGGCATGCGCACCCCACTCGTGGCGTGAAATCCCGCGGAGCCGTGTAAAAAATCACCTAGGTACCTTGGTAATTAGTCCATAGCTAAAACAGAATGCGCGAGCGGCAATAATGTGCATGATGTCATGTCTAAACCCCACCAGTGGGACTTTTACACGGCACAGGATTTCACGCTGTGAGCAAGGCGCGCCCGTCTAAAAGCGGCCTCAGGAAGACAACATGCTGGAACATGTTGGTAAAATGGAAAGTAAGTTATCTGGGTTGTTTTCGGTAGCTGGCTATCCATCTTGATACATGGATATGACCTCAGTCGCCGAGAAGCTACCCAAAATTGCAGGTATTACCTATGGGTACAAAATTAATTACTTGTTTCAATTACGCAAGAGCTGAAATGAGTTCCCAAAAATCAGGTATACCCTTTGAATTTCTGGTACTTGAATTGACCCACAACATTCGGGTTCTAGTTGGTGCCTGATTCAAGTACCCGATATCCTGGAACACTGATGTCTGGTCCCAGAATGTTGACTTCTGGTACTGATTTTTTTTCCATCCCAATTTACCAATTGGTAACCAGAAAATCAATAAATCAATACTGGAAATGATTGATTTTGGAGGTATTTAGGTACCTGGTCAGCGTTCAGGTAGCCTGTTGAATACTCGACATGAATACTCCAAACTCATTAAATTGGCTTGCTAATTCTAACACCATAAGAAGTCCACCTTTGATGTGATGTCACCTAATAAGCTGCCTTATGAAGAATTACTTTGACATGTCCTTCAGTGTTGGAGCCTTCAATCCTCCCTTGAGGTGATTATCATTCCATAGACCCAGTGGCAGAGGTCGAAAAGCTCTATTAGACCATCCCATTTATCTTCTTCCTTTTTTCTCCTTCTAATACTTTCCTTGAAAGAGATTCCCCAAGGCCTAGAACAAAAAAGAAAATATTTGTGATTCGGTTATCAAGGAATGATAGGAGCATATTACTCAATCAAAATGCCAAGACCTTGAGTCCTGCACGTTCAATTCTCAGAGCTCTATGGTAGAACTATTAATGGGTGGGCTCCCAGAGGTGAAAGGCAGGGAAGTGTGCGGAATGGCATTTGGCAGACAGGGAAAGGGCTTGTGCAGGGTCGCTTGTGTGGGGATTGATGGTTTTAGTTTTTTTAAAAAAATCTTGTATACTGTAATTTTATATGCGTTTTGTTAACATTTTGTAAGCCATTCCAAGTCCTTCGGGAAAAGAGCACTATAAAACTCTGTACTACTACTAATTGCCCTTAGAAAATGCTTGCACATAGAACTGAAACAATGATTTCCAGCGAATGCTGATTTTATCGAAAAAAAAATCTATTCACTGACTCTGCTAGGATGCGAAAACCTCATCCCTTTCATTTGTTCCTGTTAGAAAATGCCCTTTGGTTGGTACTTCTGGTACTTTTGGTACATGCTGGCATGCTTGGCATGTTGTCAGAAAGAGGCAGGCACAGTAAACATGCCAGGCACAGGCTCCTTCTCCTCCCTACCCTATGCCTCCCCCCCACCACCCGATTGGAGAGGGGAAAGGCATCAAGACTGGGAAAGGGATCACAACCAGACACAAAAATACTGACAAGTTGGTCAACTCTATCACAGCTAGTAGCCTTTCATTTATTGAGCAATAGCCTCATGAGGTAGGGCAGGCACAGGGAGATTAACTCACAATCACAGAAGGAGTCAGTGACAGAACAAAGACTCAGATTCACGACTCCTAAGTCCCAGGCTATTGGCCTATCAACTGGGCCACCCTTCCCCCATCAGTTGGTCTAATTTCCATGCCTTTTATTCTCAAATGTGAGAGCTTCTCTCTTTCATCCCTTTTCCTAGATATTGATTTGTACAAAAATGGATTTTATGAACTTTTTTCATAAAAAACCAATCCCCCCTGTGACCTTCATGTTATTTAATATCCTGAGACACTTGAAAAAATATCCCCTTTGGCAAAAAAATATGCATTTCGCTGCTGTCAGCTTTCCTGGACGGCCACAGAGCAGGACTGCAAGGGGAACAAATCGAAACATCTTATTTCTTTGGACTCCAGAGAAACCTGTCTGATTCCTGCTGTGAGGTGGCTAATTTGGTGTGTGCGTACGTGCGTCAACCATGCCTTTTCATTGGCCGTTTCTAAACAGGCACGGCTAGGGGCAGATCCATGAGCACCACATGAAGTGCGCATGCACCTCCAGTGAGTGGGGGGATTTTCCATGGGCCAAGATGGGTGTGCGATGGGTGTGCAACCCTACCCACACACCACCCACTCCTATCCCCCACAGAGCATCCTGGATTTCCCCCAATGCTCTGTGCAGGGGTATGAGTGGGCGGTGTGTGTGTCACGGGAGCACACACTTGCCCACCCACCCCACCTTCAGATGGGCGCTTGGGTGGGTGGGGGTGGTTGGATGCATCCCATATAAAAATGGCCTTTCTCAGAGTAGGAGGAACCAAAATATAGGAGTATGTAGTAGGGCAGGATGCTGTGGAGCTGTTGGCCTTTTAAGCAAGTTAAAATGGTGCTGGGCTGAGAGCAAAATGGCCGCTAATCAGGGCAGCTGGGCATGGGCATGGTGGAAGCCAGCCCAAACATCAAAGGTCCATAAGGGGACTGCTGTTGAGTCTGAGCTGTTGTGAAGCTTGGCTGTGAGACTGGCTGCTCGGTGTTGGCTTCTAGCTGTGCAAGACAGTGGAGGCTGGGTGCAGCTCTGCTCAGCATGGAGACCAGAGAGACCAGAACTCAGGGGGAATCTGGGTTGCTGTTCCATGGAGCTGCCAGAGAACAAGAGATATTAATGACGTGGGAAGAGACCTGGGACGTTGGGATACAGAGGGGTGTTCATGGCTGAACCTCAAACCTAGCGAGAGGGTTTGCCTGACTAGAAGGATTGTATATGAGTTTGTATATATGCTGGTGGTGATTGAACTCAACACCACGTATCTGGATCCAGTTCTGGGTGTGGATCCTGCAGGCACTTAGCCCCTGAGGACCAGACTCTGCTACAGTGTCTATTCAGGGGCATGTTTGTGGTGGAATTAAAGTAAAACATAAACTAGGGATGAGCAAACACGGTTTGGATGTTCGGAGTTCGGACCGAACTCAGTCTGTTCGGATGTCCGAACTGAACGTCTGAACCGAACTCTCGAATTACTGAACAGTTCGGTCATGTTTGGATTAGTTTGGATGAATTCGGGGGCAGGAAAAACGTCTTTTCAGGAACAAAAAATAGGTCTCAGTTTCAGGTTCGGTTCGGTTTTGGTTTCAGTTCGGTTTCGATTTTGCTGTTTTTGACTGTTCGGTCAAGTTCAGCCAACCCGAACTCGGCTGAACCGAACCATCGAACCCGAACTCGGGTTTCGAACCGAACATCAGAACATCAGAACTACATTCTGTTTGCCCATCCCTAACATAAACTCTTATGGGCAAGGACCATTGTCTATGGTGTATTACTGTGTTTATACAGTGGGTCTAGTAGACGCTTCCATAATACAATCCATTAACAACAAAAGAGACAAGGATGGAAAGGCGTGTTTATATAGGCATGCTTGTCACCCCATTCAGATTTGGGGTGCTATCCCCATCTCTGAATATTGTAAAGCCACCTCTGATGGCAGTGACTTTTAGTTAATCCCATTGTTGTGAAAGCAATTTGTTGCCTAAAATAGTTCTGTATTTTCAACGTTTTCAAGGAAGGAAATGTTTTCAGTACTTTTCCTTTGCTTCAGATTTCCCACAGATTCTCTGATCGAGCTTTCAACACTAGACTCAAAGAACAGTCTCATTGTTCTTCTTGGTCTTGCTGAGAATGTTGGTTGTGGGAACTGAGAACAAACCAAGAACTGGCAGCGTCTTGGCTTAATTCTTGATGAGAATGGAAAAAATATTAAAAAATCACTAAACATGCACAACGGCCCATGTGCAGCTCTTTTTCAAAATGGTGGCAGCAGCATCGCCACCATGTTGGGAAAAGACAGCAGTCTGCCCGTGTGTGACAGACATTTTGTGCATGTGCAGACCAGCTGCCCTTTTCCAAAATGGTGGCAATGCTGCTGTTGCTATTTTTTTTTAAAGGGATGTACATGTGCAGTGAATTTATTTATTTGTTTGCTTATTTTTTACACTGAGAAATACTGAAAATTTGTACCATCGTATATTGTACCGATATAAACGATGTATCACATCATTTACATCGGTTCTTGGGTTCTCTGTATTTTTTGTGAGAAGCTAAAATGCTTTTCATTTCAGACCAGAGTAGAAATACGTAAGAAAAGAGGTCTTTCTTTCTTTCTTTACCAGCAATGTGTCTAGTCCTGAAGAATTATCACTAGAGACAGGACCCTGACCTAAAGGGCTTACAATTTTTTGCAATGTAGTTCTGCTCCATCCTTAGCAATGCTTCTTAGACAGCACTGACATTTAAATGGGATATGGAATACATTTATTCCAGGCCGCTTCTCCTGCCCTTCTCACAAGCTAGGTGAGTGTTGATGAGGAGGATGGACATTACTAATGAGTCAGACATCAGGGTGAGGGTGCAGTGGTATCTTGGTAAAAATATCTGAATATCTGATCCAGTGACCACAGTAGAAAGACTCCTGTGTATTAGATTTGAACTGGTTATCTGCCACTATTTGGTATTGGGTCAGATTTGTGATATCTGATCTGCTCTGGCACAGACTAGGTGCTGAGTGGTCTGGTAGATTGTTTGGTAGATGAGCCAGTTGACCAATTTGCCATATCACTGTTATAGGGGTGGGAATATCGGTATTGGATAAATCCAATACACCTGATAATCAGGTATATTTGATTAATCCAATAATCACCAGTATCGGCATACCGGATTTTTAACATTGGCTGCTTTACTGGTTTTTTTACATTGCGGCCATTGAAGTGAATGGCCGCAATGTAAAAAAACCAGTAAAGTG
>QEPC01006333.1:1982173-2016248 GCA_003113815.1 Sphenodon punctatus
CCCTCCCTGGCCTGGGCCCCAACATGTCTTTTTAGCAGCTGGGCCAAATCCTGTCTGGGGAGAGGGCCCTCAACTTGGGCAGGATCAGAATGTGATGGTGCAGTGCGCCGCCAAATTTAAAAATACCCTCAGTCTCTGCCGATCTTCTGGACCCCCAAGTGTGACAACTTGCTGAATATTAACAAACCAACTTGGGGAAAACACCCTGCTGTTCAAGCCAATTGACTGCTGGGCAAAAAGCCAGTGCTCCAAGTCCATTCACAAGCCCCTGGGAAAATTCCTTTCTGACTCCAAACAATAACCAACGTTCTGCTCAGAGTGCTGCATATAAGGGCGGGGGCTGATGTGACCCCTCACTTTTCCCTACACTAGCGAGAGAGCAGTGCAGCCACAAAATGGTGCCTAGGAAGCCGCCTCATCTTGTGAAATTTCCCTTCCCAACAAAACCAGGGTTGCTAAGCATCCCTTCAGAACACGCCTGATTCCCACTCCCCAAGAATCCCTTGTCTACTGGAAAACCTAGACCTTTCCCCTCCTTTGCAAGGAGAGAGGGAACAAAGGACCCACCCAAGGAGGGGGGAAGGGGATTGGCAGGGGTTTTAAAAAAATAAATGCCACTGTAGTCTGAATTAGGAATGGGTGAACAGAACGTCGTTCGGATGTTCAGACATTCAGTCGTTCGGTTCGAAACCCGAGTTCGGGTTCGGCTGCTCAGTTCGGTGGAGTTCAGTTTGGCCGAACTCAGCTGAACATCCAAAAATAGCGCTATTGATACTGATACTGAAATCTTTTTTTCAGTATCAGTATCATTTGGCCCTGAAACCACCCCTGGTATCCACCCCTGGTGCCAGGAAGTCTGCTCCTCAACTGCTTCCCCCTTCCAGTCACGTTTTTCCCGCCCCTGAACTCATCCGAACTTTTCCGAACTGTTCGACCGTTCGAATGTTCAGTTCGGAAGTTCAGTTTGGTCATCCAAACAGGCCGAGTTCAGGCCAAACTCCGAACTTCGGAACCGCGTTCGCCCATCCCTAATCTGAATGTGATTGGTCCTTCTCTGCAATGTAGTGCAACAGAAAATGACAAAAGCTTTGAACCACGAAGAACAAAGTAATCAATGAAAATGAAGTGACAAGGTGACAAATAGGGTGGAAGCTCCCTCTCGTGGTTCTCGTGGTTCTTAGGCCGCTTTTATACGAGGAGCTGAAAAGAGCCTTCTGAGTCCTGCATTGAAAGAAAAGCCGCGTGGGCAGAGTTTACATGCTCCCCGTGCTGCCTGAAGTGACGTGCTCCCCGCTGTCGGTAGCGGTGCTGTTGCCAACAATGGGGAGTACGCCACGTCCATCAGCACGGGGAGTATGCAAACACTCCCCGTACGACTTTTCTTTCGACTCAGGAGGCGCTTTTCAGCGCCTCGTATAAAAGCAGCCTCAGTGAGAATCACAGTTCTCAACTTGTTCTGGCACCCGAGAAAAGGGCAGCTGTTTTATGCATGCACAGTGGCCATTTTGCACATGCTCAGGCCAGCTGTCCTTTTCTAAAATGGCGGTGACTCTGCTGGCACCATTTTGGAAAAGGGTTGCATCTATACAGAAGGTCCGGTGGCCATTTTCTACAGGAGCAGTAACTTTTCTTTTCTTTTTTAAAAAAATGAGTTCTCTCACAAGATTTTGCACAGATCCCCAACGTGAAATCTCAGGAAATATCTTGCGAAATCAAAAAGGGCTTTTCATTTGTTCAGCCCTCATGATGGATGCTGAAATAACACAGTGATGGCATAAGAAAGAAGAAAATCTGACTATGAGGATAAAGAAATTCAGATGTTTATTCTTGGGCATGAATATGCAAATTATCTTCCCAAACACAACACCTGCATATTCATTTCAGCCTCAAGTTTCTTCTAGAAACAAAAATGTGGGGTTTCTGTATGGGAATTAATTTGACATGAAAAATGTGTTAATAGGCAGTTGTATTTAATAAATACCCATTTATCTTCTTAGGAATTGGTGCTAGCGAGGCTCCTGCATCACAAACAGCTCGAGTCCCCTCACTCCTCTGTGTATCCCTTCGCTTTCTCTTCCCAACTGTCGCCTCAGGGAGCTCGAATGGAAACACGGTTGGGGGGGGGATTTAGTCTGAGGGGGCTGTTCAGTGCAAGTCAGGGGAAATTAGCCCCTTGGCATCAGATAGCTGATGGGGAGAGTTACTAGGGATGGGCGAACAAAACGCGGTTCGCATGTTTGGTGGTTCGGTTCGAAACCTGAGTTCGGGTTCAATGGTTCGGTTCAGCCGAGTTCGGTTTGGCTGAACTTGGCTGAACATTCAAAAATAGCGAAATTGAAACCGAAACCAGAACGAAAACGAAAACGATCCGAAATCAAAACTGAAACCGAAACCTAATTTTCGGCCGAACTGATCGGTCGTTCGAGAGTTCAGTTCGGACATTCAGTTCGGACGTCCGAACAGACCGAGTTCGGTCCGAACTCCGAACATCCGAACCATGTTCACCCATCCCTAAGAGTTACCTCAGAAATTGCCCCTCCAGGACGCTCCCCTCTCCTAGTGTTAAACTATCAGGAAGACTGAGGGGATTTAAATCCCATTTGGAGTTGCTTAAAAGTGTTGAAAAGTCAAAAATGACTGAAATCACAGGGAAATTACCTCAGAAATGCCTTAAAAATGCTTGCGTTCCTCATGAGAAACATCTTAGGAATCAGCCAGATGACTGGGGATACAACTCCAGCTTCAGAATATTCCCAAATTCAGGGATGGATAGAAATCAGGAATGGCTAGTTTATCTATCTATCTATCTATCTATCTATCTATCTATCTATCTATCTATCTATCTATCTATCTATCTATCTATCTATCTATCTATCGCCCTTTTCACACAGACACTAAGGCTGCTTTACACGAGGTGCTTGGAAGGACCTCTGCAGCCCCATGTTGAAGAGGAAACTGCCGTGCGGGGGTGGGGGTGGTTTGTTTACACGCTTCCCGAGCTACCGGAAGTGATGTGCCACCTGTTCTCTTCAGCGGCGGCTGCAGACACAGGGCTTTCAAGAGGCCACGTTCTGTTGACCTGAAAATTGAAGTCTACAGAATGTGGCCTCTTGAAAGTCCCGCATCAGCAGGTGCTGAAGAGAATAGATGGCACGTCACTTCCGATAGCGCGGGGAGCATGTGAACACTCCCCGTGCAGCTTTCCTTTTGAATACAGGGCTGCAGAGGCGCTTCTAAGTGCCTGGTATAAAAGCAGCCTAACACTGATAAAATGGGTGTTACATTTTATTATACATGTTGCAGGGCACCCATTGAGCATACCTGCAGCCCTGCAACATGTATAATAAAAAGTAACACCTATTTTATCAATGTTAGATAGATAGGTCCTTTTCATACTATCTATCTATCTATCCATCCATCCATCCATCCATCCCGATGTTTAAGGCTCCCTTCCCATTAAGGCTCAGGGAGCATGCATCATATAAAAAGCATATAAAAAAAGCTTTAAAATCCCTACCATGCTACCTGTTTCCAATACTACCTTTTCCAGCTCTCTGGACTAGGTCTATTGGCCCCAGGACAGCCTCCCTGTGAGCATGTGCAGTTTTCTGGGGAGCAGAACAGATCCTGAACATGAGCCAGCAGTGATGGTTTCTGTTTGGCTCCCTAGAAGCTTGTGTTTGTGCCTAAGGAGACTGGCTTGGGTCCCAACATACCTAGACTAGCCCACAGTCACCATTGCTACACCGAGATCATCTCCTAAGACCAGGCCACCTCCTGCCAGGGATGTGCAGCAAGCACAGCATTCGGTTTGGTTTTCATTTTCCAAAATCCATTTGTTTGGGAGGAGGGGGGGTTCATAAAGGACTCTACCATTTTCATTTATTTGTTTTGTTTTATTTTATTTAAAATAATAATTTTTAAAAATCACTGCACATGCGCAGAATAGCCCCGGTGCTCATTCTGCGCATGCACAGGGATTTTAAAATTTATTTTTGTATTATTTTTAATAAAATAAAAAAATAAAAACAAAAACGAATGAAATAAAATGAACGTCATTTGCTTATTCGTTCGTTTTCATTACCTTGGTTACAAAAACAAACGGGGCTCCATTTGTTTTCCTAATTAACAGTATGAAATTACACACCCCTACCTCCTGCCTGCTCTCCCCTCCTCACAGATATCTGGATAGATACCAGGCAGAGGGTTTGCAGGATCTAAACCACCCATGGTTGAAATCCTGAGATCTTGCAAATCCAAGAGTCTTTTTGTCCACATACCTCCTGCAGAACACCCATAGAGGATATCTCTACCAGGTGAGATCTTCGACAAGCACATCTGCTTGCAAAAACAAAATCAGACCACCTTGGTGATACAGCATAAATCTTTCTAAATGAGGAGAGGCTTAAGAGCTCCGGCTCCTGTACCCTTTGTCTATCTGGAACCAGCTACATCAGGTCCAGACCATTACTCACCAAAAGTGTCTAGTCTGGCTGATAATAGGAATACGGAAATGTTATCTAAATTGAACTTAAGCAAATATTTGCGGCAAAAACTGTACTCAATGAGTTTGTTCACTTCAATTTGGATTTGACAAAGTGGGTATTTAATCCAGCTTTGCCGATATCAACTTTGGATATTTTGGCTTGGTCATCTCCATATTTTGCTTTAGTAATTTTAGACATTTCTTTATTATGCTATTTTGGTGTTAATAGCTGAATTGAAGCAACCAAAATGACCAAGTTATCAGAATGAACAGAATGTTTGAAATGGAATAAGTGGATATGCAAATATCCACTTCAGCTACGGGTATCATTGAAACATTCAGAGGGCTATTTGAAAATGCCCCCAGAAATTCTCAAACACAAAATCTGCTTTTCCTTTCACCACTTAATCTAAATAATTAGACCACTAACCAAACATTCAGCACCTCAGTGCATCAGGGACTCATGATAATCAGTTTTGCATTAAGCTAAGTCAATCAAAAGCAGTTTGAAAAGTAATTAGATTCAGAATGTGAGTTAAGCACATGCACAATTGATTCAAGAACCGAATGTATCCAGAAAACGCAGAATGGCTTTAAAAGGTTAGCCTCTGCCTGCAAGCCCTTTTTGTCAGTATAAAGTTCCACCTTTGGGAAAATTGTACAAACCCATCTCTTTTTTAAAACAGAGAGACTTGTAAGGAGAGCTTAAATGAGAACCCATAAAAACGGTGTAGCAGGGTAGCCGTGCCGATGGTACATTTTTACAGGATCAGAGCACAAATGACCACACTATTCAGGGAAATTCCTCAAACAGTAGGCGTTTTAACACCCACATTTCTCCTGCATGTTTGCTGTTACATCCTGAACTTTCTGTGTGTCTAAATCACTCACCCAGATCTGAAACATCCAGCTCTTTGAACTTCGGCATAGAACTTCTCCCAGAATGTTTGTGTGTAAAAAGTTCTCCTGGTAAACTGCTTTGCTCCAGGCAGCTGTGGTCACTTGGTTTCCATGGCAGCCCCTCACGTCTACAGCTGCGGTGTCTTTAGACTGTCTCAGGACAGTGTGTGTGTGAAGAACGCACCCGGAACTTACTTGTGGACTTGTAAACCCAGAAGATTGAAAGACCAGCACTTTAAGGTGTCTGTAAACATGTCCAGTATTTTATTAGGTTTTGACACAATTCTGTCAATCTTTCATACTCTCTATGGTTCTTCAACTTGGCTCTCAAACCTCAACCTTAACCAAGCACAGTCCCCAAAAGGCCTTCCCTGCCAGGCAGTCAGCCTCTGGCAGAATTGAGCATCTGCAGCTCAAGATACTCAGTCCGATCCCTTTACATTAGTGAGTCACCACGCATAGAGTTCCCACTTTTGTCCATTGATTCTTTAGAATCAGGCCACTGAGCTCAGCAGCTGCTGATAACCAAGGGAACGGAGGCTTTCTCCCTCCTAGGCTTCTTCAAAGTCAGACCTCAGTCTCAGCAGCGTTCCGCTAACTCAGGGATTCAAGCTTCTAGGCCTCCAGGCTGGAGCTCCTTCTTCCTCTGAAGCCAGTAGTAGACTGAGCCCCTTCTTTGGCTGGCTCAGGTTTATAACTGGGCTGTCCTGACCACACCGAGCCCAGAGCTATTTCCTGTTCCTGGCTGTCCAGGGAACAAACTCTCTCTTGGCTTCCTGCTTTCTTTCTCACCAGCAGAGTGGGTGTGTCTGACTCACTGGGTGATTTCAGACGTGATGGGGTGGTGTTCGCCCCGGCACACAATCACACTTTTGATTCCCCGCCGGAATCAGCCCGTCACGGCCAGCAGATGTGCTGGCCAATTCCTGGGGGAAATCGGGGGGGGTGGGGGGGGCGCTGCGTGGCACAACATGCAGCCGCACAGCCCCGTCCCCCCATGCTTCCCTGGTTGCCCGCCCTCCTGGAGATGGGCAGGCGGAGCGGCCAATCCGGACGTTACCAGTCGCCAATTCCGGGCCATGGTTGTGCTAACCACGCTTTCAGGGATGGTCCCCGGACCATCCTCGAAAGAGTGGTTATTTTGATTCCCGCCTGAGGTTCACTGTGGTGAACATATGGTGGCAATCAAACAGACGTTATGGGACCATTCCCCACCACAAGGTATTGACTGTGATTGAGTGTGATCTCGTAACGTCTGAAAATACCCAATGACTCATAGAAACCAGGTGAGTCCCACTCTGCTAATTACTGCACCAGCTTGCCGTTAGGCGTCTCTGCCAAGTCCCTTTCACTCACTTGGCTGTAACCTGTCACCAACGGCGGGTATACCCATCAAATTTCCCATACTCAAATCGACTCAGAAAATTCTGGTATGAATCGATGAACCCAATTTCGAACAGATTTGGGCACCCAATGTCCTGGAATGTTGAATTCTGGTCCTGATTTTGCTAACCTCCAGTTCCAATCTTTCAGTTTTCTGTCCCAATTTTTTTTTCATCCTGATTTACCAATTGGTAACTGGAAAATTCAAAAATCGGTTCTGGAAATTACCAATTTTGGGGGTTATCTAGGTGCATCATTGGTTATCGGGTCACCCCTCAAATACCCAGCATTAGGTACCACATTTCGTCTCCATTTGTAATTCTACTGGGATAAATTACAAAATTTAAAGCAATGGAACGAGTCTTGCAGATGTTTGGTAGAGGGTGGTTCCTTGCCTGTCCTGCGGTAGCTGAGGACGGAGGTTCAGCTAAAGCGGCGGTGTTTTAGATAAAATGGTGACACAATGGGTTCATCCAGGCATGGGGCAAGTCAGTAAGATGACATTAGTCAGGGATCCCAGAACTCTTGTGGTTTAAACAGATGAAAGATGGGGGAAAGGAAGTCAGAGAGGGATTTAATTACTCAACCAAGGCCACACATAAAATCTGTGGCAGAGATGGGAACTGGAACTAAATGCCCTCAGTCCCACATCACTGTGTTAACCACTAGAACATCTTTCCCCTGCGTGTGCACATAACCTATATCACAAGGCCCCCCATCTCCCCCCACATAATAATAGAAGTGCATGCCATATGTAGAGGGCCCCTCTCTGCCAGTCCATAATTTGCTGAGAGGAGGCTCATGCATAAATGCAGTAGTACAAGCTTCCACTTCACTAGCTGAGTCACAGTTTTGTTTTTCTGCTTTTAAGCTGAATCATTCTTAGCGAAAACAAAGTTGAAAAATACAGGGTTTGAAGGGATGGGGGGGGAGCAGGAAGATGTAAACTCAAATGCATTTTTGAAGAGTTTGATGGATTCAACAGCCTTCCCGAACTTTCCTGTCCCAAATTTTACTTATTATTATTATTATTATAACCATTTGTATAACGCCAGCTGTGTACCTGGTGCTTTACAGAACAATAAGATAGATGCGGTCCCTGCCTATGGCTTACAATCTAATAGACATGGAGGGCCGAGACAAGGAGAGGGGACATAGGTAGAGACAAGGGACAAATAACATTCAAGCGGATGCGAAGTCTCAGGTGCACGTGCTTGGCTTGGTTGCAGTTAGGCAGGAGTCTGCAGGGAGGGCAGACAGTAAATATTGAAAGGAAAGTTCTAACAGGCGTCGGGAAAGGCGGTGAGGAAGAGGTGGGTTTTAAGGAGGGATTTTAAGGTGCAGAGGGAGAGGGCAAGGTGGATGTGGGCAGGGAGGGAGTTCCAGGCATGGGGGGCAGCAAGGGAGAAGGGACAAAGGTGGTCAGGGGAGCAGGGGAGATGAAGGAGAGTGAGGAAGGGGGCAGAGGAGGAGCGGAGAGTGCGTGCAGGAGTGTGTAAGGAGACTAGGGCAGAGAGGTAAGGGGAGGCAAGTTGTGAAGGGAATTGTAGGTGAACATCAGGAGTTTGTGAAGAATGCGTGCGGGAAGGGGGAGCCAGTGAAGCGAGGAGAGGCTGCACATGGTCAAAGCAATGAGCTGAGTGGATGACCTTAACCTACCCACTCCAGAGCCTCCAGTCAGAATTGTTGTTCTAAGTTGCTCCCTTTGCTTTGACCAATCTGCAACTGGATTGCCGAATGCCGAGGCGATTAGTAAAAGAATCTTTGTTCCACCAAATGAGTGACAAGGAAGTACAAGAGAAAATGGAGTGCAGAGAAGATGGAAGGGATGTGGTATTGCGTCGGTATTACCTCTTGGGATCTGAAGCGGACAGCAAAGTGGTACTTGGGTGCTATAGTATTTGGGTACCTATTTGCTAAAACATTACCCTGAAACAGCACCATGGGAACCAAAACAGGGATCTGTTTGAGCTCTAGCCAAGAGCTTTGAGCCCTTTGATTAGGGGTGAGATAATTTAAAATGCAAATAAAAATCTAAGGAGAAACATAAAGGAGCAATCTCTGGGATTGGTGGAAGACCTGACCGAAGAGGTATTTTTTATTTATTTTATTTATTTCACTACATTTATATCCCGCTCCCTCCTGCTCACAATAGCAGCTCGGGGTGACTCACAATATATTTAAAACATATTCCAACCATTTAAAACATAATGCTTAAAACAATTATAGACTCATAAAACGTATTTAACTTATAAAAAATCATTAAAAGAGCAGAACTGAACCCAAGTTCTGACCGACCTCCCCTCTTTCCATTGACTATGTAAGACCTGGGTGTTCCACCATGCCTTTCCCAAGGGAGATGGGGTGCTATTGTCACATTGTGCCTCAGTTTCCTCAAATGGAAAACACACTTAGTGGTCCAGGCCTGACATAATCTGGTCTGGATAATGGGCGACTCTTTCAATATGTGGAAACTCAGTTTACACTGTGCTAAAAGCCAACCAGCTCAGCAAAATATTGTAAAGACAATATTATTTATAAATGAGGTCATGAGACAAAGAATGTTATAAATATAAAGCATAGTTTACTTAAATTCAAATAAAAACATGGTACAAAAGAGAAACAGTGTCAGTTACAAATACATGATTTAAAAGGACATTTCTATTCAGAGAAACAGTTCTATTATAAGTTCAAAGATCTTAACATCTATAAAAAAGAACATATGCTTTAAGTATTGTTGGCTCAATGCATCAAAAGAATATATGTTCATATTCACCCAATTCTGTGTTCCATACTCCCATACGAATGTGAGAAAACTCCAGGGAATGGAAGAGCTTTCTGAAAAATCAGTTTTTCCTTTCCCTCTTTATGGAATGAAAATGCTTAGAAGTAAGTTTAAATGAAGTCAGGTCAAGACAGCTTACAATGGGGTTTCAAAGTAAGTTGTAAACAAGATAAGATTTAACAATGATCAAGATGTTAGGCGTCTCCAGACAAATAAGACCTTTGCCTGTCCTGCACAGGGAATCATGTCTCTTGACACTGGTCAACAGTAAATGTTGATATGTAATCCTTAAGAGACAGACTGATCATATCTCTTCTTCCAGTATATGGTCAAGAGTTCAGTAAAAAGGTCATTATAGAGACAGTTCATTAGAAGTTCACCATTCACAGGCTTAATTCTATTTTCAATACATTGAAACATAGATGGCCAATAAAATATATGCTTTTTATATGAGGTACATGGCATGTAGGTTGGGTTAGGGAGGGGCAGGGGGTAACTTGTTTTTATTGTGGGATTTTAATTGTATAATTGTTGTTTATTTTAATCTGTTTTAACATGTCGTTATCCGCCCCAAGATGCTTTTAGCAGGAGGGGGCACCGGGGCGGCATACAATTTTTTTAAAAAAGTACTCCCCCCACAACCCTAACCCACCCTACCTGTCTCCCTCCCCAAAGGGCTGGTGGAACAGTCAGGTCTTACATTGTCTTCGGAAAGAAGAGAGGTATGGGGCTAGGCAGGCCTCCGTTGGGAGGGAATTCCACAGTTTAGGAGCAGCCACTGAAAACACCCTCCCCATCATCGTCACCAAGGGGACCTTGAGTTGTGTGTCCCTGGCTGACTGCAGGGGTTGCAGTATGGCCTGGGGCATGAGGCGGTCCCACAGGTAAGTAGGGATCAAGCTGTTTAGGACTTTATAGGTCAACACCAACACCTTGAATTGGACCCGGAAGACAATAGGCAGCCAGTGCAGAGAACGGAGCATTGGTGTAATGTGCTCATGATGACCGGTCCCCGTAAGAAGATGGGCCGCTGCATTCTGCACCAGCTGCAGTCTCCAGACCATCACCAAGGGTAGCCCCATGTAAAGTGCATTATAGTAGTCTAGTCTCGAGGTAATGAAGGCATGGATGATGGTATCCAAGACAGAGTTCAAAACATACAGATGTAGCCATCGTACCAGATGTAACTGGAGAAAGGCGCTCCTCGCCACAGCCTCCACCTGGGAATCCAGGTGAAGCTGTGAATTGAGAAGCACCCCCAAACTACTGGCCTGAGCAGCTAGGGGTGGGAAACCCCATTTTTTAGTAGGCATTTGAAGCTCACTAGTGAGGTAGCAGAATGTGTGTTCAGGGAATGAGTCCCAAGCATAGAAGGCAGCATCAGAGAAGGGACAAGTATGCAATTTCAGTATTCAGAGTGTAATAATAATAATAATAATTACTAATAAATCAATCATCATCATCATCATATTTATTTTTATATAGCACCCCCCGCCATAGCACTTGGAGTGCTTTACGTATAACTAATAAACACAACTTTTTAATCCTCACAACAATCCTGTAAGGTAGGTTAGGCTGAGAGAATATTGTGACTGTCCAAAGCTCACCCAGTGAATTCCTGGCTAAAGCAAGACTAAAACCAGGATCCACCCCTACCTGCTGATCCAAGTACTATGCACTTAACCATTACACCACACTGACTTACAAGCTTTCTCTGGGTTACCTTTGTCAACTAGGTGAGAGAATGCGAAGACAGAAACCCAAGTGGGGTGTTTTAGTAAAGAAAGACTAGAACTTGGTTGTCTATTGCAGGAACAGCTGCATGAAGCATACACTGAGAAGTAACTCAAAAGCCTCAGGTTATAGATTGTGCATTCGCAATATACAATAGGCCATGGTGCATAGACAAAGGCCCTGAAGGTGGAAGGTTCCATAAAAGGAGGAAAGAAATGTTTGCTCTAAAACTAGTATCTCTGAATGACTGAACTTTAAGCAAGAACTACAGCTGAAATGGGTCCCTGGGGAAAAAACGGGTACACCCGTCCAAGTCACAGTACCCAATTTGACTAAAACATTTCAGGTACCTTTTGGTACCGGAAATGGTTTCTAATCACGTACCTGTAATACTACTTTTGTTCCAACTTTGGGTCTAAGAGTTTTGACTGGGATTTCAAATTGCGGGTGGCGACGACGACGGACGACTTCTTCTTCTTCTTCTTCCTGCTTTCTGGGTAATTCAGGGTAGTTAAAAAACAGAAAACCAAAATTTTGATTTTGTACACGAATGATATTCAGGTACAAATGTGGGTATTACCCACCGGTACCGAATTAAGTACCTGTTTCAGCTCTGGCATGAACTCCATTGGCTAAGCATTGTCAACAGGTCAGAAGTGTTGTAAAGTGTTTAAGGGGGTTGAAAGTGTCAGGAATTATCTGGTGGATATACCAGATGTGTTGAATGGGGGAAAAAAGCATCCCGAGCACGAAAAATAGTACAAACATTTGGCAAGATCCCTGAGAAGATGAAAATTTATGTTGATTTGGTAATGGCCAATGTTGTTTCACCTCTAATGACAAAGCCTATTTCTAAAGAGCTCTCTCTGTAGCCAAGTTAATAATGGAACTGTAGGCAGAATGAAGCTCAGAGGATATTGTATTGTCCTGATTCTGTGGTGAGAGGCTTTGCTTGGCAATCTTATTGACTTTGGTCTCCCCCCCCGCCCCCCCGGCCGCATGGCTATAGCTCTACTCAGGGCTAGAGCTTGGGGGAGAAGCTGACACTGAATTTGTGGTGCTATTTTACTAGAGATGAAACACATATTCAAAAGGACTTGGACATTTGAATTATGGAATTCCAAATCTAAATTCAAATTTGAGATTTGCATCAGTTGAGCAAATTTCACCATGAAATTTGCAAGGTCTTGTCAAAACGTTATTTACACTTGACGACCATTACTTCATTATTTATTAGGTACTTTGCTGTTCAGTATCATTATGTCAGTATTTTCCTATCCCATATTTATTATTTTGATATTTATGTAGTTTACAATTGGTTGACTGTGATCATCTCATGTCACAACCAGTAGTGGAAAGGAAGTATTTGGTTTGACTTTCATCAAGTGAACTAAGTGCATTAATCTAAGTTAAAATTTGTTGGATGAGTTTGACGAAACATTGTTTTGTTGAGTTTGCTTCAGCTTTGAAAAGCAAAGGAATCTAAATGAGTCAAAGCAGACACAAAACAAATTCTGACTTGGTCAAAACAAGTGCACAGAATTAATTAGACTATCAAAGTCCATGCGAGCATTTGCAATGGTCTGAATTTGAATTTGAAATTAACCAAAACCAGTTAATCCACTGATTTAACTTTGTGAATTTCAACAGCCCTGTTGATGTCCGTTTTTCCTTTCCTTACCACTGCAAGTTGTCTCCCAGGCAATGCTGTCTCCCTCACTGTCTCCACATTTGGGAGTCCCTCTTAGCTGCGGACGTTTGCCGTGTTCAGGATGTCTGTGAACTTCCCAGCTTTTCTCGCCCAAGGCAAACAAGCGATGGGTCCCTTCTGCGATGATTCTGAACTACAGCCAATCTTTATCTTTCCAGCACAGGAAGCCAGAAATAGAAACTCGGCCCACATTTGGACGCACTGCCTGAAATGAGACAGATGTAGCCTGCACAACTCATTCAGTGACATTCAGAGATGCGAATTTTTAATGCAAACGGTTGCCTTGACATTTACATTTTAAATGAGTTTCTTTAACTCCGTCCCTTCTGCCAATGGGTGAAAATATTTATTTATTTATTTATTTTAACAACTTCTACTCCCACCCCTCCTGCCCAAGGCAGCTTGGGGCTGCTTACAATAAAAAATTTAAAACAGTATAAATATAAAAATAACCTATATTTAAAACAAACATAACCACAACAAAGGATATAAAACTAATCAAATCAGCTCCCCCTCACCTACCCCCCTCCCCAAACCCCACCCTTCACCCATTTACCTTACTGAAAATCCTGATGGAACAGTCAAATCTTACACTGATGATGGAAAGAGGGGAGGTCCGGGGCCACCCAGGCCTTCGCTAGAAGGGAGTTCCACAGGCGAGGAGTGCCCACCGAGAATGCCCTCTCCATAGTCACCCCTCAAACAACTCAGGGGACTTCAAGAAGGGTGTTCTCGGCGGACCACAGGGGCCGGTCCAGAACACAGGGGGTGAGGCGGTCCCGCAGATAGGTAGGGCCCAGGACGTATAGGGCTTTATATGTGAGCACCAACACCTTGAATCGAGCCTGGAAGACTATACGTAGCCAGTGCAGAGCCCGGAGCACTGATGTAATGTGCTCTCGGCAGCTCATTCCCATAAGGAGATGGGCCACTGCATTCTTCACTAGCTGCAGTCTCCGAACTGTCACCATGGGTAGCCCCACGTAGAGTGTGTTACAATAGTTCAATCTTGAGGTAATGAAAGCATGGATGATGGTGGCCAGGTCACCATTCGAAACATACGGCCAAAGCTGATGCACCAGATGTAGTTGGTGAAACGCACTCCTCGCCACAGCCCATACCTGCACATCTAAGCAGAGCTGAGAATCTGGAAGCACACCCACACTGTGAACCTGGGGGACCACTGGGGCATGAATCCCATCAATTACGGGAACCGCTACACCCACCACCCTACCCACCATCATCACCTCTGTCTTATCAGGATTCAACTTTAGTCGGCTTGCCCTCATCCAGTCTTCCACAGGTGCCAGACACCAGGTACGCACTGAGACTGCTGGGTCTGGGTCTAATGAAAAGGAGATGTAGAGTTGGGTATCATCAGCATATTGATGACACCGCACCCCATAACATCTCATGACTTCACTGAGTGGCTGAATGTACACGTTGAACAGAAGAGAGGACAGAATGGAACCTTGTGGGACACCACACGTGAGGTCCCGGGGAGAAGAAGAACAATCCCTGAGCACCACTCGATGAGTTCTTCTGGCCATTCAAGAATAATCCTGCTCACCACAGCTCGATCCTGCAGGCGCATCACATGGACAATGGTATCAAACGCAGAAGACAGATCTAACAAAATCAATCGATCGACCCTGATCCAATTCTCGGAGAAGATCGTCGACCAAGGCCACAAGTTCAGTCTCAGTGCCATAACCTGGATGAAAGTCAGACTGCATAGGATCAAGAAAACTGAGTCACAACCCATTCAATAACCTTCCCTAAAAATGGGATGTTAGAAACCAGCCGATAACTGGCAAGAGAGTCAATGTCAAGTGATGGTTTTTTAAGCAGAAGCCGAACCACCGCCTCCTTGAGGCAGCCCGGCACTCTGCCCTCCTGAAGGGAGGCATTGACCACACCAACCAGCAATGGCCCCAACATTTCCTGACTGGCCTTAACCAGCCAATACGGGCATGGGTCCAGTTCACAAGAAGTGGCCCTAACAGCCCCAAGAACCTCCTCTGTGACAGCGGGTGTCACCCACCAAAATTGATCCCACGAAATTGGACAAGGCAGAGCTTCCACAGGCTCTGGTTCTCCCATTGTCATAAATGTGGCATTGAAATCATGGTGGATATGAGCTATCTTATCCACAAAGTAATCAACAAACATGTCACAGCGAGCACTGGAAGACTCCAGTTCCAGATGGAGCGAGGCCGACCAATGAACCCCTTCACCATCCTGAAAAGCTCAACTGGACCAGACTTTGTGGCTGCTATGAGGGCAGCAAAGAACTTCTTCTTTGCTGTCCGCACAGCCACAGCATAGACGCGCAAACTCATTCTATGTTACAACCGGTCAACTTCAGCATGCGAATGACACCACCATCGCACCAACTGCCGCCCTTCATGCTTCAGTTGTTGCAGACCTTCTGTAAACCAAGGATGTCTGCAGCACCGATGCTCAGGGAAAGGACCCGTAGGAGCCATTCGGTTGATGGCCTCTGTCAGCAAGGTGTTCCAACAAGCTACAAGATCATCGAGTGAATGGCCGTCAAGATCAGAGGGTAACTCCCCAAGAGCATTCCGGAATCTGCCTGGTTCCATAAGTCTTCGGGGGCAAACCATCCAAATCAGTTCTGCACCTCTCTGGGAGCAGATGTACGCCAGGAGAGAGGTCCACAGGAGATAATGGTCCATCCATGATAAGGGCTTTGCTGACACCTCCCCCACTAACTGATCCCCTGCCTTAAGGCCGGTCCAAAAAAATCAGATTCAGGGTATGCCCCCCATCATGTGTTGGGCTGATGACCCTTTGAGACAAGTCCATGGTTGCTTGCCATGGTGGCCATGAACTCACACTGTGCCCTTTCAAGAGTGGTGTTGGCATGGATGTTGAAATCTTCCAAGACCAAGGTCTTAGGGGAGCGCAACACCACCTCCGACACCAGCTCGGCTAGAGAGTGTAGGGATGTTGCTGTACAGGTCGGTGCTCGGTATATCAGAATCACCCCTAATTTGTCTCCCACCAAATCAATCACAAAATGGAGGCCCTCAATATCCAATATAGCCTGCACCTTATACCTTCTCACAGCCCATGAATCAAATCATGGCTACAGCACCCATTCCTCTGACCATGGCTGGTGCTTCACAGAGTACCCAGCTGGAACAAAGTCAGCCAAAATAGGCCCCGACCCAGTGTCCAGCCAGGTTTCTGTAATGCACACGAGGTCGGCTGCATAGTCCAGGATAAGTTCCAGGACAGCTGTTGATTTATTTGCAACCGACCTCGCATTCAGCAGCAACAGCTTCAGGCCAACCACCCTACTTCCTGCTTGGGGACAGCAAGAGGAACAGACACCAAATGTCCTTTAGTGAGGCCCTTAGGCGTGTGCCTGCAGCGGTGCTGGGCTGGGCTACTTATCAAGCCCTCTCCACCTGGAAGTCACTGCCAGCAGCTGGTCCCACCAGTGGGGCCAATGCTGGAACCTCCGCACAAGGAGAGGAGTGAGCTCAGCCTCTGCAGAGTGGGGCCCCGATAGCTGCCCACAGGGATGGTAAGAAGCTGGTAGTGGCTGTATTAGTGCCCTATGCAGCCCTGCAACATACATAAGGAACATTAAAATGGTGTTAAAGTGGAGTTAGTGAGCATCATGTCTGCTTTCACCTGTACAATGGCTCTCCACTCAGTTACAGCCACTCATTAAAAGTTGTCCTCAATCCTTGTGTGACTCTACACAGAAAGAACGGTCAGAAGGAGTCCTCTGACACCTGTGAACCTCTTTGAATGGACCATGGACATTTGTTCTTTGTGTCTCCAGAGAGACTATTCTCACAGTGCCAAAATTTAACGTATGTCTACATTTGTATGCACCCTTACTTGCCTGTTTGCATGATTGGAGTAGGACTGAACTGAAACATCCTGCTGTTCTTTCCAGATTTGATCTCCATATTTGAAACAAGCCACAGCAATCCATCACAGATTTATGTCTGCATCAGAATTCCGTAGTCAATTCCAATAACCTTCCGTCCCACAGTATGCACTCTAAAAATAATCCAATCCCGATCTTCATGGGAATGGGGACTGGATCATCATTACTGCCTTTTCCGCATTCCCGTGGACCCAAATCAGAGAGGCAGACTCCAAGGGAAACGGAGTTCACCCCCAAAGAATTGTTTCAAGCCTAAATTGTAGGGATGGGACTCTGGGCAAAATTTCTGTTTCGGTCAATTTTGGTTTTGGATCTCATGTATTTCGGTTCTTTTTCAGTTTTGGTACTATTGGATCTTTTGCATTGATTTTTAACCGGATTTTTAACATTGCGTTTTTTCAATGGGGGACAAACCACAATGTTAAAAATCCGGTACAAAAAATAAGTGCAGAAGATCCAATAGTACCAAAACTGAAAAAGAACCGAAATTTCAGATTAATCCGAAATGGCCATTTTCGGGTACTTTTGGACATGGTCAAGACTGAACTCCTTATTTTTCCTCCCTCCTCTTCCTCTCCCGCTTCCCTGTCCATACACATTGATGGAGTCACCATCCATCCTGTTCCCCAAGCCCGTAGCTTGGGCTTCATCTTTGACACTCATCTTTCCTTTAAGCCTTACATTGACTCTGTTGCCAAGTCCTGCCGCTTCACCCTCCATAACATTGCTCGGATCCGCCCCTTTCTATTTCCTCTGCCAAAACCCTTGTTCACACCATGGTCATTTCTCGCCTCAACTACTGCAACCTTCTCCTCACAGGCCTCCTCGCTCTCACCTGTTCCCCCTTATCACCATCCAAAACTCCGCTGCCAAGATCATCCACTCAGCCCGTCGCTTTGACCATGTGCAGCCTCTCCTCTCCTCTCTCCACTGGCTCCCCCTTCCTGAACGCATCCGGTTTAAATTCCTGGTATTCACCTATAAAACACTTAACAGTCAAGCCCCCCCCTACCTCTCAGCCCTAATCTCCTTACACACTCCTGCATGCACCCTCCGCTCCTCCTCTGTCCCCTACCTCATTCTTCCTCATCTCCCATGCTCCCCTAGCTATCTTCGTCCTTCTCCCTCATTGCCCCCCATGCCTGGAACTCCCTCCCTACCCATATCCACCTTGCCTTCTCCCTCCGCACCTTCAACTCCCTCCTCAAGACCCACTTCTTCCCTGCCGCCTTCCCCAATGCCTGCCAGTTGCTTTCCCCCAATTAGTTACTGTCTGCCCTCCTTTGCAGACTCCTGCCTAACTGTAACCAAGTCAAGCACATGCACCTGAGACTTCACAGCCGCTTGCATGTTTGTTTGCTTCTCCCTTGTCTTCCCCTTGTCCCCTGTCTTTTCGCCCCCTCCTTGTCTTTTTAGATTGTAAGTCGTAGGCAGGGACCATGTTTTTATCTTTATTCTGTAAAGCACCAGGTACATGACTGGTGCTATACAAATGTTTATAATAAATAAACAATAAATAATAATAATAATAATAATAATGTTATCCAAAAACCAAAATTCCCATCCCTACGAACTTGTGGAACTGAGTGCACAAAATCTTTTAAAAACTTTTGTGGGCAAATTCTTGTGTGTCCAAAACATTCAAATCTGTGGATTTTCATTGAAAGACACTGGACCCATAATTATTTAAATGCAATTTTGAGCTTATAACTGCAAGTAGGTTTATACATCAGGCACATTATTCAGCTTTCTTTTTCTTTTACAAAAGCCCCTTTAGTTTTTGAGTGTTTTTGTAAACAAAAACATTTGTTCTCATTTTTTCTGGGATTTTTTGTTTTTATTGTTTGTAAATATGTTTTTATTCAATATCTTTTTAAAAAAAAATATATTAAAAAATAAAACCAGACCATTCTGTGCAAAATGGCGCTGGGAAAGGTGTGCATGTGCAGAATGGTCCTGTGGCCATTTTGCATGTACGGCAGAGGGGGGATTGGTGCGGAGTTTTGGAGCTGCAAGCGAGTGCTGGAGGCTTCCCCTGACTGGGGACACCTGTGGCTGGAGCGCAGGGACTGCTAATTAGCCTCAGAGATAGCCAGCGGCAGCTCAGACCAGGGATTGGTGTGGAGTGTTGGAGCTGCAGCCAGTGCTGGAGGCTTTCCCTGACCGGGGACACCTGTGGCTGGAGCGCAGGGACTGGTACTTAGCCCCAGAGGTAGCCGGCGGCAGTGCTGGCAGTGCGCGCCAGGGTTGCGTGCCTAAGGGCTGCGCATGCAAGGACGCGCCCTTGTGCACGTGGCCTTAGGCGCCGACCAGGAGGCCGGGGGACCTTTTCATCTGGGACTCCCCAATCTGACCTGACTCCGCCGTGGAAAAGAAGCGCAGCCGCGAGTCGACTTCTTACTCCTCAGACCTGCCAGCTAAGATTACAAGAAATAATGGCCCGCACCCAGACGGTGAACCTATTTTATTGCATAATCGATTTGCTTGTCTATCTGGCTCAGAAGAAGGCCAGGAAGGTGCCTGCCTTCACTCCGAAGCATGTTCTCACCTCCCATGAATGATAATTCCGCCCAGGTAAGCGGGGGCAACTCTACCAAGAACTATTTACTGCATTAGACTGGCTTAATAGCCAAAACTGTTGAGGCCCTGTTTGCAGGGATTAAAGATTTGGACTCTTCCATGGGTATAGTCAAATGTCAACTGGCCGAATTAACTAGTAGACTAGTATCAGCAACAGACTATTTATTTATTTATTTATTTATTTCTATAATTTATACCCCGCCCCTCCTGTAAACAGCTCGGGGCGGCTTCCAACAATATAAATACATAAAAACAGTATAAAATATTTAAAAAAAAACAATCAACAATAAAGATATTTAAAACAGGGCCCTAGAAATAAAAACAATAAAACAGGATAGGGGCGAAAAACCACGATAACCCTAACCTCCGTCCCCCCTCCCCAAAGGCCTGGGCGAACAGCCCGGTTTTGCAATACCGCCGGAATGACAACGGGCTTGGGGCCACGCATAAGAACTCCCAAGGCCGTATTTATTCCCAGAAGACCAGTGGAACTGCAGAAGAGAACTTTTCACTCATGTATTTGTATGCGCCCTTCAGTTATGACCAAAGAAATCTATCTGTATATAGGGTGTGATTATAGTGGGGCTACTCATGAGTGGGAGGACCTGGGTCAGGTGGCCCAACATCTTTAATTCTTTTTGGGAAAGGTGGTTCAAGCCACCCGGGTAGACAACATCATTTGGCTTCCTAAGGCTAATTACTTGTATAGATTATGAGTGTGTTTTGTTTCCCACACATGGGTCCTTGATCTGTTTAGGGCTAGGTAATATTTGCTACGGAGAGGTATTTCCATTGATAGGGTTTGGAGGTATGCTGAGGAAGACCATGGGCCAAATTATAATGGCCCTATAGGGGAGGTTCCTCCTTTATCCCCTAGAATGGTTCCTTCAGGACCATCTAATCGGGGTCCTTTAGGAATTTCCTGATCTGTAGGGATAGATGGCACGGTTAAACCCCATAAGGGGGGGCTCCATACTGTGGCAGACAATGATAGTGATTTAGTTGATCTGGGGCCTATCGACCAGTCTCAGCCACAGCCGATGGAAATACAGTTACAGGACGATTTCTTAGCCTCTGCCTCTTCAAGGCTGGCACCTGCCGATTCGGTCAGGACTATACAGAACCCCAGCGGGCCGGTGTCCCTGGCTGTGCCTCAGGATTCATCACTGGTCATAGCTGGGATTATAGCAGATAAACTTGCCCAGAAGGTGGGGTCCTTTTTGATAGGAGGTGTTGCCTTGGAGGAACGCCCCCCAACATGGGATATGTTCAGACAATTTTCTGCAATTGATCAAGATGCTATTCTTTCACGACGGGGCCATATTATAAATTGTGTCAAAGGCCCTGATGAGGGACAACGTAAAGCCCAATTTATTGTTTAACGTGTATATCCCCCTCCCCCCCCCAATTCATCACCATATTATAATATCGGAGTCTGGGCGGCCATGGAGAAGGAGATCCTGCGATTGGAGGAGCAAATTCCCCAAGCAACATTTGTTTTGCTTGGGGACTGGAACACCCACCTAGGTAACCATGACAGAGGGGCAAGTCAGGGGACCTCCCAAATTCTCTTGCAGGAATTGGATAGTGAGGGAACTTCGGAGGCTGCTCAGCAGAGGAAGTCATTTGAGGGACTGGTCACTAGACTCAATCTGACCATATTGGACAAGGCTCCCTCGCTTGGCATAGAGGGAGGGTACACCTTTTTTGGGCTGCAGGGTAAGAGCAGAATAGACCTTATTTTGGTCGAGACATGGTCCTGCGGAATCTTTAGCCAACCCGAGCGGATAGTGAGGCCTGAAAGTGATCATGTTGCTCTGAGTTTTCTTATTAAAGGGGAGTGGGTACCAGGACATAGGGCCAAGATGGCTGAAAGGGGTGACCCTCCCTTGTTATTATGTCCATTGGCTTTTGGTGAGTTGGCTAAGATAATGCAGGATTTCTTTAACTCCCACAACTTTGCACAATTATATACACAATTTAAGGACTGCCATGATCCACCTATGCAAATGAGGTATTATGAGGGCATGTTGTCATCTCGCCTAGACACCTTGCCGACTAGACCTAAAGCCACTTCATTAAATGCTTATGGTAAGTGGTTTGATAAGGAGTGTAGAGTAATGAAGGGCCATTTAGCGAAGCTGAAAAGGTTGTGGGATAAGGAGCAGGCCGCGTGTCGATGGGAGGAATTTAGAAATTACAGGCTAGCTTTTTCGAAGTTATTGAGAGAAAAAACAAAACAATTATCATAACAGGCTGTGGGCAACTATTGCAACTAACGCGGCAACAGGGAATTTATTTAAGCAGGTTTTGGGCTTCCCTAAATGCCATTATCAATCCTAAAAATAGAATAGGCAGCCAAGTAATTTCTCTCCCACAGTGGGAGTTTTTCTTTGGAGAGCTATATGTGGATTGGGAGCTGGGGTCGGATGACCTGGCTATAGTGGCGGGAGAAGGGGGAGGCTGAAAATGGCGGAGGGAGGAGTTTCCTGAGGCCAAAATTTTAAGTTTTATTATGGCCTTAAAGCCGGGGAAAGCGGCTGGGCCAGATAGAGTTTCAGCCGAGATTCTTCAAGCAGCCCCCATAAGGTGGGCACAGCTTTTGTCTTTATTATTTACTGCTGTAGCTAATTCTGGTACCCCCCCCCCCCCATCTTGGCTATCTAGCTTTATAGTGCCTATTTTCAAGAAGGGTCAGCTCCAGGACCCTTCCTGTTACAGGCCCATTAGTCTGCTGTCTATCGTAGGGGAATTATATGCCAAATTTCTCTTTGACCAGTTGAATACATGGGCAGAGGAAGGGGATATAATGCCAGTTGAACAGTTTGGGTTTAGGAAGACCAGGTCAATCATGGACTGCTGTTTTATACTCCAGCGAAGGTCCCTCACACAGTCTTTGGCGAACTACTGGGTGAAAGTGGTATCCCCACTGATAGCCGATAACCCACTATTGGCCAGGATGCAGAGGGCAGGACTGTTAGATCCTTGGTCAAAGGCAGTAGAGGAGGTGATCTTCCAAATGGGGTTATCAAAAGAGGTGTTAGAGAGAGTGGGGACCAAACCCTTTAGGGTCCTGGTCCAGAGAAGTCTGTGGGATCAGTCCCTGCAGACAGAGAGGGCTCTTGTGGAGTCACAAAAGGTGGGCCCCAATTACTCCCCCGATAATGATATTCAGTCAGGTCAGTTTTATCTATTCACCTGGATTGACCACCCACTGAGAGTAGCGTTTATGCGTCTGAGGTGTAACTCTTTTCCGTCGGCCTACCTGGAGGGTTGTTTTAGGAGTATCCCTTATGATCAGAGAACTTGTGCTTTATGCAATGAGGAGACCCCCGATTCCGTATCACATATTTTGTTGCATTGCCCAACTCTGCCCTTAGATGCAATTATTTAGGAAGCCTACTGCTTCAGTTACAGATAGATCCTGAATTTATCTTGCTAAGGAGGCTCCTGAATCCAGTAGACTTAGTCTGCTCAAGAAATGTGGCTGCTTATGCAAGCAAGGTTAGTGCAGGGAACCATTTAGGTCGTGTGGTGGGGTATTCCCCAGCTCCTGAGGGAGGGGGGAGATTAGATGGTGGACTGTTGGCTACGAGCCCTAGGGTTTGGGGGATTTAAGTGTAAGTGTGCGGCACACTACCAAGGTTCTGAGGGGTATGGGCAAGGTGATTCTGTTCTACCTTCCTCTTGGAGTCAAATGCATAGGATGTTTAAGATGTGTTTATTTAATGCCCCCCTCCTATTCTTATCCTCCCAGTACTTGCGTTTTGAAACTGAATTTGCCTTCTCCTGTTTTATCTTGTGATTGTTGTGATATAAATGTATACTCTGGTTTGTGTAGAGAATTGGGGTTTTTGCGGTGGCTCCAAGAATAATCTGTCCAGAAATTTGGGTGAGGTTCCATTACGAATGGGAGCTTGGTCCCCGATTTATTTTTTAAATTCCTGTATTATGATGCTTTGCAATAGCCTATGGCTGTGCAATAAAGATTATATATATATATATATATATATATATATATATATATATATATACACACACACACACACTCCAGCACCTGATATTTAAATAATAAAATCAAGAAAAGCCAATTTTACATGACTTTCCTAGACCTAACAAAGGCCTTTGACACTGTCCCCAGGAACAGACTGTCGGCCAAGTTGAAAAGACTAGGGCTGAGTGACAAGTTATTTCAACCCATAGAGCACCTTTATTCTAACAACAGTGCACGGATGAAGACGGGTGGAGGGTGGGTTAGTGTTACTGGGATTCCAATAAGGAGGGAGGTCCGGCAAGGTTGTATCCTGGCCCCCTGCTATTTATTTATTTATTTATTTATTTATTTATTTTATAAACTTTTACCCCGCCCCTCGGGGCGGCTTCCAACAGTTTTTAAAATACAATAAAAACAATTTAAAATAACCATAAAAATTATAAAAATAATTAATTTACAGGGCTAGACAACCACTCTAAAAGCAAAAAATAGGTGGGGGAACTAAAACCCCCCACCCTATTCACCCTCCCTCCCAGAGGCCTGGGCGAACAGCCAGGTCTTACAGTTTCGCCGGAATTTTAGCAGGCTTGGGGCCAGGTGAGCTTCCTCTGGAAGGGAGTTCCACAGCCGCGGTCCCACTACCGAGAATGCCCTCTCCATCGTGGCCCCCCGCTTAACACGGGGGACCTCCAGGAAGGCACCCCCGGCGGACCGCAGGAGCCGTTCTGGGGCGCGGAGGGCGAGGCGGTCCCTAATCTTTATGTATCTGACCTACCAGACTTCATTAGGTCTGAGGATTTCCATGCTCCTAAGATAGGAGACATTCAGTTGGGGTTTTTGCAATTTGCTGACGATTTGGTCCTGTTGGCCCAAACAAAGGTTGGATTGCGCCGGGCTATTAGAGCTTTCCACGACTATTGCGTGAGAAATGGCCTGGAAATTAATCCAGCGAAATCTAAGATAATGATTATAGGCCAGAGGAAACCTCCCCCCCGTATGGAGACTTATGGCAGGAGAATTTAAGGTGGTTAAAACGTTCAACTACCTCGGCGCTACTTTTTCTGCTGGGGGATCTTGGACTGCGCATCTTCAGAAAAGGGCAAATAAAGCTCAAAGGGCAGCTAGAGCTATTGCCAGAGCAGTAAACCTGTCTAGGAGCGTCTCCGTGTCAATACTTCTGGGAGTTTACCGTGACAAGGTCTCTCCAGCGGCAACTTTCGGGCTGGAGCTTATCCTAAATCCGGATGAGCGGGCTTTGGAGAGGACTCAGAACTAATTCCTCCGACGCCTACTTAGGGTGGCCCCAGGTGTTCCAGGGGCAATTATGAGAGCAGAAGTAGGCGTTATCTCCCTGGCGGCAAAAGCCAAGCAGGCTTATGTTAGATTCTAACTGAGGCTACTGGCAAAGAAGGAGATAGCTCTCCCGGCTCAATGCCTCAGGGAGGAATTAACATCTATGGGAATCCATTCATACCCTTGGGTACTATACTTATGGTGGATAATTAGGTAGCTTGGGTTCTCCTTTGAGTACTTTCAGGGGAAGGGACTCTAGGCCATTGAGTCTGAGGTAATTCAAAGAATTCAGGACACTGCTTGGCAGGAAGACCTAAGGAGGATTGCTCAGTGGAAAGTGGCGCTGAATTTGAAACTTGTCAAGATAACTTTTGGGTTTGAGAAATATCTCGATCTCCTTGATAACTCAGGACTACATCAGTGCTATACGAACTTGTGTTTCCAGCTGGTTAAAGCAGCAATCACTGAAGGCAGGTATCAGCATATTCCTTACGAACAACGTCACTGTCCATGTAGCCTGAAAGAGATAGACACTATTGAGCATTTTTTGCTACGCTGCCCACAGCTTACTGTGTTAAGAGTGACCTGGTTGGCCCCGTTGCTACCTGATAACTGTGATGTCAACTTGAGAAGAGCCTACGAGGCTCTATTAAGCATGGTTAGTAAGGATGCTATTTTGGCTATTGCCATATTTGTTAGATTGGCAATTAGAAGAAGAGATTTTATTAAAATCAGGCACAGTGAGATGGTTGGTAATCAGGGCCCCGATTCTTTCGCGGATTTTTTTTTTAAATTCCGCGGGAGTCAGGGGCCAATTCTGCGCCTCGGCGTGATTTACCATGCGGGGGGGGGCTTGGCTTGCCTCCTCCTCCCCCCGCACTGGTAAAACCTCAGGGCTTCCCCTCCCCAGCTGCCGGGGCTTGCCCTCCCCAGCTGCTGGGGCGTGCTTGACTCTCCCCCCCCAAAAAAAAACCAAAAGGAATTGCCTTACCAGGGACGGCAGCAGCAGCTGCTCCGTCCAGCGCGCTCGTACTTCCTGCTCGTACTTCCTGGCCCCTCCCGATGGGGCCTCTCAGGGCGATGCAGCCGGATGACGTCATCTGGCTGCGTCGCCCTGAGAGGCCCCGTCGGGAGGGGCCAGAAAGTACGAGCAGGAAGTACGAGCACGCTGGACGGAGCAGCTGCTGCTGCCGTCCCTGATAAGTTTATTAATTATCTAAAGGGGGTGCCTCCCCCCCTGGCAACTGGGGAGGCTGGGGAGGGGAAGCCCCGAGGGTTTTTTCATTCCCCTCCCCTCATGGAATCTCCTGCCCCGCGTCCCCGCAGCGCAGGCTGGAAATTCTGCGCTGGGGTAAGCGGGGCAGGAGATTCCGCGGGGGGAGGGGAATTCCGCGGGAAATCTGCGAATCGCAGACCCGCGTTTCCCTCGGGGCCCTGTTGGTAATTAATCTCTCCAATTTACAGTGGGCTGCGGTCGGCAACGGGTTAAAATCTGAGAGGACGAATGGGTGTTCCTTAGTCTGGATTGTGTTGCCTTCCATTGTAACCTAGACTGTGAATTATGGGTTTAAAGAAGGATGTCTTCTTAGATATTTACAGTCTTGGATTTCATTATGGCCGGTTGATGTATTAGTGGGGTTGGGAATGGCTGTTGGTATTTTTTATATTACTTATATTTTAAACAGTATCCATTGGAATGGTTTATTTTATGGTATAGATAGAGGTACGTTTATAGCCGATGATTCTGTACTTAATATAACTGCAAATTGACGACTATGGCAAAAGCTAACATCCAATAAAACTTTACTTACTATTTTGCATATACGCAGTGATTTTGTTTTTTAAAAAAACCTTAAATTAAAATTGAATTTAAATAAATCAATAAATCAACGCACAGCTGCAGAGTGGCCCTGGTGGCAATTTTACACATGCACAGCGGGGGTTTTCGTTTTTTATTTTTGTAATAAAAACATGTTTTTTTCCCCCTTCATTTTTGTCCGTTTTTGTTACCCTTGTCTATTGTTTTCATATTTTCATTGCTAAAATTAATTGGGTTTTTTTCATTTTAGTAATAAAAAAACCCAAAACTAAAATGAACTGCACACCCCTAATTGCAAGCGATATATAGGCCAGCTTAAAAAACATGATTGAGGGTGTCTAGGATTGAGGTTTACAAAGTCAAGAGTGGTGGACAATCATCAATAAACAGGATAAACAACAACTCACTTTCTCAATGTTATAGAATAGTGCTGAAATGATTACCCACAAAAACAGGTATACCACCCATTGAAATTGTGGTATTTCACCTGACCCAGTAACATCAGGCACTAATCGGTTAGTTCTGAACGTGATGTACTGTACGTGATGTACTGATTTACTGGTTTTTGTCCTAATTTTTTTTCCATTTGACTTCTCATACTAATTTTTTCTGTTCTGTTCTTCTGTTCAGCATGAAAAACCCTATGTCCCTACGGTCCCACAAAAAGATCACTTGTTAAACTGTCACTGCCATCTGGAAAAACCATGTTCACGTGGATGCTTGGTACTGATTGAAACAAGGGTCAAAAGGATCTAAGGCCAGGAGTGATGCATTTTCATGGGAAATGTATTCAATTTCAATCTGCTCAAGTCGGAGAGAGAATTTCATGCTTTGATAGCTTTCCTGACATTTTAATTTACACAAGGCCTTCCTTAGAGATGGGCTATCCGAGTGCCCAAATGAACATGTTTCTGGTGGAAGATGCCTCCGCTATCTTCCTCTCTCAATCAGAGCACATCCTCTGGGGACCACTAGTGACAGGAATGTACCACAATTGCCTCGCAATTGATGTAGCTGCATAATAGAGGTTCTTGCCAGGTCAGTATTAGGGAAAGAAAGTTATCAGTTGTGTGGCTGATTTTGCTTGGAGACTTGAGGTGAGACCCAGTGTGGTGGTAGCGGATAAGATGCTGGACTTTGGCCCTTTTCACACAAGACACTCTCCATTCACCACCCACCCACTATACATGTTGCAGGGCTGCCCTATGGGTGCCCTGTAACATGTATAGTGGGTGTGCGGTGGGTGGAGAGTGTCTTGTGTGAAAAGAGTCAGAGACCTAGGAAGCCAGGGTTCAAATCCTACTCTAGCCATAAACTCACTGGGTGGCCTTGGGCAAGTCACAACTTCTCAGCCTCGGTTCCCCAGTTGTAAAATGGGAATGTGTGTGTCTGTCTGTGTCCCTGTGTTCCCCACATCCTTGTCCATTTTGGGACTGTGTCACCCCACACCACCCAAAAATAAAAATCTATGACAGTAAAAGTGCTGTGTACACCTAGTAGTGCTACAGAAGTGATCAGAGGCCTCCCGGACGAGTTCTTTTAGACTAAATGGTCCCAATCTATGGACCCCAGGCATAGCAAGCTAATTTATATTTTACACATCACCAGAATTTGAAGTGGAGCATTCATAAGAGGAAATTAATATTCCATTTGGATTCATCAGTTCTAAACGGCACTATTTGCACGAGCTAAGACTGGTGGAAATCAGGGAACTCCAATGATTAGGACTAGGACACTTTGGTGGCAATTGGAAAGATGGGCATCCTGTTCCCATCTCCGCCATGGACCTGCTGTGTGACTTTGTGCATGCTCCTTCACCTCTTGGTGTATCTGGTTTAGAGCTGAAACAAGTTCTCACAAAAACACATACTCCCCTTGAATTTTTGGAATTCGATTTGACTCGAAAACTTTCCAGGTTTTGTGTGCTTTTTGGTACCAAAATCATATTAAGTCAGGTACCAAAACAATCAAAATAGCATTTCCATCCTGATTTTTTGACTTCCAGTTACAGAATTCCATCTCCCAGCCCTGTCTTTCCCAAAGTTTTGGAGGTAATTTCCAGTTTTTGGTTAATTTGGGATATGTGAAACCTTGGAAACTGAAATTTCAGGTGCTCAAAATGGTGCCCCAATTTTGGGGTATTGCCTGTGGTGGGCACCAAATCAGATTTTTTAACTCTTGTCTGTTTCTCCTCTCAGTACTCTCATCTTCTGAAACTTTGCAGAAGTTCCAAAAGCTCTGTCTTTTCATCTAGACTAATGAGCAATAAGTGTATCAAAGGGTAAAGCCGCACGAGACGGGGTGGTCTGACCTCCCACCCTGGGGAGGGTAAACAGAGCCACCACACTTTGGGCTGGCGGGGAGAGCAGCAAGCAGAAAGCTGTCACAAGTCCCACCATGCCCTAGGGTGGGCCAAGGAGTCATCCACACGTGTAGGTACCTGGCAGTACCCCATCGCCCACCCTGCCTGCCCACTTTCTCACCCCTGGCTGTGACATGGATACACAGAAATGGCAAACTTTGCCTGCTGCTCTGTGGTACTGGCGGCCACTGCTGTGGGACGGGACCGCATGGCCCCAGCTTCAGATGGGAAGCGGGTTCTAATATTAAATTGGGCAACTACGGATGGGCGAACACGGTACGGAAGTTCAAAGTTCAGACCAAACTCAGCCAGTTCGGTCGACCGAACCGAACTTCTGAACCGAACTCGATTTTCGAACCGAACCGAATTTCCGAACTCTGTTCTGTTCGCCCATCCCTATGGGCAACCTTGGTCCAGGTTGGGCAACAGTAACATATGATGCCTCACCAGCATTCTCCAGCGATGCGCTACATAGAAGCTGGCTGCCTGCTTCAGGGTGGGGGTGGAACTGGATGAACATCTACCGGCCACCCGCCATAGGATCCACTGCATCACAGGATAAGGTTACCCTGAATGGTGGGACTTGTGAGCATTCTGCTCGCTGCTCTCCCTGCTGACCCAAAGTGTGGTGGCTCTGTTTGCCCTCCCTGGGGTGGACGATCAGGCCCACCCTGTCTGGTGTGGCTTTACCCTTTGATACACTTATTGTTTATTAGTCTGGATGAAAAGACAGAGCTTTTAGATCTTCTACAAAGTTTCAAAAGATGAGAGTACTGAGAAGAGAAACAGACAAAAGTTGAAAAGAGGACCTGATTTGGTGCCCACCATGCGCAATACCCAACATTTGGGGCACCATTTTGGGCACCATAAATTTCAATTTACAAGGTTTCAAGTACCCCAAATTAACAAAAAATCTTGAAGCTGCCCCAAATGGGACAACGTCTCGTGTGGACTCACCGAAAGACAGTTGTGAATTTCTAAATGTCTACGTGTCAATGCCTAGCTGAAATTTGTGGATAGCCCCTTTACAGAAGACAATGTTTTTTTCTTTGCTTATAGTCAATGACTGTGTGAAGCAAATTCTGATTTGTAGACTTGGTCGAAACTATCTGAGTAAGGCACAATGCAGTCCTTGGCCACAGTCAGACAGCTAGTAACAAAACATACTTTACAGTCCCTAGCAACATGAAGTGGTGTGACGTCCCAATTTTGATGGAGACTAGAGGGGGGTTATTTTATCCCACTCTCAGTGACACAGGGTTGAGAATTTTGATGCTCTGCCCCTGACAGATATATTTTTTTCAGAAATCCCTGGGGAGGTAGGCAAGGGAGACGGTGCCAATGATGCCAAGCCATGAGTTTTGACAATTAAGAAACTTTGCTTGAGAAGCCTCTTCCTTGAAAAGCTGGCAAAAGTCACCAGGATGCTAAAGTCACAGCCCTGAAGACACTGGCTGGCGGGATCGATGTAGCTTCAGAAATCACCACTAATGAAACCTGTCAGTCTTTTCCTCAACCTTTTCTGAAGTTGCAAAATTACATGGACAAGTGAGATCTGCTGGTCCGGAAGAGTGAGCCAAAAAGAAAAACCTTGTCTGGAATGTCTAAGGGAACAGGGAGACATCAGCGTTTATCCAGTGAGTTCTTTGTGGCATCCCAGGACAAATCAGAACATCTTACACATGCACTGACACACAAATACACACAACTGGACCTTGTATTATTAATGGAAAATGCCACTTCCTGAGTTGTCTCAAAATACCATTAATTAAAACAGGTTTTCTTAAATAAAATGTTTGATCCATGTGCCATTGTAATTAAATGAAGCTGTATTGATTTACATGACTTGTGGATCTGGCCCAGACCATCTATTATCATGACCTCTCCCGTGAGTTGGACCGGGGTCGTTCGACCCTGCTGACTGATCCTGTTAGATCTCTCGGCTGCATTTGATACCGTTGATCATGAGTTGTTGGTGACTCGGCTGTGGGACCGGGCAGGGATTGGCGGAACTGTTCTTGAATGGTTCCGCTCTTTCCTGGCTGAGAGAACTCAGCGTGTGGTGCTGGGGGAGTTTTCATCTCCGCCCCGGGGCCTCGCGTGTGGAGTACCACAGGGTTCCATCCTATCCCCTCTCCTGTTCAATGTGTACATGCAGCCTCTGGGAGAGGTTGTTAGGGAGTATGGAGTGAGATGTCATCAATATGCTGATGGCACCCAGCTATATCTTTCATTTTCCTCCAACTCAGGCCCGGCAGTCCCGGTGCTTACCCGATGTTTGTCCGCTGTGGGGGATTNCGGTGCTTACCCGGTGTTTGTCCGCTGTGGGGGATTGGATGAGGGCGAGCCGCCTGAGACTTAATCCTGATAAGACGGAGGTGATGGTTTTGGGGAGGGCCGAGGGAGTGGTGGTCCCCATCATTGATGGGGTCCACCCTGCCCTGGTTTCTTAGATACGGAGTCTGGGGGTGATCCTGGACCCACAGTTCCGCCTCGATGCCCAGGTGGTGGCGGCTGTGGCAAAGGGAGCATTTCGCCAGTTATACCTGGTGTGTGGGCTTAGGTTGTATGTCTTGAACTCAGATCTGGCCACCGTCATCCATGCTTTTATTACCTCGAGACTGGATTACTGCAATGCGCTCTACATGGGGCTACCCTTGGTGCTGGTTCAGAAGCTGCAGCTGGTGCAGAATGCAGTGACCCGTCTCTTGACAAGGCCGGGCCGATGCAAGCATATCACACCGGTGCTTCGCTCTCTGCACTGACTGCCAGTAGGCTTCCGGGCCCAATTCAAGGTGTTGGTGCTGACCATTAAAGCCCTATTTGGCTTGGGCATCGCCTATCTGCAGGACCGCCTCACCCTCCGTGTCCTGGAGCGGCCCCTGCGGTCAGCTGGGTGCGTCGTCCTCAAGGTCCCCTGGGTTTCCTGGACATCCACTATGAGGAGAGCATTCTCCATGGCTGCGCCGCTGCTGTGGAAGTCCCTCCCATCAGAGATCCACTTGACTGCTAGCCTCCCCTCAATTTTAATATAAATAAATCAATCTTACTACAATCTGTTATTCTGCTTTCTTAATTGGCTGTGATCCCCAAACCACTTCCTCATGAGTAGTCCTATGGATTTCACCAGAACTGTACAGCACCAAACCTATATCATTCATTCATTCATTCAGATTTTTATCCTGTCCTATTCCGTAAGGCTCAGGGCCACTAACATAGTAAAAAAATAAAATACAAAGTAAAATCCGCAAAATATATTACAGTACCACATTCCCAATCTTTGGATCTAACCCTGCTCCTTAAATGCCCGGTTGTCTAAATAGTTCTTATGTTGTCTCTGGAAGATGTTCAAAGCAGGGCTTAGATGAACCTCCCAAAGGAGAGAGTTCCAGAACTGTGATGTAACCACCGAGAACGCCTCTCTGTGCACCCGGTTCGTATAGACCTAGTCCAACGATGGAACTTGCAAGAGGGTGCTCTCAGCTAATCTTAGAGCTCAAGAAGGGACATGAGGAGGAAGGCGGCCCTTTATATAGACATATAGGGCACAGGCCAATTACGGCTTTATAGGTCAAAAACAGCACCTTGAATTGTGCCTGGAATACTATTGACAACCAGTGGAGACTCTGAAGCATCAATGTAATGTGCCTTGACTAGGTCAACACAAGCTCTGGATCAGAATGCAATAGAAGTTGCACCTCCTCTCCACCCCCAAAAAGATATCTGAATGCTTTTTGTTTGCATCTCCTAATTTATTAAATTTAGATTTCGGGGGCCAAAATGACAAGCAAAATCATGGGCCCAAATACCCTCCCCAACCCTTTGGCAGTAGAATTTGCTATTAGAAATACTGCTGCAGCACTGGATATTTCCATGATGAATGAAGAGTAGAAAGAGTTTCCATACCAGGGCCCACTTTGAAAATTATCACAAGCTCAGACGACCACATAGAAGTTGGGGGTGGGGGTACTTATAGGGTGTGCTCAGAAAAAGGAAGGTTCAAACATGAATCTGTGTCATGGATCTGTCCCCTATCCTTGTGTGCATGCCCTCATCTCTGATCCTTTCCCATGAACTCATGCCTGAAGGTAAGATCTGGATCTAGGGCTCAGATTTGGAAAGAGGTCAAATTAAAAACTAGCCATGGGCTGAATTTGGCCTCCACCCCTGTGACGTACCAACTGCGGATCCAGAGGATCTCTCCAATGACACAAACGTAGAGCAAAAAAAGGATATCCACAAAAATGGGTATACGCATTCAATCACAATAACCAATTTGACCATATTTTGGGTACTTTTCTGTACCCAAAACAGTATCCGATTAGGTACCTGAAAAACTGACATACCGAAATTCCATTTCCCCTTATTTTTTTACTTCAGTACCTGGATTTCAGAAAACTTTGGAGGGATTATTTTTTTTGGGGGGGTGGGTCTTGAATTTTGGCTTTCGGGTATAGAATTCAGGTGCTGATTTGGATATGCAAAATGGTACCAGAAAGTGGAAGTCTTGTACCCATTTCAGGTCTATGAGTACTCAGAAGCTGACTGCTCCCACTATGGTCAGACAAAAACACTCTCCCCCCCCGCCCACTGCCTTAATTCCACAATGATCTTTCAGAAAAGACTAGAACCCCAACCGAGCACAGTGTGTGCGAAACATCCTAGTATTTCACACACACTGACTAGGTAGCCATTGGCTGACATCACCGCTGCCTCTGTTTGTGTTTCCATAAGTGCATTAAGTTTCATGTATATGTAGACTCTCTGTTTATCCATTAAGCCTTGGCTGATCACGCAAAGCAATCCAGCTGAACAGTTATCCAGTGCAGGCAAGCGGCTTAGGGATGGTCCTGGTTCTGTGTATATTTCTCCCTCTGTTTGGAGAGAAAGAGAGGGATCTTGATCTCCGATCAAGCCTCAAGTTGTTGAGAGTTATCAATAACTGCTCACCAAATAGGGATCCATTATCGCACCGTTACAGGCCCTTGCTACAATCAGCAACTTCTCTTTCTGGCCCACGCCGCCATCCTCAGGCATGCAGTTAGTTGCTTGTTTTTTTTAAAGTTTGGTGAAAAAGGATGATTTGATACCCCACCC
>QEPC01006333.1:2026600-2065085 GCA_003113815.1 Sphenodon punctatus
AACACGAACGGTCGAACATGAACTGTGGTCTGTTCGCCCATCCCTACTGACCCTTTTATAGCTACATCCTTGGAGGGTGGACAAATAATTTAGATCTATCGAATCCTGTCTGTTCAGGAAGCTGGGCTTTGGAGTTCTGCATGATTCCCTCTATCTGTATGATTCTGTTATTCCATCCTATGCTTGGTGTCCGTAGTTACTTTCACGGAACATAAAGCATAGTGTAGAAGAGCTGGACAGTTGAAGGACACCATCATGCCCCAACGGCTGATCAATATTGTATTCTTCTCCTGTATCTGGTCACGTTTTCTATCCAAACAAATCTCTTATCCCCCGAGCTGCCCAGATATAGGATGTTAAGTCTGTGTATTAATCTTCCGCTCACACCCTCATTTTCTGGGCTGAGTTAAAATGTTTGTCAACCCCTTCATCGATAAGAGTCTGGAAAAATGAGATTATATTCTCCGAACGCTTGAAAAGTAAGTGGGGGATGCATTAATGCCGCAGAACCGGCTTTGCCTTTCCCGGTCTCCCAGCCAGCCCTCTGTGATTAAGAAACGTATTTGAAGTGGAAGTGAGATTGAAATAAGCAGAGGGGCCAAAGCTGCCCCTTGAGTTTCTCTTGTGAAGTATAACAGGGATTAATTCTGTTGACAGGCGCTGGCAGTTTCAGAATGGTATGCAGAAATCCGACACTTATTTGTTTTCATGATGGAAAGGTTAAATACACCACAAAAATTCAGTCTTTCCTGATATGACCGTTATTCCAATCCCCTTGGGTCTACTACAGACAGAAGATGAGGGTTAAAAAATGATCATTCCAATCAGAATTCCAAATTCCCATCAGACTGACTGAAATGCCCATCAAAAATGGACATGGGGGGATTTTTAGTTTCAGCCTTATCCCTCGGCCTAAATGAAGGAAGTAACTGAGCTAATAACCATAATGATGATATGGTGCGAGTTACCAAACCGCAATAACCAGAATGTACAGGTATGTGGAGTTCCATCACTAAAAGAAAACTCAGGAGGACAGAGCCAGTGGGGTAATAAGTTTCACGTTTAAAGGGACAGCACCAAGGAGCGGGAGAACAATTGGTCTTTATTATCACAGGGGGGGGCAATCACCAACCCACTGAGGGCAGCAGCAAAAGTAAGTGACTCTCCAACTTTGCCATTTTAGGATATTGTCAACTGCATCCAGTTACACAATATCCCCAAAGAAAAGTCAGTTACCATTAACATTTTGTTCACATTAAAAATAATAATAATTTAAAAAGCTCCTGGGGTAGAAACCTACCCCAATGCATTTTACCATGGGGTAAATTTCTACCTCAGTCTGGGGTTGCAGTCCACTGTATTTTAGTTTGCTTAGATCATCTTTGATGCCTTTTGTCCTTTATGGATTGTTTTATTTTCTATAAGATAACTAAGTAAGAGGTCTCGGTGCATCTGGAGATCATGATGGCCCAGACAGAACTGGTAAGTTGGTGGTTGTCCAACTGTTTTTTCTCATACATTCTTATAATGTTGGGAACCCTATAAAAGCCTTGTCAAGAGAAATTGTTCAGTGAGTAGTGTCCTTTTCAGACCCTGCTTATGGTCCACTGTTCTTTGCAAAGAACTACTTCTCTATCTTGATCTAAGAACTATCTTCTTTTGTACCTAATATATTAAGTCTCTTTTGCCAATCCAGCGTCCTGCGTACATCAACCCCCGGTGTATGGCGCACAGCCGGAACGCCTGTGTTGAGACGTGCATAGAGTGCCGCATGCACTGCACAGGGATCACATAGGTCGGAATCGCACTTTTGCACCACATGCCGGAGTCGGCATACACAGACTGCTGGATTGTCCTCTGTATCTTTATTGTAATGTACTTTTACATTTTATTAAGTAAAGCTAAGTAACTAAGGCCCTTTTCACATGAGACGCCCCCCCCCCCATGCCCTCATGTGCGACTGAGTGGGAGGGGNGGAACATAGACAGCTCACAACAACACAGGGAGGGGTACAAAAACTGAAATAAAACCTAAATCAATCTAATCCTACTCTAATAAATAAAAAAACAGGGGAAGGGAATGAGGGATGGAATATGGAGGGAAAGGGAAAGGAATGGAGGGTAGGGAGCGAGAGAACACAGGGACGGGTAAAAAATAAAAACAACAGCTAAATCTATCTAATATAATCTAAATAAATGAAAATATGAAGATAAATGGGTTGGATGGGTGAAATAGGAGGATGGCGGCAAGGGATTGAGGAGAACAAACTGCTGGGAGAGAGGGAGCCTTCTGAAACGCCTGGTGTTCAGGAACAGTGACTAGCTCAGATGTTGTTGGGAAGGGGTGAGTCAATCAGTTTTGTTTCTTGCTGCATCCGCCTCACTGCAAGCCCCATTGGCTCTGTGCAAGCCCCATTAGCCCGTGGCCAATTGCAGACTGCAAACCCAGTGGTCTGAGGCAAAAAGGGATGGTGATTGGGCAGGCTGGCTGCTACTCCAAGCCTCTCCACCCTTGGTGCCTGGAAGTCTGCTCCTCAGCTGACTCCCCCTCCCTGTCACGTTTGACCTTCCAGTGACACTTTTTTTGCCACACGAACTCACACGAACGTGACCCAAACTGACCAAACTGTTTGGTCATTTTGACATTCGGATCTAGTTTGGTTCGGTCAGTTTGTGTTCAGATTCAGGTTCAGGTTCAGTCATCCGAACAGACTGAGTTCGGTTTGAACTCCGAACTTCCAAACCGCGTTTGCCCGTCCCTACAAGTTACAGGCAGGGAGGCTGTGGCCTATATCCAGAAGCTGCCACTCTAGCCCCAGGACCCACCTTCATGCGTTCAGGGCCATCATTCCTCGCACAGAGAGCCAATTTTCCAAAGCATCAAGAAACAGCCACTCCAGCCCCAGGACCCGCCGCCAGGGTTCTGGGGCCAAGTTACAGGCAGGGAGGGCTGTGGACAATATCTTTAAGCTGCCACTCTTCTAACCCCAGGACCCACCGTCATGGGTCTGGGGCCATCATTTCTTGCACAGAGAGCCTTTTTCCAAATGCCCGAACCGAACACGACTGAACCCAAGGGCCGAACCTGAATGCGGTGAACGGACCAAACGGCCAAACCAAACGGGCGAACCGAACCGGACGGCCGAACCCGAACCACGAATAAATGAGCTACCCATTTCAGCTTGATTACCAAAATCTTCATATGACTAAGAGCCACAAGACATATGCATGTGCCCCTTTGAACCATCTCCCAGTCTGAGCCTCTCTTGCTCTGTAATTGGTTAGCAGAGCAGGTCATCTGTCGTCCTGGCTGCTGAGATTCTACAGAGCAGCTACAATTTTGCTGCTGAATGTTGGGTGCAATAAAGTAAGACATAGGACGATTAAGGCAGCAGGAGATCTGGGACTTACCATGACCAAGAACCGTACTTGAACTACACAAGAGTCTCTCAGATCACAGTCTGCTTGCTCCTGATTTAGGCAATCACGCATGTGCAATGCACAAAATGAAGTACCAAAATGGGCAAAACAGATCTCTCAACAAATCCAGAACCAGACCATGGTGGATCTCCATTTCCTCAGACCTAGGCCCTTTTCACATGGGCCGTAATGGGTGGAGGGATGGGTGTGTGCTGGTGGTAGGTGGGTGTGCTGCCATTCCCATGGGCGCACACCCACCTCCACCCATCTCCATGCATGGAGCATTGGGTACTGGTGCCCGTTGTTCCATGCGTGGGTGATGGTTGGAGGTGGGTGGAGTGCAGGCGCACACATGCACCTGTCTCTTATACACATCTAGATGTGTATAAGAGACAGGGGTGGAGGTGGATCGCTGCTCTGTACTGCCATTTTGCACATGCACAGTAGGAGGCAGAATCAGTCCTTTGGAACTTTGATTGCAATTCTGCTGTGGCTTAAATCAGGCACAGCAGAATGCCATTCTGAAAATGCAGGAAAATTCTGTGAAGACAGGAAGGACTGCTTCAATTTAGTCCTAGATAGAATATTTGCCAAATAATAATAATTTTAAAAAATCGTCACTTCCTAGGGGAATGGGGTTATTAGCATAATCACTATGCTAATAAGGAAAAGGCTAGGAAAAAAACAGGGAGCAGGAGGCTCAGAATCTACACAAGTATTTCATCTCAGGGTTCTGTAAGCTGGAAGGCAGAAGGACGGAAAGGGAGCCAGCCTTATTCTGGGAGACCAGGGGGAGGCAGGCTGCCATGCTTTGGGACTTAGGGAACCTGGAAGATGGATTACTTTGTATCCTGCAGCTAAAGGGCAACTTTAAAGAGAGCCGAAAACTTGGGGAACTGTCAAGAGGCCGAGGTCTGGAAAGCCTTCTGACTGACTCACATTCCTGGTTACAGACACCAAAGCTTAAGCCATTCCCTTTCACACGCCTTCTAACTTTGACATTTGCTTTCCCCTTTGTTCTTGCCATTTCATTTTCGGCGTTCGCTGGTGGCTGATTAGAGCCCCGAATTCCCATTCATCTCCCAGGCGTGACTTGTACTTGCTACCGTCCAACCTGCAAAGAAAAGAGCAAAGCATCGCTGGATTGACTCAAAGGATAGAGGTTTTGATGAGAAAATTACAGGAATCTGGCTTGACTGGCGTTTAAAAAAAAAAAAGAAAATAAAAGGGGGGTGCTTCCTCACCTTTTCAAAAATGCCCTTTTGCTGATGGCGGGAGCCAAGGTGAAGAAAAAATGGTTCCTTTTCATGTCGTTCTCCTTCTCAAAGAAATTATCTCCCTACAAATAACTCAGGCTGATTTTGCCTGTTTCATCACAAAAGGCCACAGTCTGAGGGGCAGACGACCTTGTTTGCTTCTAGCAAGGCATTGTGGGTCAGCTCCTCGGCTGTCAAAAAAGCTGTCTCATCACCGATACCAAACTCACTTAGTCATTTTGCCATTGCGGAGGATTGGCTCCACAGGTTAACGATGACTGGCTCTGAGATTATCATGCAATAAAATTAGCCTCCAACTAAACTAGAGAGAGCATGGGGGGAGGGGAGGAACCAAAGAGTAATACATGCTGTTGGGGGAATTAGTTAGGTATAAAAAGGAGTGGGGGGAGGGAAGTGATGTTTTTATTTATATTTATTTTATTTATTTGTCTTAACCATTGGTTGTGACAGTAATGGATATATATACAACAACAAAACATTAAATCATCACAATAATTAGGTAGACCAATCCAACATACAATCTTAAAATACAGCACTACAATATACATTTAAAAAAAAACATATGAAATTTCAACTACGAGGATTATGATGCTGTAAAGCGTGAGTACGCCTTTGAGTTGACAAGGCATTGGCTAGATTATGCTACCATCAACATAATGTTTGCAGGGATTTGCCAACAGAAGGACAATTTACTTTAGTATGAGTGTCCCAATGCTCCTTTGCTGCTAACAAGGGTATAATCAGGGTATGTCATATTTCTGCTGAGAATGGACAACTAAAAAGGTAATGAGGTAGATCGTCAACCTGATTCAAGCCGAAGGAGCAAAGTCTTAACTTATATGGAATGACAGCCAAAGACATCAACTGAAACCTTAGTAGGGTTAGGGCCTTATTAATTGTAAAGTTAGTTTTTATAGAAGTTAAGTAATCTTCCAACTAATGCTGAATCTTGAACCAGCAATACCAAGGAACTGAACAAGATAGCACAAGGGGCAGACATATCAGGTTGAATATAGTTATCTTGCAAGTGGGTCCTAAACATATCTTTAGCCATGGCCCTAGAGTGGTCATGAAAAAATTCCCAGCCAACATAAGTAGTTTATATAGACTGTTCTTCCACTCCAGCTCAAACCAAGTTAAACTAAACTAAACTGCCATCTTAGTCCAGTATTGTCACAACCTGACACGGCAGCAGGGGTTCAAATTTGGGTCCAAATCTGACTCTTCCAGGGTCTCCGGCAGAGGCCACCCAGCATTCTACCTGAGACCCCTCCGGGCCCCCAGTGGGGGCCTCCCCCAGGCGTGCTGCCAGGGGTCCAGAGGTGGAGTTGCTGAGGATTGAACCTGGGACCTTATACATACAAGGCACGTGCTCTTACCACTTGAGCTATGCACCCCCCCCCCCATTAGATTGCTCTATCCAACAAAGCTTTGACAGACGATCGTCAGTCATAACGACAAGACAAATCCAGTATGAAAACATACAGAATCGAGCCTTCATTTCCAGGGGGAGTAAACCAGTCTTCGCTCATAAAAACGAGAGTGAGACTTGTTCTGTAGGCAATGTACTGAGAAAGACACCTATGTTAGGACAGGTTGCTGCACCTTTAAAGCAGGGAGCCACAGATTGAATTCCCAGAAGTTGCTCATTTAGTTAGCCTGTTTCTCTACTGGAGCTAATGGGAGGAAGTAATAAATAGAACTGCAAAGAGTACTGGCAAAACGTTTATACCCATCAAATTTCTGGTATCCTAATCAACTCAAAAATTCCCGGGTACCAATCTGTACCCATATTATGACCCGATTCAGGTACCTGCTGTCCTAGAAAGTTCTGAAATGTTGACTTCCGGTCCCAGAATATTGACTTTCAGTCCTGATTTTTCAGGTTTCCGTCCTGATTTTTCAGTTTTCCATCCTGCTTTTTCAATAGGTAACCGGAAAATTGGTAATGCAAATTACTGATATGTTGGGTATCTGGGTATCTTATTGATGATTGGGTAGCCCATCGAATACTCAACACAGTTCTCAAAAATGCAGGTGTTACCTGTGGGTAACTGGGTACCAAAATTAGGTACTGGTTTCAGTTCTAGCCATATCTATATATGAAGGAAGCTGGTTGGAGGGATTGGTTTTGGGAGCCTGTAACCACACTAAAAAGGCCCATGGTGGAGACTAATTAATAGGTCTGTGGTAGAAAGAAGTAAAAAACCCATGTTGTAGTCATAGTTATCCTGCATTCAAGCAGGGGATTGGACTAGATGACCCTTAATTTCCCATCCCAACTCTGACCTTCTATGATGCTATATTGTATGTTGTGAGGCTTCCTGGGACTGGAGAAGGCAGAGGGTTTTGCTATAATCAAATAGAGGAAGTCAGTGAAGAAATTATTTATTGTTGTTATTATTATTATGAAGGGGAGACTGAGTTGGCAAATTTGTAACGTTCTTGGACGGGTCTCAACCAATATTCCTCAAGAGTTCAGCTACCACTTTCTCCAATAGTTACTAGACTGCAGTGACCGAAAATGGAAAATGAGCAGTGTTAACGTTCTTCAGGTTGGGAGACAAATGAAAGGAGATTTTTTTAAAAATTATTAAATGGCTAATAATAATAAAATTATTAAATGCTATTAATAAAATTATTAAATGATAATAATAATATTTGTTGTTATTATTTTTATTTTTATTATTATTTTAATAATAAAATAATAATATTACATGATAATAATAATATTTGTTATTATTACTTTTATTTTATTTTTAATAATAATAATAATAATAATAATAATAATAATGTTTATTTATAATCAATCATCATCATCATCAAATACCATCGAACAAAGCCATCCATGAATGACAACTAATGAAAGAAGTGAGAAAGTGCTACGTTTTTGCAGTGTGTGGATTGCGGTGAATGATCTGTTTCCAATGGAAACAGGAATTGTGGTGAATCATCGGTTCAGCAATAACACCAATCACTGGTCCTGTCCCAACTGCAGGAAATTCTCCTAACAGCTCCTCTGAGTTACAAACTTGCCAGCTGCACTGGCTCTTGAGACAAGACAGGCATCACTCTGACAGGGCCACGTGTGCCCATGGCCGTTTGTACACGGATGGGGGCAGGTGGTGGTGGTGGTGAGTGTTTTGACACAGCGGGTGTAGGTGGGGGTGTGCCCATTTACACGGACACGCACCCACCTCCATCCATCTCCACTCACGGAGCATCCTCCATTTTGTTGGAGGGCTCCGTGGGTGGAGGTGGGTATGCGGTGGAAGCGTGCATGAACAAACACCCGCCACCCGTGGTATTTACATGGGCACACACCCACTGAACACCCATCCCCCCACCCACCAGCGGTCATATACATGAACTGACCCCCCACTACACACCCGCCCAAACACCGAGCAGGGGGAGAGGGGGGTCTGTGTAAAAACAGCCCATGCCTCATTTTCAGAAGATGAGGTTCCCCTTCCTTGAAGCAGCCCTTCTGTGGTAAACATTTCTCTTTCCCAATTATCTCTTATTGTTACATCCCTATGGGTCTATTATTCACCACTCAATCGTCACCTCTAACCCCAGAAATACCCACCTAACTTAATATTTTTTTAAAAACCATCCTCTTCTTTACTCATTACACCTTCACAAATAGATCCCCTTGTTTCTTGTCTGTTTAGGACATGGGTAAATAAAATAAATCGTAATAAAATTTATTGTTGTACTGACCTTACGGCCTTGACAAAAAACAGTTATACAACAAAACCCACAAAACCACACATAGAAAACATTCACAATTTACATCAAACTATACAGCTATTTCCAATACCTTTGTCTTCCTTCCTTCCTTCCTTCCTCCCATTTCACCTACCCTCCTGGGGTTTCTAACCCATGGTCCAAAGAACACCAAAACCAATTGAGTCAAAGAAGAAATAGGTACCACTGCCCTAAATCCTCTTAAAACAAAATATAATTAACAGGATACAATAAAATTCATCTCCTTTACTCAGCTCCATAACTTCCTAATCCGTTGTTTTTTGGCCCTATACACAAAGATGGCTACCGCCCTTGTAATTTCCTTCCTAAAAGGAAGATCAGTTTCTCTATAGATGTCCTTCCTTGAAGGTTCCCAACTGAAGCTCACATTGCTTCCCTAGCCCCTTTATAGTAGGGACAGAACAACACATAATCGGGAAGATCCTCAACAACTGACATTCCACACAAACAAAGATGGTCCGAGTATTTACGTCTCATATATCTCCCAAGTAGCACTTCCGTTTCCATTGTTTGACACCTCAAGGCGGTGAATGCAAACATTAATTTGGATATATGCAAATCTTTCAAATAAGCAGGCCTTTCTATCCCTGCCGCCCAGTACTTATAATATGGGGCTGCTTTTCCTTCCCCTACTTTCCTTCTATATTGTTGCAGCTCAACATCCTTGATCCTCTCCCACAGGAGCCTTAGACCTTGCAAAAAGGTACATGAGGAGAAGAAATCAAGTGAGAAGCCATGCTCCATGATCTTCCTATGCACATTATTCCACCATAGGCTTGCAACACCATTCACATCAGAGCTATCGGCGTTGTGCAAGTGAGCGTAGCACTCCTCCAACCAGGACCTCACTAAAGATTCTGGGTGGAGGAAATGGGCCTTTAGCCAAAAGGTAAGAATCAATCTGTCACACCTCGTTTCCAATTATTCTAAGCCAGACTCTAGGCCAATCATAGCAGAGGACGTGGAACGAGGAAATCCCAACAATTTCTTTATAAATCTATTTTGTACCGCAGCCAATGATCTCCCACTAGAACCATCTCCCCCCCATATGGGTACTCCATACGTTATCTTATTGATTACCTTTGCTACAAATACTTTCAGGGCAGGCACCACCTGCTGTCCACCTGACGTAGAATAAAATCTAAATATCATTGCAACTACAGATGACACTGCTTTTTCAGAGACATTGGGTGCATTTTCCAAGATCTGTTGAAGGAGTATATCAATCCCAAATATTTAAACCATTTTACCTGCCCTCCCATACTCCATTTTACCTGCCCTCCCAGCCCTCCCATACTCCAGTGAAAAACCTTATACGTTGGGGCGAATACCATGATGCTTGACTTGTCGCGATTGACAATTAGGCCATTTGTGAGGCTAAAAGAATCAAAATAATCTAAAAGTTTCCTAAGGCCCAATCTTGAGGTTGATAACAAGACATCATCATCTGCATAGAACAGAGAAGATAACCTCTTTCCTCCTACCCTAGGAGCCTTATATCTCCCCTCATCCCTTAGACTAATTATAAAGTCATTCACATAGATGTTAAACAAAGAGAGGGCTAGAAGGCATCCTTGTCTGACCCCCCTAATCTAAAAGTACTCCTTTATTGTTAAGACATACTTTCATAAGGGAATCTGTATAAAGGGATTTGATAAGAAAGAGTAATCTACGTTCTATCCCTAGGGTAGTCAGTTTTGACCACAGTTTATCACGCTGGATAGTGTCAAAGGCCGCTTTAAGATCAATAAATGTGGCAAATAATTTCTGTTTCTTATATTTAAATCTCTGTATTAAATGGTTCAGAACAAAACAGTGATTAACTGTGGACTGGGACACACGCAATCCTGTCTGTTCTTTCGCCAGGATGTGCTGCTCCACCATCCAAGCTTGTAATTTATCTAGCAATAGTTTGGCACACACCTTCCCCACAACGCTAAGGCGGGAGATTGGCCTGTAATTTGCAGGCACATTCCGATTGCCTTCCTTATATATTGGCACTACAATTGCCATTTCCCATGCTTTCGGTAAATCCCCAGTGTCATTAATCAGGGAAAAGAACTTGTCTAGGATAGGAGTCCACCACTCAGTGTTGGCCTTAAACAAATCTGGCGGCAAGAAGTCTGGACCCGGTGCTTTACCAATTTTTAAGGATCCAATTACTCCTATGACTTCCTCTGCAGTCACTGGTGGCCAGGTAGCGAGATCTTCCTTATCCCCTGCTTCCTCTGACTGTATCTCCTGCCACACTTTTTGATATAGTTGTGAAAAAAAATTAACCCATTCCAAATGTTGAATTTTTGACTCCTTATAAGTTACAGACCCCCATGTTCCATTTACCAATTGCCAAGATCTGTGATCATCTTTAGATTGGATTTCTGTACATAACGCCCCCCACTGCTTAGAATTAAATACTAGTTTTTTCCTTTTTATAAGAGCCCTGTATTTTATACCAAGGGCCTTATACGTTATCATTGAGACTCCACTACTAGGAGTCTTTAAAATAAATCAGTTAAACAAACTTATTGCCAGTCACTGCCCCTGCTTTAAAATCCACGGTCATCTCCCAGTCCGTCCATCCATCCTACCATCAGACCACATTAGCATGAAGTGTGTCAAATATTAGGCAGTCATCAAAAGTGGGAATGGATTTGGGCAACTTTAGACCTCCGAACGGCCGGTAAAATCCGTTCATCACAGTCAGCTTAATGATCATTTGGGATGTCAGACAAGTCAAACCTGACCTAAGATGTTGAATGAATGTATTCACTGGATATTTTATTCATACCTTGCTGCAGAAGAACAGGACCAACAACATGGCATCTGTCTGCCAGAGATTGAAGAAATTAGAGGCAAGAGAGTCTACCTTCTTTGATGAAAACACCATCCCTTCCTGAATATTTTAACATCAGGAGCACTCTGTGCTGGGCACATTGCTGATTTGAGTGGGGGTGTTCAAATCTTACTTGCAACAGAGCAAAACTATAAATAGGGACCCTTAATGAGTTCTTGGGAGAGATGTCACTGATGAATTCAATGAGAGCAGCCCTGGTGTCTGACACCCTTGAAAATAAAACTTTTGTCATTATGATTTCTTTTACAGTGGTAGAGTTGAAATGAGTACCTTCAAAAAAGGGTATACCCATCACATTTCAAGTACTCTGATTGACACAAAAATGTCAGGTACTGGTGATCGGTACTCGATTTTGACCTGATTCCAGTACCCAGTGTCCTGGAACATCAATGTCCAGTCCCAAAGTGTTGGTTTTCTTTCCCATTTTATCGATCAGTAACCAGCAAATCAAAGAACTGGTAGGAGAAATTACTGATTTTTTGGGTGATTGGGTGCCTGACCAGTCATCAGGTAGCCTTTCATGTACCCAACACAATACTCAAAAATGCGGGTATATTACAAGTGGATACCAAATGTGCTACCTGACTCAGCTCTAGTCTAGTAGAGTAGGGGTGATCCAAATAGTTAAACAAAACATTTGTGAGCATTTCTAAGGTTCTGAGAATTGGGCCTGACTCCTGAGTGTTTGGACTCCTCCTGGGGAACTCGGAAGCAGGGAGTAGGAAGGGAGGGGGCAGAGGGCACTGGGGCCAGGTAACTGGAGAAGCGGGGGGCAGAAAAGGGGAGTAGTGGGGGCAAAAAACTCACCTAAAAGTCACAGATCTAATGCTCTATGGGAGCAAGCTGGACTATATTTCCCAGCTTGCCCCCAGAGAGCTTTAGACTGAACATGCTCAGACGAACTGAATTCAAACACACAGCGGCAGAGTAGGGATGTGTGAACACAGTTCAGAAGTTCAGAGTTCGGTCGACCAAACCCGAATAGTTCAGTCGACCGAACTCGAATAGTTTGGTCGACCGAACCCAACTTTCGAACCGAACTCAAATTCGACCAAACTGTTCGGTCGAATCTGAACCGGTTCAGAAGGCCAAAAAACCTGGTTTTGAATGTACGAACTCGGTTCAAAAGTTCAGAATTTAACCAAACTCAAATAGTTCGGTCGCCCGAACCAAACTTTCGAACCGAACTCGATTTTCAAACCAAACTGAATTTCCAAACTCGGTTCTGTTCACACATCTCTATGGCAGAGTTCTCTGCAGCATGCTCTTCCAGTTCCTGCAGCTTTTAGGTGAGTTTATTTATTTATTTAATACATTTACTAGCTGCCCCCCATGCTTATGGCATCTCGGGGCAGCGGACAACTCACTAAAAACAACAATCAAAATAAAAATACTTTAAAAATCCAAACAATTTAAAACCAAAACAGGGTCGGATACACAAATAAAAATAGAAAGGTAAGGGGAGAGATAGAACCCAAAAAACCCCTCCCCCCTCCTCCCCAAATGCCTGGGCAAACAGCCAGGTTTTACAAGTCCGCCGGAATGTCAAAAGGCTCGGGGCCAGGTGAGCTTCCTCTGTGAGGGAGTTCCAAAGTCACGGCCCAGCTACAGAGAATGCTCTCGCCATTATGGCCCCCCGCTTAACATGGGGGACCTCCAAGAAGGCACCCCCAACAGACCGAAGGAGTTGCTCTGGGACGTGGAGGGCGAGACGGTCCCTGGGGTATGAGGGGCCCAGACCGTGAAGGGCTTTATAAATCAATACCAGTAACTTGAACCTGGCTCGGCACACTATTGGCAGCCAATGTAGAGTCTGGAGCACAGGTGTTATATGCTCCCGACGACCCTTCCCCATCAGGAGCAGGGCTGCCTCATTCTGCACTAGCTGCAGCCTCCGGACCAGGAACAAGGGCAGCCTCATGTAGAGCGCATTACAGTAGTCCAGCCTCGAGGTGACAAAGGCATGGATGAGGGTGGCCAGGTCCAGCCCGGAGATGTATGGACGCAGTCTCCACACTAGATACAACTGGCGGAAGGCGGCCTTCGTCACCGCCTCCACCTATCGATCGAGGCGGAGATCCAAGTCCAACATCACCCCCGGACTCTGAACTTGCTGAGCTATAGGAGGGCAGACCCCCCCCCCCGTTAGGGGGGCCAATACCTCCCTCGCCCTCCCCACTACCATCACCTCTGTCTTACTGGGGATGAGCTTCAGTCTGCTCTGCCGCATCCACTCCGCCACGGCCTCCAAACACTGGGATAGCACCGAGACAGCAGGGTCTGGGTCAGCTGAAAAAGAGAGGTACAGCTGAGTATCATCAGCATATTGGTGACATCACACCCCGAACCCTCTCACAATCTCCCCCAAAGGTTGCACATATACGTTAAATAATAATGGAGACAGAATGGAACCCTGCGGAACGCCACAGGACAAGGTGTGGGGGCAAGATGTTTCAGTCCCCAGCACCATCTGCTAGCTTCTTCCTGAGAGGAATGAGCGGAACCACTCAAGAACAGTCCTGTCCAGACCCCCCAGGTCTCGCAGCCATCTCAACAGCAGCCCATGGTCCACGATATCAAAAGTGGCCAAGAGATCTAGCAGGATAAGAAATGTAGAACATCCTGTATCCATCTCCCGCCGGAGATTGTCCACCAAGGCCACCAACGCTGTCTCCATGCCCTAGCCGGGATGGAACCCAGCTTGAAAAAGGTCTAGGAAACCAATGCTGTCTAGATGCGCCTGGAGCTGGATCGCCACCACCTGCTCAATAACTTTCCCTAAAAAGGGAAAGTTAGAGACAGGTTGATAGTTGGCGAGTGCATCAACATCTAATGATTTTTTTTCAGCAGGGGGTGCACCATAGCCTCCTTGAGGCTGGTTGACAACCTCCCCTGCCACAGGGACGCGTTAACCACTCTCGCCAACACCATCCCCAATGTCTCTCCGGGGCTTTCACCAACCAGGTCGGCAAAGGATCAAGTTCACAACTGGTGGCTCTCACAGACCCCAGGACATCCACCACATTGGCTGGCATCACTTCCTGAAACTCCCCCCACAAAGTTGGACCAGACAGGGCCTCCATAACCTCGCACTCTCTACCCACTGTCCCCAACCCGGTGTCAAAATCGCTCTAAATCCAAGCGATCTTGTCTGCAAAGTAGGTGACAAACTCCTCACAGCGGGCCTGGGACAAGTCCCCATCCCATTGCCAATTTATCCCAATTTACCCCATTGCCTGTTCCCTGCCTCTGGCTGGCCCCTTCTCTGCCCCCCACTTGACTTGTTACCTGCCCCTGATGCCCCATCCTCCCCCTTCCTGCTCTTGGTTGAGGATTGTTGCCAGTGTCTAATGATATTGCATGGCGTGTGAGCAGGTACAACACGGGGAATGAGGTGACAGCACTTGCGTGCCGAGATTGGGTGGTGAGCAAAAGACCGAATTGTCCTATGGGCTGTGTGTTTAAGCAGTGCCACAATGTGAACACAGGGCCAAACTGGTGTTCATATATATTTATTTATTTATTTATTTATTAATTAAAAACATTTAGTATCCTGCCCCTCCTGCCACAGGTAGCTTGGGGTAGTTCACAACAGCATACATCCCCCCCATCAAGGTCAAATCACACATTCAGACACTCGTTGACGTTATGTCTAAAGACACCCAGCGAAAACAAGTATCCACAATAAACAGGTATGCCTGCCGAATTTCCAGTCCCTGAACTGGCCTGATAAGATCAGGTACTGATCGGGACTCAATTGTGACCCAATTCAGGAACCTATAGATCTGTAACCAGGTACCAGGCCTGTTGGGCCCCTCATCAAATTTGGGGTGCCCGACTTGCACCGGTCGTGTTCAGACAGTAAGGCACCAACTGGTAATTGAATGTGACCCGACACCTACCCAACTCCCCAGGGTCTCTACTGACTCACCTCACCGCCAGGCTGCTGCGCTGCTCCCTGACCTGCACGCTCCTCATCTAAGTGAGGAACTTTCCCGCTCAGCTTTTTCTGAGTGGGGGAGACGGGAGCGAGGAGGCCTCTTTCCACCTGCGTGCACCCCCTGGGCGAGAAAATAAAATAATTTAAAAAATAATTGTGAATGCACCAAAATGGCCACCGGCCTGTTTTGTGCATGCACAAAATGGCTGCTGCCCTTAAGCAAAATGGCAGTAATGGCATTCCCGCCACTTTGGTTAAGGGCAGAGCATTGTACATGCGTCAAACAGTCCAGCAGACATTTGCACATGTGCAATGATTTTTTAATTTTTAATTTTATTTTCTTGCCAAGAACTCGGCAACACAGTCCTGGCTCTCGGTTCATCTGAGACAAATGAGAACCAGGATTTCAAGAAGATCTCTCACAAATGTGATTTTGTTTCAGCCCAAGTTGTGATGCCACTTTGTGTCCAGAATATAAATATAACCAGCAAATAGCTGTTTAGTCAGTCAGTGGAACACAAGGCGGAACAAATCATGCAATGCTCACTGGTGATTTTTTTATTAAAGATATGAGCCATTAAAACCCCAGAGAAGGAAATAATGACTCAGGAGAGCCTGGACTGCTGCCCTAATGATTAACAAGGCTTTTAAGTTTGGGAGCAGAGAGTGTGATTAAGACGCTGTGCTGAAAATCCCCTCCATTCACTCAACTTCCATGGCTAAAGCATCATGTCGGCACAAGCAGGTTCTGACAGCATGAGGAGTGCATTGCATTGGTGATGACTGTTGAAAAAGAGAAAGAGAAGAGCGGGGAGGTGGACTGGAAACACTTTGTATGAGCTTATTAATTTTTGATTGCTTGTGCCCAGAAAGAGAAGGTTAATAATGCATCATTGCCGTAGGCTAGACCCAGTCTAGAGAGGACATCAGAATGACTGAAGCAGTGATGCGTGAAACATGAACACCCAAAAGCAGGGACGCCAGCTAGTAAGTTTCCATCACACAAGTTATACTCGAGAACAAAATGCCACAGTTAGTGACAAGGAAAATAACCAGTGCTTCTTATCTGACTCACCTGACAGTCCTTTTCATTCAAAACCTATGGCTCTAGAGAATGAGCGATTTATCTCCATAACTTGTTGGCCAATACCCTAGTGTTTCTAGGGCAGACATGATGTACTAGTACAAAAGAACTAACTGTTGCCATACTGGATCAGACTAGAGCGTAAACAGGGGACCTCATTTGGTACCCACTGGTAATAATACCCACCTTTCGAGTACTCTTAAAACTTGAACTCCAGTTACTTATTTTTTGAGTACCTGAAATTACTCAAACCCCCAAAATAATATCTCCCAAATTCCTGAAGTTTGGGATAAAATTTGGACAAAATTGGTATTTCGGTATACCGGTTGTCAGTATTTTGGTATTTCAGTAAATCGGTTATCAATATTTTCGGTACGCGATCAAAAAGTATCCAAAGTATTGTTCTCAATTTGTGTACCAGAAATTCAAGAGATGTATCCGTTTTTGTGGGTACTTGTTTTGGATGTAATTCAGAGCAATGGCCCATCCAGCCCAGTATCCTAGGCCAAAACAGGTTGCCCCTTTCAGATCTCTGGAGCTTATTTACGTTTTCAGAATAATATACAAAAATCCAATACATTTTTGTTTTCACTCATGAAGAAGCCCCGTATTGTCAAATTTGTTGGGATCAATTTCAGCAGATTTCACTAGCTGATGTGGAGGATGCTCTTGGGGTGGTTAGAGCCACCTTTTGTGAATTAGATCCATGCCCGTTCTGGCTGGTTAAAGCCTGCCGGGAGACACTGGGGTCGTTGCTGGCTGGGGTGGTCAATGTCTCCCTTAGGGAGGGTGGGGTGCTGGACTGCCTCAAGGAGGTGGTGGTTTGGCCCCTGCTCAAAAAGCCATCTTTGGACATTGACATCCTTGCCAGTTATCAGCCTCTCTCTAACCTTCCCTTCTTAGGGATGGTTATTGAATGTGTAGTGGCATGGCAGCTTCAGGAGCATCTGGACCAACTGAGTTTTCTGGATCCCTTGCAGTCCGTCTTTCATCCAGACTATGGCGAGACTGCATTGGTGACTCTGGTCGATGACTTTTGCTGGGAGTTAGTCCAGGGCTGTTCAACCCTGTTGATTTTGTTAGATCTATCGGCTGCTTTTGATACCGTTGACCGCAATTTGTTGGTGACGCATCTGCAGAACCAAGCAGGGATTAGCAGGACTGTTCTTGAATGGTTCCGTTCGTTCCTCTCAGGGAGAACCCAATGGGTGGTGCTTGGGTAACATTTTTCATCTCCCAGGGACTGCTTGTGTGGAGTCCTGCAGGTCTCTATTCTTTCCCCTCTCCTGTTCAACGTGTATATGCATCCGTTGGGCGAGATTGTCTGGAGTACTGGAGTTTGGTGCCATCAATGCTGATGACACCCAACTCTATCTCTCCTTTTCATCGGACCTGGGCCCTGCAGTCTCGGTGCTGACATGATGTCTGGCAGTTGTGGGAGACTGGATGAGGGTGAGTCAACTGAGACTGAATCCTGATAAGACGGAGTTGATATTAGTAGGCAAGTCGATGGATGTGACATCCCCCATCATGGATGAGGTCCGCCCCCCATTGGTACCTCAGGTCAAGAGTCTGGGAGTGCTCCTCAACTTGCAGTTCCACCTAGATGCCCAGGTTGGGGGCTGTGGTGAGGAGTGCTTTTCGCCAATTACATCTAGTGCTTTGGCTTCAGCCATATATCTCAGGCTCTGATCTGGCCATTATCATTCATGCTTTCATTACCTCAACACTGGACTATTGTAATGCGCTTTATGTGGGGCTGCCCATGGTGACGGTTCAGAGACTGCAGCTGGTGCAGAATGCAGCAGCCCACCTCCTTACGGGGATGGGTCACCGGGAGCACATTACACCAGAGCTCCATTCTCTGTACTGCCTGCCTATAGTCTTCAGAGCCCGATTCAAGGTGCTGGTTCTTACCTATAAAGCTCTACACACGGCTTGGGCCCTACCAATTTGCGGGACCGCCTCACTCCCTATGCCCTTGACTGCCCCCTGCGGTCATCCGGGAGTGCCCTTCTCGAGGTCCCCCGAATACTTAGGGGGGCTACTATGGAGAGGACGTTCTCAGTGGCCACTCCACGACTGTGGAATTCTCTCCCGGTGAAGGCCTGGGTGGCCCCAGAACTTCTTTCGTTTCGGTGCCAATGTAAGACCTGGCTGTTCCTCCAGGCCTTTGGTGAGGGCGGGTTGATTAGGGGGCTGGGGTGTTGTTTATGTGTGAGATTTGAATTATGGGGGAGGTGATGCTCCTCTTTTATGTACTGTTTTATTTTGTTGTTTTTGTTGTCTGCAGGGCCCTATGTGACTTTTATATATGTTTTTATTCTTTTAAGCCACCCCGGGCTGCCTCTGGCAGGAGGGGGCGGGGTAATAAGTTTAAAAAAAGATTTCTGTTCCATTTATTTGGTTATTCCAGTTGGGTAATTCTGCCAAATTTCATCATTTTGGCTACATTGGCTCGGTTATTGGCTTCATTATAGCGGTTGTATATGCACAATAGGCAAAATGAAATACTGCAAGTTGCACAAACCAAAATACTGCAAGATTAAAATAATGGAACTATTAAAAAAATGGGAACTAGATTGTGGTTGATCTCTGTTTTGTTGCACCCGAACTGTGTCAAGTGAATTCATTGGATACAACAGTCGTAAAAAAAAAATCTTAATCCTGGCTCTGACAGTGACCATCGCTGCGGAACATAGGCATGTATGATTCTGTTCTGCCATTCAATCCCAGAGGTTTCATTCCCCTGCCAACATGACAAAGAATTCTCCAGGAATTTATATCATCATTTTAAAAACTAGTTATACTAGTGGCGGTTACAGCATCCTATCACAATGAGTTCTACAGGTTATTTCTACACCTTGTAAAATATTATTTCCTTTTGTTTTAATCTGCAGCCTGTGAAGGTCCCAGAATGTCACTTATTTCTAATTATATAAGGAGGGTTAAATACAATAAAGTTAATGTGAGACCCTCTCACCCAGGCTAAATTATTTAATTTTTAAATATTATTTATTTTATATTAAAACATATTTGCCGCCCCCTCCTGCCTCAGGCATCTCGGGACGGCTAACAACATTTAAAAAAATATATTAAAAATACACACTAAATAAATTATGTGGTAGATTGAAGGGCACACTATGGATTAGCCAACTACTAGAGCTGAAAGAGGTACCCACAAAAAATGCACATTGAATCAACACCATTTGAACAAAAAATGGTGGTTCTGGTACTAAGGGATATATCTGTTCGTGCTCTGTTGCAGATCTGGTTTGGTTATTCTGGTTTGGTTTTTCATTTTTTCATTTTTGGTTATTTTAGCATATCGGCTCTTTTGCTCATGTCATGTTTGCAATGTTTGCACTATTAACATGTGCACAATTGCCAAAATTGAAGCATGCAAAATGACCATATATTTTTTTTTAAATAATTGGTAAATAATAAAAAAACAAAACAGAATGGACTAACTCCAAAATCAGATAGCCATTTTTATTCATGGATATTTATTTATTTATTCAGCATAGTTTATACCCCCACCCCTCCTGCAGAGCAGCCGAGGGTGCCTTACAATTTGAAATAAAATATAAAATAGTTAAAATGCATGGATGAGACAATGGTGCAAGGAGGAAGGCTTTAGATTTATCAGGAACTGGTCACCCTTCTGTGGCGGAGGGAGCCTATACAGACGGGATGGGCTCCACCTTAACCAGAATAGAACTTGGCTGCTGGCACTAAAAATTAAAAATGTGATAGAGCAGTTTTAAAACTAGAACCTGGGGGAAAGCGGACAGACACTGTGGAGTGCACAGTTCGGACTGTGACATCTATGCAGGATGATGTTAACTATGGGGATTTATAGTTGCTTAAGATTGAGGAAGGGATAAAAATGAAGGGACTTCAGGTGGAATTCACTGGAGAACAGATAAATAACAATTCCAGGGTGCCTGATACAGTCCCCTATAATGTGTACAATAAAAACAATACACATAAATGTCTATATGCAAATGCTAGAAGCCTAAAAGGTAAGATGGGAGAATTAGAGTGTGTGGCGCTAAATGAAGATCTAGACATTATAGGCAGCATCACAGAGACAAGGTGGAACGAGGATAACCAATGGGACACTAATACCAGGGTACAAAATATATCGGAATGACAGAGTAGGTAGAGTTGGTGGTGGGGTGGCTCTATACGTAAAAGACAACATTGAGTCAAGTACAATTAAAATTTTAAAGGACGCAAACTGTTCCCTAGAATTTCTATAGATAGAAATTCCAGGAATAAAGGGGAAGAGTATCGCAGTAGGGCTATACTATCATCCCCCTGATCAGGGATAATTTCAGATGATATGGGTCGTTCGGCTTGCCACGCTGAATCACGGTGTGGGATCTGTTTCGGATCCCGGACAGGAATCAGTCAGGCAGTCCTTTAGACGTGCCGGCCTGATTCCTAGCGAGGATTGAGGAGGGGGTGGGGCTGCGCGGCACGATGTGTGGTCTCACAACCCCGCCACCCGCGCTCTCCCGCTTGCCCACCCACCGGGAGATGGGCGCGCACACTGGCCAATCTGACCGCTGTGTCTAATCCTGTCCCATGGTCAGGACCACAGTCTAGGCCAGCTGAAGGTAACAGATGTTACCTGGATCGTGCCCACTGTGACCGTGGTTGGGGCCTGATTCCACCACGATTCTGGACCTCTGGGCAGCCAGAGGTCCAGAATCATGGTCATTGTGATTCCTGCCAGAGGTTCACTAGGGTGAATATCTGGCGGAACTCACAACAGACGTTACTAGAATCACGGCCACCACAGGGGATTCACTGTGGTTGACCACGATCTCTTAACATCTGAAATTACCCCAGGATGGAGAGACTGATAAAGCAATGTTAAAAGAGATTAGACAGGCTACTAAAGTCAGCAACATAATAATAATGGGTGACTTCAATTACCCTAATATTGATTGGGGGAATGTTTCCTCAGGGCGGGACGTGGAGGTGAATTTTCTGGATGCCCTAAATGACTGCTTCCTAGAACAGCTGGTTCTGGAATTAACGAGAGGAGGAGCTATTCTAGATCTAGTCATGTGTGTCACACAGGACCTGGTGAAAGGAGTAACTGTGGCAGAGCCACTAGGCAATAGCGATCATAATATGATCACATTTGACGTAATTTCTGTAGGGAGAAAGATAAAGGAAAGTACAGCAGTAGCATTTAACTTTAAAAAAGGGAGACTTTGGGTGATTTCAGAAGTGACCTGGTGAATGTCCACCACAGTCGACCTCAGTCAAACGTGGGGAGTGGTGAAAGCGCCGTGCATATCTGTTTGCTCGCATCCAGATGTTCACCACCATCAAACGTGGCCCGAGGTGAAGCTAAACACGCTTCATGAGGTCAGGACGTGAGGAGGTCCAGAAGTGTGATGAATGGTCACCACGGCAGGGGTGAATGAAAAGTAACTTCTGAACCAAAACCCGCAGCCACAGTGGAAGGAATTGACCCCAGCTGCGATGCATTCTGGGACTCGAACCGTGGTCCACGTCTCCACTGCATGTCTGTTGTGTTCCCCCGGCCCATGTTCTCTCTGATTGCCCCCGTGTGGTGGTCACAATTCTGTCACTTCTTTTGGGGCCACACATGTCACCACAACCTGCGGTGAATCCGTTCACACCGGGGTGGGATTCACTGTGGTGAATTGGAACGTGTCACTTCTGAAATCACCCTATGACAAAATGAGGAAATTAGTTAAAAAGAAACTAAAAAGCCGAATTGCAAGGGCTACAAATTTGCAAGAGGCATGGAGGCTGTTTAAAAGCACACTTCTGGAAGCCCAGATTAAATGCATCCCGCAAGTTAAAAAAGGAAGCAGGAAGACCAAACGTCTTCCACTGTGGTTAAATGGGGAGGTGAAGGAGGCTATTAGAGCCATAAAGGCATCCTTTAAGAAATGGAAGGCTAGTCCCAATGAAAATAATATGAATGACCGGGCGCCTGGAGGTCCAAAAGCGTGGTTAGATTGGCCACGTTCCAGGATGGGCCAAACGTAACATCTGTTACATTTGGCCCATCCCAGACCGTGGTCCCGACCAGATTGACTGCTGTGCCCGCCCGTCTCCCGGAGGGCAGGAACCCAGGGGGCACAGCGGGGGAGTGGCTGTGCGGCCACACATCGCACCATGCAGCCCCGCCCTCTCCCCGATCCCCAGGTGGAATCAGGCCAGCACATCTAAAGGACGGCTGGACTGATTCCTGACCAGGATCTGAAATGGATTCCGGTGCAAGGTTCAGCGTGGTGGCCTGGCAGCCCATCACCTCTGAAATTCCCCAGAGCCAACCCAAGAATAAGCATGTTAAATCTGTGTTGCTCTGCACCATGGCAATGGTGACTGTCTGCATATCGTAGACAGAATTTCCGTCCACATTCATACAGAAACGCACAGCCGGATTATCCTGAATTCAATTGCAGCTATTTTTAAAGAAAGCCAATTATTATATTAAAAACATTAGAAAATAGCCAGTCTATTAAGTCTAAATTAAGAGCCCATGAATTCTTAAGAACGGAGTGGTATTGCAATGATGAAAAGCATTATGGCAACTTAAGTGGGAATTACCTGGAAAAAAACCTGCATTGCCTCATTTTAATCGGTTCTCCTTTGCTAAGAAGGGCATTGTAGGCTTTCTGAGCATCTGCCAATAACACTGCATTTTCTTCTCTCTGCTAAGACTGACAGTGCCTCTGGTCAATCCTATTAGACTAAGGATCCTGGAAGTCTTTGAAATTGTTATTCTTCCAGAATGAAAAGGAAAAGAACAGATCAGAGATGAATAATGCAAGCTAAAAGCTCCACGTCTCTCCAACCAAGTCCTAATTAAGATTAGCACATAATCTCCAGGAAGATAGTGGCTCAGCATAACCAACAAAGGGAACTCTGCAAATTTGAGGCTGGGACCTTTCCTAAATGATTAAGACATTTAAGTAACCTCCACACCCCAATGAAACAGACAAATTACCCTTCGGGACCCTAAACGCGGGGAGAAGAAAAAAAGAGAAAAGAAAATATTTTTGAACTGTCAAAACATGAGTTGGATGGGAAATTACCATTTTTGCCTTTATCAGCAAACCTCCTGGTTCCACTGAGATGGTGTTTCATGACAATTATCATTTTCAAAAGCCCATGGATCAGAATTAAAATCAGTTCCTACATATGAGTTTGTAAACTTTGCTTGAAGTTCTCCAGCAGGCTAAAGAAAATAGCTTTGACTGAGACATGGGGCCTGCTAGTAGATTAGTGATTAATATGACTTCTCTACTCGCCATTCGGACAGAAAAGAGTACTTCTTTTGAGCGTTTAATTCTCCTGAATTTTTTCTAGAACTGAAAAAAAAAAATGGCCACTTGAAATTTGCAGATTCAGTTTGGATAGTCACATCTTCAACAAGCATGTGATTGGAATTTGGAATTTGTCACCTTTTAAACTCTCACCAAATTTTAGAGATGTGCAATTTGTGCAATTTGTTTCATTTTTAGTAGTTACTAAAACGAAGGGAGCCCCCTTCGTTTTAGTAACTAAAGTTCTGAAAACGAACAAACAAACAAGCCATGCTCATTTTGTTTTTGTTTAAAATTAAAATAAAATTAAATTAAAAACAAAACTGAATGTGTAAAATGACCATCAGAACCGTTCTGCACCTGGGTGACCCTTTCCCAAAATGGTGGTGAAGCCCTTTTGGAGAAGGGCACGCATGTGCAGAATGGCCCCAGAGGCCATTTCAATTAATTTTTAAAAAAAAAGTTTTTAAAATCACTGCATGTGAGCAAAATGGCCGCTGGACCATGCTTTGCATGTATGCCCATTTACAAAATAGCGGCAGCAGCTTTGCTACCATTTTGGAGAAGGGCAGCCAGTGCCTTTTTGGACTCCTGATATGCTTCCTTCCAGGGTATGCCAGTCCTCTGGGTCCCAATGCATTTCCCCTTGAGATTCCCCTTTCTACGTGTCTTGACACCACAGGTACGTTGCTTATCCCAGAACTCAGGGTGCCTAGTAGGGATAGGCAAACGCGGTTCGGATGTTAGGAGTTCGGACCGAACTCGGTCTGTTCCGACGTCCGAACTGAACGTCAGAACCGAACTCTCGAATGACCGAACAGTTCAGTTGTGTTCGGATGAGTTCGTAGGAGTTCGGGGGCAGGAAAAATGTCTTTTCAGGGGGAAAAAAAATAAAAAAATCAAGTTTTGGTTAAGTTTCAGTTTCAATAGTGCTATTTTGGACTGTTCGGCCAAGTTCGGCCAACCCGAACTTGGCTGAACCAAACCATCGAACCCGAACTCGGGTTTTGAACCGAATGACCGAACATCTGAACCGCATTCTATTTGCCCATCCCTAGTGCCTAGAGGAAGAGAGTCTGCCCCAGCTGGAACCCAGGGGAAGCCTGTTATCATTGTACCAATCGATATGCAAGAACATTGTGTTCCACAGTTGAACTTAGCATAGCCCCAGGTCTGGGTCTCGACTGCTGTAGAGAAGGTCCATTCACAGGAGAGTAATGAAGTCCCCCTAGTGACTCTAATTCAGGGAGCAGGCTTCATGTCATTTTTAGTATTCGTGTTATTGTTGCCATTGTGCTGCCATGTCACTTGTATTTCTGGCTGGACATCCAGTCTCTATTAGCCAGAAAAGTGGCTCTTGTGTCAACAAGGTCAGCCTGTCGGGGAAGGGCTAAGCAATCCTCCGCTATGCCTTGTGTGTGTGTGTGTGTCTGCATGCCCGAGGGTACAAATTATTCTAATCCCCACAGAACTGGGATCAACAACGCCATAAGTAGAGATTATCCATTTCCACAGACATACCCAGGACAATACATTAAATACAAAAAGCACTATATTAAAATGAAAAGTCAAGAAGATTGAGATAAGCCCTCCGGAACATGGACATCCTGTGCCAAGGATTCCCTCGACTCAACTTTTTCTGTTGTGCTTAAATGCTGTCGGGTGACCGGGATGACGCTGTGGTTCATTATAGTCTCAGCAAGCTGTCTTGTGGATTTGCCAGTCATTTCCACCCCCTTCCCTCATCTGGTATAGGCAGAATCAATATTTTTCCCTCGTGCTGTGTTACTGGGAAACCCCCAGCTTAGCCTTTCCACTTATGCTACCAGCAATAGAGGGGGATTAGGGTAAACCCATCTTCAAAAAGGTAGCAAGATCAGAGATGGTACATAGCAATCAAATTAAGTCAGGCAGAAGGCAGAGACTTCTCCTAGAACAGGGGATGCGAAACAAGTGACCAAATTGCAAACTTCTCCCCCCCCCCTTTTATTTTATTTATTTATTTATTTTATTTTGCATTTATCCCCAGGTTTATTGTTTGGATGTATAGCCTGCCCTTTCTCGCAGACTCAGGGCACCTTAAAAGCAATATATATATAGATTGATAAAAATCAATAAAAATAAACCATATAAAATTCCAATTAAAGCCCCATTCCCATTCCCCCAAACTCTATCCCTGCTCACCAAAAGATCAGTCAAATAAATAAGTCTTAGATCACCTTCTGAAGAAGCTCAGGTGAGGGTGAACCTCCAGAGGAAGGAAGTTCCAAAGCTGGGGGGGGGGGAGGAGGGCAACCACCAATCATGCTGCTCTGAGTGCTCCTGTTGATGACACGGCCCTTTTAGACAAGCGGGTCGCCATGGCGCAACCCGGCTCTTGTGGGATTTTGAAAAATGACCCGCTCCTCTAAAAGGGCCCACAGACAACACAATTAAATAGATCACTGGGGAAAAGGAGGATGCTAACATTAGATTTTCTCCCCCCTCCCTCTCATGGTAGGAATTGAAGAGAACAATTTGGTGGCTTAGAGAAATGCAAAAATGTATCAGGTTCCAGACAGCTTCCCCACCTCAGAAAATTATCTGCTACATTTTTCATGACTCTTTTTGGTTCAGATAAGATGGCATGGGTCAGAGAGAACAATCCTGATGGATTTTGAAGTGGGTAATATTGAAAAGTGTGGGCACAACCAAATGGCAATTATCGCCAGATGAAGAAAAAGAAAGTGTCGGTACAGCCCAGTGGGGGGGAAGTACACTGATATCTATTCTCCGAGCCCTGGGGTGTATTTACAGAGCAATGCATTTGAGCTACTGAACATTCCTAACCCCTCTCTTTCTTCATCTAGGCCCCTTGAGGCTAAGGAACATTCCATGGTAACAGTTACCAGTGGAAGAAAGTGGTGGAGGTCAATGTTATAATCTTTTATTCTGTACATGCCAGGGTACAATGGGTCATGTCTCCTTAATGCATAAAATGAGGTCAGGCATGACGGGGGATAAAGATGTGGTTGGGGATTCTCTAATTTGTACCTAGCTGCCAGACAGGGGTCTGTCTGGCATTCAGGGATTAATAATACATAGCAACTCTCAATTCCTGCCACCCAAAGAAGCGTCAGGCATAGCAAAATTCGCTATGACATTTCTGAGCCAACCAGGGACTCCTGTTATTGAGGAAGACTCGACGTAGTTTTCTGCCTGCCTTGTGCTTCCAAAGAGTCTAATGCACTGCAGCCCTTACAAACTCTCCTCTTGTTCAGAAATTGTTCACATTTTCAGGTTTTCCATCAGCTACCGAAATACTGTCCGTGAATGAAAATGGGTATTTGCATATCAAATTATTCTTTCTTTCTTTTCCTGGCTTTTCAGTTCAGTTGTTTTGTTGTGTTTATTTTTTGTCATTCCAGTCAATGGGTGTTTTCAAATGAGACACCCCCATGCATTGACACTCACTGTCCATGTGGGAGAGGTCTTGTTTGAATACAGTCAGCCATCCCCTTCCAGGGTCCCAAGGCCACCAGTTCTAGTCTCACCTCCTGACAGGTTCGGTTCATTCCATTCTAATTTTCTGTTCATTTCCGACAGGAACAATGAAAACTGGTGGGTTAAAACTGGAACTGGACACGAACAGCCGTAATAATTGAAACAAACATAGCAAATGAAACAAACGACCTGAAAAAATGACCCGAAAAGATGAAAGAGGGTAATCAATCAAAGAGCGGAGAAGTAGAGTTTGTGACCATGCACCGTCCACACATGGGGCACTCCGGGAAAAGCCAGAGTGCCCCGTGTGGGGGTGGGGTGGGTGGTGCATGGACAGAGTGGTTGTGCATGGGGCCGCTTGTTTGAAGCATGCACCCACCCCCCTGCTCCAATCATGGACCCCCCACCGAATCTCATTTAAAAACACCCAATTTGGTTGTGTCGTTTTGTCAATTGTGCACCACAGGGCAAATTAGAACTAAAATGAGTAGGCGCAAAAGCATCAAACCTATCAAATACGACTGATCCAGCACAAAACAGACCAGGTCATTGTTCCTGTTGAAAGTGAAGAGAAAATCAGAATGGAATGAACCAAATTGGTCAGGAGCCGATAATAGAACCGGTGGCCTTGGGACCCTGAAAGGGCATGACTGGCTCCACAGTGCCACCAGTATTTCAGTATTTCAGGTACCAGTTTGGGTACTGAAAAGTATCCAAAATATTTGATGTATACACCAGTTTTTTAAAGTACTCATTTCAGCTCTAGGTACCAGTTATTGTTAGCGCTCAAATGAGTATCTGTCCAAATGAACAAACCTGTCAAAGTGTGCACATGTGCAAATGGCTACCATACATGTGCTGACCTTTTCCCAAATGGCAGCGATGCAGCTGGTGCCATTTTGGAAAAGGGCTGCGCATGCACAGAATGGTCCTGGTGGCCATTTTGAGCATGCATAGTTCTTTTTTTCTTCTTCTCAAGTTTCTAGGCAAGACTGCAGCTGAGATGCTGCTGGTTCTCAGCTTGTTCTTGTTGGTCAGAACGAGCTGAGAAGCGTGACTCTCGACGAGGATTGTGAAAAACTTGAGGATGAGTTTCAGTCCGAGTTTTTTACCACACCAATTTCCGTTGTTTCAGGTGAAAACAAATGAAATAAACAAAAAAAGAGAACCAAATGAAAGCAAACAAATTTACCCTAATTGTAAAAAAAAATGGTTGCTTTAAATGCTCAAATGTCATTTAGGTTGAAAACATCATTCTTGGAAAACAAACAAACAGAAAATCCTGTGATTATTTATTTTACTACCCATTTCAGCTCAAGTTATTATACAAACTGCCATTTTTTGTTTTGGGTAGAGCCAATTCTGTGTTTTTTTCCTGGGTACCCATTTCACCTCTGTGTCAAAACATGCTTCCCCCAAATCTCTGCACAATGAGAAATTTCAGTCTCATATCTAGCTAGACACAAGTGAACATACGGGTCTTTTCTTGCCCTGAATAATCTGTTTTGCGAGTGGTTTTCAAGACTGGAAAAACTCAAGAAGTCATACCGAACCTGAGGCCCACCTCTAGAGCATGGCTAGGGGAGGAGGTGTGAAAATCTATCTAGATCAAATTCAGATGTCTGTCTGTTGGTTGGTCAGGTGGTCTGGCCTAAGGCTTTTTTTATTTTAAATCGTAGAAGGCCTTCAGTCGTAGAGAGCCCCTTGTGGTTTTAAATGAAGGATCGTAAAACCCTTTAGTGTCTGAAGGTTACAGCTCCATGAATGGCCTGGGCCGATATTACGTCCACCCGATGTCAGCCCATAGGTAAAGGAAAGGAAAGCTGCTATCGCAGCTGCTGCACAGCTGTTGCTGATGTCACAATAGGTTGTTCTGACCACAGCCAAGTTGGAGGAGTTAGCAGTAGGAATCAATCAGAGGGGGTAGGCGTAGAATTAAGTAGTGGAGGTCTCAAAATCTTTAATGACTGAAGGTTACCGGCCCGATGACCGGGGGCGAAGATGAGGTCACCTGACGTCAGAACGTAGATAACTAATGTTCACCAGGAGACTGAGAAGACACACACACATGCATGTGGGAAGACATACAGAAATGCATCCACACACACACCCACACACCCACACACCAATGTCTGGTGACCTGTCTGTCTGGCTGACGGCCAGTCGTGGCAGACACTCTGGGAAAGTGGAGTAAAGTGATAACACACTACCCCAGTCAGCTGTGGTAGCTTCCCGGCGTGTCGGCAGTTAACAACAGGTTTAATTTTAATTAATATAAAATTATTCCACAAAGTATTGCGAGTTAACAGGTAGTATAATTAATTACATAAAATAAACTGTACCAGGATGGGCTGGCCTGCACTGCAGAGGCCTTTAAGAGAGAGCTGTTAAAGAAAGACACCCCGGCTTCTCATCACATGCACACACACCCCTCTGAGACGGGAAAAGTGGGGATTTCAAGGCAGCCAGAGTGTATGGAACAATAGAAAAGGCCACAGGAACATGAAGGGATGTGGGTTCCTGTAGGCATTCAGCTTGGCGTCCCTCTGACCTGAGGGATCTGGGTGAGGAAAGGAGGAGGTGAGAGAAAGCCCTATTGTGAATCTGAAAACAAAGTCAGCAACAATAAGCCTGAACAGGTTATGTCAGCTGGTGCAGAATGCGGCGGCTCATCTTCTGACGGGGACGGGTCGCCGGGAGCACATTACACCGGTGCTCCGAGCTCTGCACTGGCTGCCGATAGTGTGCCGGGCCAAGTTCAAGGTCCTAGTGATGATCTATAAAGCCCTACACGGTCTTGGCCCCTCATACCTTAGGGACCGCCTCGCCCTTCGCGCCCCAGAGCGGCTCCTGCGGTCTGCCGGGGGTGCCTTCCTGGAGGTCCCCCGTGTTAAGCGGGGGGCCACGATGGAGAGGGGATTCTCGGTGGTGGGACCGCGGCTGTGGAACTCCCTTCCGGAGGAAGCTCGCCTGGCTCCAAGCCTTTTAACATTTCGGTGGAACTGTAAGACCTGGCTGTTTGCCCAGGCCTTTGGGAGGGAGGGTGGGGAGGGAGGATTTTAGTCCCCTACCCATTTATTTTACCTGTCTAGCCCTGTTTTATATTTAATATTTAATATTTGATTGTTTTCAATGAATTTTATTGTATTTTATTGTTAATGTTGGAAGCCGCCCCGAGCTGCATTGCAGGAGGGGCGGGGTATAAATCTGGAAAATAAATAAATAAATAAATAAATAACAGGTCAGCAAATTTTTGCAGGACCCTCTTGCACCAGAGCCAGCCTGGGAACAGTTAGACTCAGACAGTCCCTTCAACAATGATGCCTGTTTCTTTCCCTTGACCACTAGCTCCAGACACTGGAAAATGCTTTTCTCTCACAGATCCAAGGCCTCTTCCCTCTAGTCTAAGCACTTCTTCAGTCAAGGCATCTGGTCTAGCCTCCCGCCACCCCCACCCCCGGCTAGGCAGCTCCAAGTTCAGTTCAAGGGCAAGAGAACTGCTTCTCCTCCCCCACCCAACACTCGCATCACATTCAGTCTTTTCTGGCTTTTCTTTCTCTCAGCTTTCTTTCCCTGCTTCCCACTTGGGTCAGCCAGCCAATAGTGTAGGAGTAAACCATGCCAAAAAAAACCCAAAGCATCTATCTTACTCTGTCCTCTGGGCCTCATTCTGCATGGATTTAGGGGCAGTTCAGTTCAGGCCATATCTATAGTATGATGAATATGAATAAACAGACCCAAGGTGGGGATGAAGTGGTGAATGCATGGGCACCGAGAGATGAAATGTGTACCTACAGAAACAGATATATATATCTGTTGAAATTGACTCAGTAATTTCAGGTACTATTTGGTATCTGAATAGTATTGGAATGGGTACCCAATTGACTGAAATACATTTTTTGGTTCGATTTTCTGACTTTGGTACTAAATTTCAGATTACTATCCTGGCCTTCATAGGTTTCTGTCCTGATTTCTGACTGGAAAATGGACATAGCTGGTATATTTCAGGTGTTCGGGTGCCCAAATGATATTCAGTAGGGGTGGGACACCAGGGAGAATGCTGGATGTATCGATATCGGATCTCCCAGGTACCAGATTTACCGGTATCTGCATACTGGATTTTTAACATTGGCCGCGGTACCAGATTTTTTACATTGCGGCTATTGACCCCTTTGACCCTTTTAACTACCATCCTGTCTCACTCCTTCCTTTTGCTTCCAAGCTTCTTGAACGTGCTGTCTACTTCTGCTGCCTAGACTTCCTCTCCACCAACTCCTCCCTTGACCCCCCTCTAATCTGGCTTCTGCCCCCTTCACTCTACTGAAACTGCTCTTGCTAAGATCACCAATGATCTTCTTGTGGCTAAATCTAATAGTCTCTATTCCATTCTTGTCCTTCTTGACCTCTCTGCTAACTTTGATACTGTTTGTTGACCACTCACTCTTGCTGGACTCACTTCATTCTCTTGGCTTCCATGGCTCCGTCGTTGCCTGGTTCTCCTCCTACCTCTCTGACTGTTCCTTCAATGGGTATTTTCAGACGTTACGAGATCACAGTGAACCACGGTGAATACCCACCTGTGGTCAATGTGTCTCGAACATCTGTTTGGTGGCCGCCAGATGTTCGCCACGGTCAATCCGCACATGGGGTCAATTTGAACCACACTTCCCGGGCTAGCTGGGGGAATGTCCCGGGAAGCGTGGTCAAAGAGATCCCCAGTGGGGATAAAAAAAAAGTAACGTCTGGCCGGGCGCCACGGCCCGGGATCACCGGCGGGATCCCGGGCCATGGCGAATCCGTCCCGACGCGGTGGCCGCATTGGCCCCGCCGCCCGCCCGTCTCCCAAGAGGGCGGGCGGCGGGAGCATGGAGGGGGCGGGGCCATGCGGCCGCATGTTGTCCCACGTGGCCCCGCCCCCCCTCCCAGATTCCCCGCCGGGATCCCCCCGGCACGTCTGTTGCGGCGTGATGGGGTGACCCCGGCGGGGAATTAATGGGTTGATTTCGGTACAGGGCCAAGGGGCCCCGTAACGTCTGAAATCACCCTCTGTCCATGGCCCTCTCCTTTTTTCTATCTACACCCTGTCCCTAGGCAAACTCATTGCCTCCCATGGCTTCCAGTATCACCTCTATGCTGATGACACTCAACTCTCTCTCTCTCTCTCTCTCTCTCTCTCTCTATGTTCAAGCTCACCTCACCAGCTGTCTCTCTGATATCTCTACCTGGATGTCTCAACATCAACTCAAACTCAACATGGCTAAACCTGAACTCCTTATCTCCCCCCCCCCCAAACCTTCTGCTTCCTCCTCCCTGTTGATCCTTATCGATTGGGTCACTATACTTCCCGTACTGCAAGACCATAGCTGAGGCTTCATCTTTGACTCACCCCTTTCTTTTAAACCCTACATCGACTCTGTTGCCAAATCCTGTCACTTCTCCCTCCATGACATTGCTAAGATTTGCCCTTTTCTCTCTGTCTCCATTGCCAAAACCCTTGTTCATGCTCTGGTCATCTCTCATCTCAATTACTGGCCTCCTCCACTCTCATCTTTCTCCCCTTATCTCCATCCAAAACTCTGTTGCCAAGGTCATCTACCTAGCCCATCGCTTTGACCGCGTACAGCCCCTCCTCTCCTCTTTTCACTGGCTTCCCCTTCCTGAATGAATCCTGCACAAGCTCCTAGTCTTCACCTATAAAGCTCTTCAGCACCTTGCTTCCCCTACCTCTCTGCACTAATTTTCCTCTGTACTCCAGTCCATGAATTCTGCTCCTCCTCTGTCCCCTCTCTCGCCCTCCCATGCCTCCCCTGCACCCCTAACCGCCTTCATCCATTCTCCCTAGCTGCCACCCACACCTGAAACTTCCTCCCTGCCCACATCTGCCTCGCACCCTCCACTCGTACCTCCTCAAGACCCACCTCTTCCACTCTGCCCTCCCTGACTCCTCACTCCTCTTGCCTAACTCCTGCTGATACCCTCCATCCAGTACAGTCTGTTACTTGAGGTCTGTGTACTCATATCCTCATGACATGGACCAGACAGCCATCATTCTCAATGTAACCAAGCCAAGCATGTGCACCTGGGACCTCGCATCTTTGTGAATGTTGCACTCCTTGTCTCTCTTTCTNCCCCCCCCCCCCCCCCGTCTCTCAGATTGTAAGCCCTAGGGCAGGGAGGGACCGTGTCTATTCCATTACTTTGTAAAGTGCCAGGTACATTGCTGGCACGATAATAATAATAAGGCTGTGGTTTCAGGCATAGCTTGGATGTCTCATGCTGCACGGCCCACACACCAAAGACCACAATACAACTGCCTCTGCTCCTCAGGGGCCAGGCCACACTGGAATTCGAACAAAGCTGATTGGATAGCACAGCAGATCGATAGTGATGATAGCCTATCAAAGGAGAAATGGGCAGGAAGGTTAGACATCTCTGTCCTCGCCGCTCATGAAAATGCTTTCTTCCTTCATCAGCATTTGTTGAAATGCTTGGAAATTAAACAGAAAAGGACATAGAAGTTAATTTTGAATGGGGGGGGGGGGGGGAATAACAACAGTCTTCCCATTTTACTCCAGCTTTCTTGAGAAAAAAATCTGGCCACAATCCATTAAAAACAATCTACTTTTAAAATATAGCCCTTGAGAAGTTAGCGACACGGCTGCTGCACAAATTGCAGCTGTTTCCATCACATTAAAATTCAGTTACCGTAAGCTATCCAGGAATCAGCCGTCTCTCTCATGCAAAGAGGATTCCCTCCTCCTTTCAGTAACAAAGGAGCTTATGTTCCCACAAAGATTTACCCCAGAGACAGTGGTTCCCTTGGCTGCAAGCATTCACTGAATACTTGCTTTAGAACAGAACACAGCTTCCCAAACGAAGGTTTTGGACTCCAGGGGAGGTTACCATATTGCTTAGAGGGCTCGCCACAAGGCAGGGGCTTCATAATTAGATACACACATTTCCAAACCCGGGGGAGTTGTGATAGCTGGCTTGGGGTTACTGCCCCAAAAAGGATTTAGTGTTTCCACATGCATTTGTAATTACCCCTTCACAGAGGTTAATTCTACCTTAACCCTTCTTAATTTGTGTTACAGTCTCAGACCAACTAAGACATTTCAGTTCACAAAAGCTATGACACCAAGCAGGTCTGAAATGCCTTTTCTTAAGCCAGATAGGAAACTAAATAGTTAAGGTTAAAAAAATAAAAGATGTTGGGAAATAGTTTGATAAGCAAGGCTAGCCAAAGTTGTGTGCTATTCAGACATGGGTTTAAAACGGGAGGATGGAAAGGACACCGTGTCCTCATGTTCAGGGGTGCAGGGAAAAGTCTCCCCCTTAATTTTATCCACCCATAACCACTGTGGTGGCAGCAACTGCAACATCCCCACTCACTTGTGCGCTGTGGCTCAAAGGGGTGGGCCGTGGATCAGATGGTAGAGCGCATGCTTTGTATGCATAAAGTCCCAAGTTCAATCCCGATTCCCTGGCATCTCCAATTCAGGACCTCTGGTAGAAAACTGGGTGAGGCCTCTGCTGGGGATCCTGGAGGGTCCTTGGTAGCACACCTTGGTGAGGCCTAGAGAGAGCTGGATTTGAAAAACCCTACTGCTGTGTCAGATTGTGACAATACTGGGCTAAGACGGACCATTGGTCTGACTCATTTAGGCAGCTCCTTATATCCAATTCTCAGCTCTGGGATTTCAAAATGGCTGCTGCCCCCACCCACTTCGGTGGTGTGGTGAGGAATGTGACTGAATGATGAGTTAAGGAGGAGGCACAGTGCTGTCCCCCACAGAGGAGAAACCATTCTTCTCTGCAAACCACTTACTTGTTGGAAGTTGCTGATTTGTCACTTTCCTGATGGTGTGAAAACAGCGTTGTGTGGCAATTGCTTTGGATTCCTAGTCAAGAGTTTTTGATACTCTTCTTTTTGGTAATTTTGATCCGAGCTACTGTAAAGTGTCATCAAGTGTCCTAAGTGCTGAAAGTGCCATAAAGCGTGGGAAATTCACTGATGGAAAAACTAAAAGTAGTGATAGGTTGACACACAGCCCAAAACTGAACAGAATCTTTTTTTTTTCTGAAATGAGAGGAATTCCTGTCAATTCAGGAAAAGCCAATTCATTAGAGCTCTTTTCACTGGCTAAATTTGGACTGTAAAAATGCCCTGCTGACAGGTTGATTCACTGGAGACTCCCACTCCGGAAAGGAAGATGTTCTGCATGTACCGATTTGTCCTCTCCATCTCCAGTTCATACTATCCTACGCACAGTCATCCACAACAGCGCCATTGTCATGAGCAAGAGACTTGATTCTTTCCAACCATTTGTACGTCTCTCTTTTCAGCACCTGGACAGCTCCCCTTTCACGCCTGAAGACAGCTCGAACAAGCCTTCCTTGTGCTCATTTGAACTTCTTGTCCAACTCTCCTCCGCAGCAACATTCACAGTGACTTAGACCAGTCACACTTCATATCCTCGGGACTCTTCTTCACAGTCATAAGACAGATTTACCCCCAAGCCTCTGTCCATGCCGTTTTTAGACTGTCACCCGTGGCATATCAGCCGCATGAATTATTACTAAGTGACAGCTAGGAACCTGGGGGTGGGGGTGGGGGAAGACCTCTATGTCCCAAATTCAAACACTGAACTTTGATATATGTTCCTTTCAACTTTGCCTACACATAGATGACCCATTCCTGCTGACACTCCACACAGAGAATGATAATCGAAAGCAGCTTCAGGAATCGTGCTTGCAAATGAGTTTAACAAATCAAATCAAATATTGGAGGGTTTTCTCGCACAGAGAATATCCAGGACAAATACATGGAAATGTTACTTTGGTGAATACCCCCTATATTTACTGATCCCTACCTTTGGGACAATTTCAGAGCAATATACATTTGCCTGGTGTGTATAGCACCACACTCAGGCCTGATCATGATAAAAACAACCAAGGTCAGTCTAGGGTGCTGAGATTATGCAACAGGCAGCACATTACCCCCAGCAGGAAGGGGGGAAGTGGGCTAGGGTGGGTGGGTTTTTTTTGTTTTATGTTTATATTTTTACAGTTTCACCCTAAAGGTGGCTTTATATTGGTATTTTAGATGTTTTATATTTTTGTTTTAAAGTGTAAGCCACCCCGAGCTGCTTTGCAGAAGGGGCAGGGTATACAATTGTTAACAAAAATAAATAAAATAAATAAATAAACTTGTTGCATTGCTGAACAATGCTGTTAGGAAATATTTCCTGATATCTAATGGAAATCTATCTTCCTATAATTGGGACCCATTATACCTAGTCCTGCTGCCCTCTGTAGCCATGCAAAACAGTTCCTTGCTATCTTCTTTCTGTCAGCTCTTTAGGTATCTGAAGAAGACTATCATCTCTCCCCCAGTTTTCTCATTACTCAGCTAAACATACCCAGTTCCTTCAATCTTTTTGTAACAGGGAGCGGGGCTCACCTGTTCCAGGGTCCCTTGACATCCAAGGGAAGAGAGTTACAGAGGCCACAGGGACCTGAGAGCTAGGGATGTGAGAACGCGGTTCGGAGTTTGGACCGAACTCGACCGAACTGAACTTTCAAACCAAATTTGACTGAACTGTTCCGTCGAATCTGAACCAATTTGGAAGGCCAAAAACCCTGGTTTTGAATGTACAACCTCGGTTCGGAAGTTCAGAATTCAACCGAACTCTAATAGTTGGGTTGACCGAATCAAACTTTCGAACAGAACTTGATTTTCGAACCTAACCAAATTTCCAAACTCGGTTCTGTTCGCACATCCCTACTGAGAACACAGCTGAGGGACAGCAGGGCTGATTCGCTGCTGCTGATGGCACTGGCATCAGCGCCAGTGTGAGTAACCCATAGGCCCAGAATGCAGGCCATTTAAACAACAGCGATCTACCTAGAAGCAATGGGTAGGTAGGAGGGCTCAGGCAGAGAGAGGACCTCGAGTTTTGGAGAGCAGCTGGGTGAAATGGACAAGATGACTCTGGCCGCTTAGAACAGCAGCAGGGCTGTAACTGACTAGCCTGTGGAGCAAGGCTCCAGCACAGCAGGACTTGTCAATGGGAAATGCACTGGGATCAGCGTGGGCTGGTTGGGTGGCTGAGGGCCTCCCTCAATAACAAGGGGCTGCAGACCTGAGAAGAGGCTGGTGCCTGCCAGTTGGGGCAGCTAAAAGCTCTCCTAATTATAATTAACTGAGCACCTGAGAGGAGATGGAGCCTAACAAGCAGGATCCGGAGAGGAGCCAGGAGGGGACTAGGTGAGTAAAACCAGATGGAGCAAGCCAAGGACCTTCAAGAGTTGAGAGAGCAGAGACATTGGAAGAGCTTGTGAGTCTGCTGAGGGGCTTGTGCTTGGAAAGACCTGGGGGTTGTTCTGAGGATGAAGCCTCTTGACTCATGAGGAATTTGGGGTGCACAGAAAGCCTCCTGTTACACATCGTGGAGAATGCAGGCACTGTGCCTGCTCCCCACAAACATCTGGGGAACCCTGATACACTGAAGGACCACCTTGAGGTCCAGAGAGTGAAACCTTGGGAGAAGAAGGGGTTAAAACCCCTGTGGCCTTCAAAGACAATCCCAATGGAGGTGAAGTGGGGATTGTCTAAGGGGGATCAAGCCTGCCCGGCCCCCGCAATGAAATAGTGCCAGCAGGGGGCACTATTTCATTGCGGGGTCCCTTTATGCGGAATGGATGGCGCTTCTAGCCGCCCATTCCGCATAAAGGGAGAAAACATCTCCCTTTTGACCCTGAAGGCTTCCTTAGGAAGCCTTCACGGGTGGTGGTGAATGAGAGTTTCATGTGCACAAACCAGTGACAAACAACGTTCTGAGGCAGCTCAAAGAACCTTGTTGAAGTAGCAACCTTCTGAAGGTTGCTACTTCAAACAAGGTTCTTCTTTGAGCTGGCTCCGCACATGAGCCCAGGCTCGAGCCGGTGCGACTTCTCCCCCCCCTTTCCGGTCGGCAGAGACTCGGCCTCGGGCAACTCCTGGGGCTGGGGGGCGCATTTCCCCTGATTTCCTAGGGGGCGCACCACACCTGGGATCATGGCCGCCATGGCAACTATGAACTTGTCCCAGGAAGTGATCTGCCTGACCCATGTGGGGGGACATACCCTCAACCTGATCTTCGGCTCTGGGCTTGAGGCGGGGGGTCCGGTTGTGGGGGAGGTGACAGCGGTGCCCTTGTCGTGGACGGACCATTATCTCCTTCAGGCCGGTCTTTTAGCACGCCCCCTCCAGAAGGGGAAGGGACCAGTTAGGATGGTCCGCCCTCGGAGGCTGATGGAACCCCAGCGGTTCCAGGAGGTCCTGAGGGAG
>QEPC01006333.1:2066922-2162262 GCA_003113815.1 Sphenodon punctatus
GAGAGGGCATTCTCGGTGGTGGGACCGCGGCTGTGGAACTCCCTTCCGGAGGAAGCTCGCCTGGCCCCAAGCCTTTTAACATTTCGGTGGAACTGTAAGACCTGGCTGTTTGCCCAGGCCTTTGGAAGGGAGGGTGGGGAGGGAGGATTTTAGTCCCCTACCCATTTATTTTACCTGTCTAGCCCTGTTTTATATTTAATATTTGATTGTTTTAAATGAATTTTATTGTATTTTATTGTTATTGTTGGAAGCCGCCCCGAGCTGCATTGCAGGAGGGGCGGGGTATAAATTTGGAAAATAAATAAATAAATAAATAAAATAAGTTGATTTAGGAAAAATGAGAGAGGCTGCCTGTACAGAGAGAGGTGGAAGTATAGACTGAATTGGCAGCGATCCACCTACAATTTATGCATAGTCCTAAATCCTGGATAATATGTTAACTCCTGAGAGGAGTAAAATGCTGACAGCCAATGATGGAGTGGGAACCATTGGGTATGACCCTAAATCAAATGTTAACTCCTGAGAGGAGCAAAAGAAAGAAGAACTTAAAAGCTGGGGCCATGGGGTGAGTAGAACTCCCTGTTTAACTGTGGAGTGTCAGGGGGTAGACCCCGTGATGTTGGCTAGATCACTTCCTTGAAACTGTTCCTTGAAAAGAGACAGAAACCACTGGTCTAAGGGAGCTAAACTACTCCCTGCCTAGGTGAGGAACAGCCTAGGCAGGGCGAGGGAGGTACTGGCTCCCCTGGTGGTGGTGGTGGTGGGGGGGGTCTGCTCTCCTGCAGTCCAGCAGGTTCAGAGTCTGGGAGTGGTGTTGAACTCGAGGCTCCGGCTGGATCAGCAGGTAGAGATGGTGGCTAAGGCCGCCTTCTGCCAGCTGTATCTGTATCTGGAGGCTGTGTCCATATCTTTCCAGGCCCAACCTGGACACCCTCATTCATGCTTTCATTACCTCAAGACTAGACTACTGCAATGCACTTTACATGGGGCTTCCCTTGTTTCTGGTTTGGAGGCTGCAGCTGGTGCAGAGTGTGTGGCACGTCTCCTTATGGGGATGGGAAGGTGGGAGCACATAACACCTGTGCTCTGTACTCTGCACTGGTTGCCTATAGCGTACCGAGCCCGATTCAAGGTGCTAGTGTTGATCTATAAAGCCCTGTACAGTCTGGGCACTCATACCTTGGGGACTGCCTCGTCCTCTGCCCCTCAGAGCGATCCCTGTGGTCCACCGGGGGTGCCTTTTTGGAGGTCCCCTGTGTAAAGCGGGGGTCCACAATGGAAAGGGCATTCTTGGTGGCCAGGCCGAGGCTCTGGAACTCCCTCCTGGAGGAAGCCCATCTGGTCCCAGGTCTGTTGGTGTTTCAGCGAGCCTGAAAGACCAGGCTGCTTGCCCAGACCTTTGGAGGGGAGGGTGCGGTAGGGTGGAGATTTTTGAAGAGTTTTTATGTTGAGGGGGTTTGTATTTTTAGAACATTGTTTTAATGAATTTTATTAGTGTGTGTTTTTATGTTGTAAGCCGCCCCGAGATGCCGTAGGCATAAGGGGATGGCTAACAAATAGAAAGAAAGAAAGAAAGAGTGGTGGGGCAGCGGTGAGAAGTGGCCTCGGCAAGGGGCTTGGACCTCTCTCCCCCCCCACCTTTGTTCACCACCCCCCACCCCGGCCTAAATTTGTGAAATCTTGCCCAGGGACGGGTGCCTTAGGAGCAGCCCTTCCCCGAAAGGCCTACTAACTCCCCCCCTCAGGGAAGCGAGGGCGAGGAACCTGGGGTCAGGGAAGTAAAGGACCGGCCACAAGGGCTGGCGAGGCAGCCCCTATCAGGGTGGAGCTGATCTCCCCCCCCACCAAACAAAGCTTATAGCCCCTAATCCCACCCGAGAGGAGGGCTCATTAGGGCTGCAGGGAAAATAAGTGCATAAAGCACAACAGGTTTTGCGTGGGGCCAGCCTGTGCCCCCCCCCTCTCTTTATCCTTGAAGGGCCTTACAGGCCCGCTTTAGCCTAGAAGGGCATTATAGGCCCTATTCCCCCCCTGGGAGTGGGCCCAACAGTCCCAGGATGTTAAAGGGGACTTCCAGGAGAAATTACAAGAAGGTTGCATCGGAAAGGGGTGGAGCAGGGATGGCCCCCCGTAAGCGCAAAGGGCAGGGAAAAACCCAGGCAAAGAAGGTCGCCAAGGCCCCTCCAAAAGAGTCTAGAGCCAGAGGGGAAACAACAGGAGGGGGCCTCGCAGGATGCAGTCCTACGAGCCATGCAGGCCCAGTTGGTGGGATATCAGGCCCGCGTAGAAGAGCTTGAGAGAGCACGGGAGGGTGGGACCGGTAGCAGGATGGGTGAAGAGGACGAGCCCTCCCTTGCTGCCATGAGAGATCGGGGAGTGGAGGACAGTACCCCAGGCGATGAGGAGGGCCCGCATCACCAGGGAAGTGGGCGGCGTCAGGCGCTCCCTTTTTGTTACAGGGACGATGAGCCAGGACCCAGCAGACGGAGGGAGGATGAACCAGGACCCAGCAGAAGGAGAGAGGACAGCACACCCGACTTCCAGGCCAAAATCGAGGCACTTAAGGAGGGAATGCAGGAGCTGACGGAGAGCCTGGAAGCAGCCCACCATGGGCAGCCGGGGCCGATACGCACCATCGGTTGCTCAAGACCACGGCATGACCTGGAAGCTTATGAAGGTGAGCAGGTAGAAAGCAGCTGGTGGGAAGGGGACAGTGAGCACAGGTGTACCGTCCTCGACAGAAGCCACGAGTAGGAATGCCCACCACTAACATGTACCCACATGGAAAGGGGAAGGAGCCAGTCCTCCCCTGGTTGGGAATCGGGGGGGGGGCATGTGAGGGGACGGGTCCCACAAAGCCAGCTTATTGGTTGCGCGCACTGCCCAGCCCCAAGGTACAAAGCGGCAGCTCAGGTATGGGGGTCAGACCAATGCTGCATAGGACGAAATGCACGGTGCTGTGGCCACAGGGAGGAGCCGCGGATGTATCGACTCCGCTAGGCGAACACCTTCTCCAAGTCACCAAAGAAAAAATCTGGAGCGCGAATATATCGATATATTCACCCTCCTTTTTAGTGACCCCATACCAGATCCCAACAACAAGGAAGAGAGGAAGGAAAGGGAGAAATTCAAAAAGCCGAAGGCTGAATGCACCTGGTCCAACTGGACAGCTGCTTACATGATTTATATGGGGGTGACGCTGGCCAGGTTCCCAGAGTGAGGGCTAGAGATAATTAAGTACTCGGACATCATGAGCCGAGCTTTTGATACAGGTGGACCGGGCACTTGGCTGAGCTACGATGAATCCTTCCGGCGTAGAGCAGCCAATAACCCCCGCTTGCGCTGGGACCTCCATGTCCACGATATCTGGCTGGAGTGCATCAGCTGTGCCAGGTATGCCCCGCGATCAGACAGTGGCCATGTCCTCTCGCGAATGATGGGTACACAGCAAGCTGAGGGGGGACAAAGAGGCAGAGCACGTCTGTCCATGGCAGCGCCTACATGTTGGGACTTTAACGACGGGGGCAGGTGTTTTCGTACCCAATGCAAATTCAAACATGTGTGCACCCAGTGCGTGGGCGACCATGCTGCCTCAACATGTAACAGGTTTAGGCAGTATGGAGCCAAGAATAGGGGGCGAGCAGGTAACAGACAGGCCCCCGCCAGCCAGGGGAGTGCCAACCAGCCAGTGGGGAAGGGCACCAACCTCGGTATGGCATGAGGCTTTACGGGAAGCAACCTTAGATTATCCCGACTGTGTGACCGCCGATTACGTTATCGAGGGATTTAGGTATGGCTTTAGGATCCCCACGCAGGGTCCATGTTATCATCTGTGGGCAAAGAATTTGAAATCCGTGATGGGTAACGAGCAGCTAGTCCGGCAGAAGATTGATAAGGAAGTGAAGGAAGGCAGGATATTAATTGCCTATCCCCACGCTACGGATATCCCCTCTGGGCATAGTGCCAAAAAAGACCCCGGGAGAGTATCGCATGATTCACCACTTGTCCCACCCCAAAGGGGAATCAGTGAATTATGCAATTCCTCCTGAACTTTGCTCAGTAAGGTACGCGTCATTCGACTCTGCAGTCGAAATGGTGCATTCCTGCGGAAAGGGCGCCCTTCTCACGAAATGCGACATCAAGTCGGCCTTCCGCCTCCTGCCAGTGCATCCTGAGGACTTTGAGCTCCTCAGGATGCAGTTCCAGGGCAAATTCTACTTTGATAAAGCTATGCCCATGGGATGTTCCACCTCATGCGCGGCTTTCGAAAATTTCAGCACAATTTTGGAATGGATCGCATGCCAGCACGCAGGGCGGAACTTGATCACCCATTACTTAGATGACTTCCTTTTCACAGGAAGGGCGGGGACCACGGAATGCGCACTTGGAATGTGTGCATTTCAGGGTGTAACTGCGGACCTAGGGGTACCATTAGCACCAGAAAAAACTGAAGGCCCAACGACCAGGTTGACCTACCTAGGTATAGAACTCGACACCATACAATTGCTGTCTCGACTACCAGCCGACAAACTACGAACACTCAGGGAATTGATAGCTGCGGCAATGGCAGCCACCAAGATAAGGATCAAGCAGTTGCAATCCCTCTCAGGCAGCCTTAATTTTGCCTGCTGAGTCATTGCACCAGAGAGAATCTTTATGTCGCGATTATATGCCCACATCAGGAGTGACCATCCCCCACATCATCATGTCCAAGTGACAAGAGTGATGCGGGAGGATTTGGCTACCTGGGAGGCCTTCCTCCAGGGCTATAATGGGGTGAGCTTTCTGCGGCAATGACTCCTTCTGGAAGCAGAGCTCCAAATACAATCTGACACAGCAGGTGGCCACGGGTTTGGGGTATACTTCAGAGGAAAATGGTGTGCAGCCCCATGGCCTGATGACTAGGAAGCACTAGGGCTGACCCGTGACTTAACATTCCTGGAGTTCTTCCCCATAGTGGTAGCAGTGGAGCTGTGGGAGGGAGAATTTTCCAACAGAAAGGTCCTGTTCTGGTGCGATAACATGGCGGTCGTTCACGTCATTAACAAACTGTCATCAAAGTCAGAAAGGGTTATGCAGCTGGTCCGGCATTTTGTACTCAAATGCTTGCGGGCAAACATATTATTCATGGTTAAGCATGTGCCCGGGATCGATAATGGCATAGCCGATGCCCTTTCTCGATTTCAGACAGACCGTTTTTGCCAACTCGCACCAGATGCCATGAAGGACCCCAAGCCATTCCTGAGGGATATGTGGAGCCTTGGATTTTAGACCTAAATCAGGCAGTGCAGGGATCCCTCGCGCCTAGAACCAGACGGGCGTATGAAATGGCTTTTAAAGAGTTCCAGGAATACAGGTCAGGGAAAGGTTGGGAACTAGGATTCCCCATTCCTGAGGGGCAGATGCTTCAGTTTGCGCTCCAACTTCGGGAGCTAGGTTTGGCACCAGGCACCATTGGAGGAAAAATATCGACCATCTCTTTTATGAGCCACCTGGCGGCCCACTCCTCTCCTGATAACGGATTTTTTATGAGCCGTCTTAGGGAGAGTTGGGCCCGTAGTACCCCCCAGACCCAGGACATGAGGGCCCCCATTACCCCCCAGCTCCTCACAACTATTAGCCAGGCGTTACATGCTGTGTGTCACTCGAAAAGTGAGGTAGTTCTTTTTACTGCTGCATTCCGTGGCACTATTTGGGGCGTTCAGGATCAGCGAGATAGTCCCCCAATCCCGGAGAGATAGGTCGGGTGCGGCCCTGCAGATCCAAGACCTGGGTTGGCAGGGAGGCACCCTTTTGTTACATCTAAGGAGATCCAAGATGGACCAAAAAGGAAAGGGCTGAGTCGTGAGACTGTGCCCTTCATATGATGCCCTTGCATGCCCGGTTGAAGCGATGAGGCAATATCTAACATCCCGCCCTACGGTGGAGGGCCCGTTGTTTCTCCACAGAGATGGTACCCCACTAACGCAATATCAGTTCGGGGCAGTCCTCAACATGTGCGTTAAGGAAGCTGGCCTGGATCCAGTTTGTTACACGGCACACTCCTTTCGCATAGGGGTGGCATCAGTTGCTGCACGCATGGGTCTGTCTTCAGAACGTATACAACAGATAGGGAGATGGCGGTCGACAGCTTATCGATCTTACATCAGGGACACCGAGCCGAGAAGGATAGGGCATAAGGGCAAATGACAGCAACTGCATAACTATGATTTCTTTTCCAGACCTGGAACCTCAGCAGGGATGGAAGGTGGTGTGGATTGTCGGCCACAGCATCATTCTTTGGGCAGGGAAGATGGCCGCATGCACTGGACGGGGCACTCAGCTGGGCTTAGGTGACAAGGCAAATATAATTTGGCTAGGGCGACGCAGAATGCTTTGGGAGCAGCTGCTCCCAACGCTGACTGCGGCGGCAGAAAAATTCCCGGCTCCAGCAATAATGGTAATACATTTAGCAGAAAACAACCTGCCCAAGGTTACGGGGCTGTGGCTAATGAAGAGGGCAAAGGCTGACCTGCAAAAAGTGCAGGATCGATTCCATGGGTGCACCCTGGTTTGGTCGGAAATGTTACAGCGGAGGGTCTGGGCTAATGCCCACCACCCGGGCAGAGTGGACCGGGCTAGAAAAAGGGCTAACATGGAAATTGGCAACTGGCTTCAGTGAATAGGGGGAATTGCAATTGATCACACGGCGATTAGGCACGATAGGGATGAATTATATCAGAGTGATGGGGTCCATTTATTGGATGCTGGATGTAGCACATATCTCGGAGCCCTGAAACGCAGCCTAACAAAAATCCTTTAAGAGGAATTTATGGCGGTGAACCAACCAAGCAAAGCTGGCAGTTCTGGTGGCAGTAGGCTGAGTTCAGGCCAATGGTTAAAAGTTTAAAAGGTTAACATAGCATAGGGTAGCAACATCTCCTTAGGAGATGGGTATAGGCCATCCATAGCCGCTCAGTGCTGCCCACTGTATGGCCAGCCCAAGGGTGAGAGACGAGCGGCCGAACCTGCTGGGTGGACCATGTACCAAACAGGAGGTTACGGTGTCCTCATCCTTGTTGTTTAACCCCCCCCCCCACCTCGGTGGGCGAGAGGGGATAGGGGCGAACAACCCGCTCTGGCCCGGTGAAACCGGGTTGGAGTAGGGTGTATGTTGAAGAAGTTGGTTAAGGTAGGGCACAGGAGGATTCCCCTCGGGCTTAACCCGAAGACAGTAATAGAGAGGCAACAGGCGGACAGGACAGCGCCTGTTACAGTAGGGGAACCTCCTGTGGGGATGGTTAACAGTTAGGAAGAGATTGATAGGACCGCAGTTCAAAGGGGAAGTGGGAGGGTTACCTCTTCCCCCTTTTTGACTAATAATAAAGAGTGCAGCCATTCAAACCCATATATGTGTCCGCGTCTTCCTTGGGAGAGGTGTGTCGACAAAGAAAGAAAGACCTTTAAAGAGTTTCACTAAGTATCTAACTGGTACACTGCTCAAGAGGAGAGTGTATGGGGAGGGACCAGGGTAATGGTGAACCCACGTAGCCACAAAGAGAAAAGTGAAGTTCTGGTAGAGGTGATGTGTATGGGTTATAGTACACACAGAGGGAGGTTAGGTGCCCTGGGCTGAGAGGGCACAATCATGATTTAAGGAAGAGAGGCAAGAGAAGAGAGGCAAGCTCAGTGGCACTGTGTCTGAGGGATATATTGATTTCTGGGAGCAGCCCCCCCTAAGGAGAAACAACAGTCAGAGAGGACTGAGAACATGGCTCTGGGGCTGACTGAAACGCTACCACTGACAGCGCTATTGTGACCACCACATGGGCTCCACGTGCAGGTCATTTAGACAACAGCGAGATGCCTAGAAGTGTTGGATAGGTAGGAGGGCTCAGGTGGAGAGGGGTCCTGAGGGAGAGTGCCTCGAGTTGTGGGCGGGCTGGAGGGCAGCCAGGTAAAACTGACAAGATGGCTCTGGTCGCTTAGAACAGCAGTGGGGCTATAACAGCGAAGCTCCAGCACAGCAGGGCTTGTCAGTAGGAAAAGCACTGGGGTCAGCACAGGCTGGTTGAGTGGCCGAGAGCCACCATCAATTAGAAGGGGCTGCAGAGCTCTGAGAAGAGGCTGGTGTGTGCCATTTGGGACAGCTAGAGGCTCCCCTAATTATCGTATCGTATAAACCTCTTTATTGCTTAGCCAGTCAGGCCATTGCAAACATCATATACATAGCATATACACAATTATACAAATGGATACAATCTTAATAAAATAAATAAAACGATAAGCCTGAAAAAGGTTTACATCTCTAATCACTCCCTAGACCTCACATAGACATTTGCGTTCTTTAGATTATATATATATATTGAATCCCCATGTATTAACTTTCATTTTCGACTTCGCAATATAGACTTGCCAAAGATATTGGACCACCTTCCTTGTAACTATGGCAGAGCGATCGCCCAGCGAGAGACTTACATAAAACTCAGAAGATCTTCCCGGGAAGGGGCAATTAAAGGAAAAATATTTCTATTACGTGCCCCAACAAAAAGAGGGCATTCCAATAAAATATGTTTCAGTGTCTTGATTTTTTTCCAGCTACACTGACAAACGGTCCACCAATTGAGTACCTCTATATCTAACCTTCACAAAAGCTGAGGGGAAAGTTTAATCTAGCCAGTAGAAATAACCTCCTATTCTTTTGCATTGGACTACTGACCAGATAAGGCATAGGGAGACGAGTCTTGTTAGCAATCATTGGGTACAAACCCAAGGCCCTACTTTCCCCAATTGCAGATCTTGTTTCTTGCCAAGTATTGTCCATCAACCTTTCTGCTAACAGCTTTTGCCCCTTTATATCCCAGAGGGACAAGAACCTCTGAACTGAAACCCCATCGGTTTATTTTATTCACAACCAACTTTACCCATAAATTTAGGATCTTATCTTCAATAACCAGTAGGGACGGTGGTGCAGTGATTTTTTTTTAAAAGTCTCAACCAGTAGTTTATTGCTCCTAACCAAACCGTCTCCTGTAGGGGTCCACAATCCAAGCAAAAAGCCAAACTACCTGCCCCAGCTGGCACTGATATCCCCTAATTATAATTAACTGAGCACCTGAGAGGAGATGGAGTCTAACAACAAGCAGGATCTGGAGAGGAGCCAGGAGGGGGATAAGTGAGTAACACCAGATGGAGCAAACCAAGGACCTTCAAGAATGGAGAGAGCAGAGACATTGGAAGACCTTGTGAGTCTGCTGAGGGGCTTGCGCTTGGAAAGACCTGAGGGTTGTTCTGAGGCTGAAGGGTTGTTTGGGACATTTGGGATGCGCAGAAAGCCTCCCGTTACACGTTCATGGTAAGACTTACTTTCAAGACCCATTATCATCCTGGTTGGTCTCTGATAAAACTGCTCCAATTAGTCAATTTCTTTCTTGAAATGAGGTGCCCCAAACTCGACACGCTACCCCAGGTGAGAGTATTTCCACTCCACTATTTCATTCCGCCATTTCAGAATTGCCTGTGACTTTCTGCATCTTTGCCGCCAGCATTCCGCTAATTTGAAAACTGTTGGAACAAGCATTGTTCTGCTACTTCTCAGTGCCAGTGGAAATTGCGGAAGATAGAAACTGTAGGAACAAACATTGTTCCGCTATTTTCACAGTTAGCGGAAGTAGTGGAATAAAATAAGTGGAATGGCGGAAGTAGCAGAACGAACGCTTCTATTGCAGCATGCTGCTCATCGTGGAAGAGCTTTTTCCATTGGAAAAAGCTACAGCAGTGGCTTGCTGTTTCAGCCCTAGTGTTGAATAGAATGGAAGTATTACTTCCACCGACTTGGAGGCAATGCTTCTGTTAATGCAGCCTATAAACTTAATTGTGGTTTACCATCCTTCCTGTGCTGGAATTGAATTTCACTTTTCTCTATTGCTATAAGCTTTAAGACAAGTCATTCATTAGATGCCCAGGTAAGGAAGAAAAAGATACTCTCGAAAATTGTCAGAGCAAATTAGCTGTTTGACAGATGACCAAAGAACTCAGAGGAATATTTATTCTGTGTTATGCCGGGGGGGTCCATAAAAAGAGCACTCATGTTTTTCATTTGGGGGACTGTACTGCATGTCACCTTGGCACTCAGTAAGCATTTAAGAAGGAGGGGAACAGGCTGAAACTATTCAGTGTAATTACAGCACTATGGGTGTTCTCAGACGCGATGCTGGCATGGATTATAATCCACTTTAGCATGGATTAATCTGGTTGCCAGTGTCACGTTTGAAATGGGCCGCCAGATGTGACCCCAGTTTGGTTCCCGACTGTGGTGGAGCTTAGCCTGGGCTGTGACTCAGGAAAATCCCTGAGTGACAGCCCAGGCTCAGCTCCACCATGGTAAAGGTCCAACCAGCAGACTTAGAGTAAAGTGGGCTATTATGTCTGATAACCTGCTTCACTCAACCTGGTCCAGAGTGGTGGTGGAGGCCGGGCAGATTGGTCAGCTGGAGGGAGGGGTTCTGCATGCAGCACAGGGGTGGGAATGTACAGATCTATGTCCATGCACCACCCTGTCCTATCCCCAGCCCACACTGCTGCAACATTTCTTTGATGGTCTGGTCAGGTCTGACCCCGAGTGATGGGTCCCGTGACAGCCCAGAGCGGACCGTGGTGCCTAGGACTCATGATGAGCCTAGGAGATTGATGGTAGATCGCAGTCTGCGATTTAATTTTTGGCCAGGAGCACGGCTTGCCTTTGTTCAAAAGGAAATCATGCGGCATGTAGACGTGCTGCAGGCAGCATTTAGATGTGCCGAGACATGCCATATTTCTGGTCGCGCATTCTTTAAGACTGAAAATTAAATACTTCAACATGAAGGTATTTAATTTGTTGTCTTAAAGAACGCGGAACCGGAAATACGGCGCATCTAAACTCTGCCCATGGCCCTTCCACATGCCTCATGATTACAGGCACGAGCGGGTGGCGCTCATGTAAAAGCAGCCATAATCTGCAGCAGGCTTCCTGCTTTTGATATACTTATTAAAAATATCATTAGCTTTCGCATCTTTAGCAAGCTGATCCTCAAAATTCCCCCTGCCTTATTATTGTTTGACATTGAATGTATCAGAGTTTATAGTCCCTCTTATTCTGTATCTGTCTCATTTGCAGTTGAATTCCCCTTTTAAATGATGTCTCTTTTTGCTCTAAGAACTTCTTTTTCTCAGCTGATTAGCCATGCTCCCATCCATTCAGCCCTCTTACTGTCTTTTTTTTAATTTGGGGCCTATGTTTAACTTTAGCCTCTATGTGTTGTAAGAACATGAATAATGGGACAGCATACAGAACACTCTTGCTGCAGTGAAAACTTTTTGAGCAAGCGTGCATGCTCATTAATAATCATCATCATCATTATATAACATTTATGACGTCACAACAATCACTCCAAAACAGTGGGATCATGACTGAACACTTTAAGAGAGAAGTTACAGATGAAATCAGGGGCAGCCAAGCAGTAGATCATGATCTGCTGGCATATCACAGGCTAGTCTACAGTAGATCACAGTATGGGGAATGGGAATCCGTGACTCAGAAATTGGACATTTTTACACACACCTTAAAGTGGTGGTCTTTCAATCTTCTGGGTTTACAAGTCCACATGTAAGTTCCAGATGCATTCTTCACACACACACTGCCCTGAGGCAGCTTAAAGTAGGCGCAGCTGTAGACATGAGGGGCTGCCATGGAAACCAAGTAACCACAGCTGCCTGGAGCAAAGCAGTTTACCAGAAGAACTTTTTACACACAAACGTTCAGGGAGAAGTTCTACACAGAAGTTCAAAGATCCGGATGTTTAAGATCTGGGTGAGTGATTTAGACTCACAGAAAGTTCAGGATGTAACAGAAAACATGCAGGAGAAATGTGTGTGTAAAAACACCCATTGTCTCTGAGGAGGAGATGAACTAGGAGAGTTCTTCCAGTGAGTCAGGTGTTAGGGCAGGAGACTTCAGGAAGGAATAAACCCACTAGCTCCAGGGATCAAGTCAAGGACAGAGTTAAAAAATTCTCCTCAGGGTGTAAGGTGGCATGCCCATTAAGCAGAGCCTTATTTCATCACAGGGTGGTGTGAAAGTTCCCTAGATAAGGGAATGAGGCGACAGAAGAGCAAGGTGTAAAGACTACAAAGGAGGTGTTTGGTTGAGCAGGAGGTGCAGGCTTATTTATTTATTTATAAAATTTTACTACCCCACCCCTCCTGCTGCAAGCAGCTCAGGGTGGCTTACAATCCATAAAACATTAAAACAGTAATTAAAATCAACTAAAAGGAGGAAAAAAGCAGAAAAAAACATAAGCCCCTCCCACCCAAAAACGCTCCAGCCCCTCATCCACCTCCTCCGCCGAATGCCTGGCGGAACAGCCAGGTCTTACAGCTTCTCCAAAAAGAGACGAGATTAGGGGCCAGCCAGGCCTCCACTGGAAGGGAGTTCTACAGCCGTGGTGCGGCTACCGAGAATGCCCTTCCCTGTGTGGCCCACTGGAAGATTCAGTGGACCTCGAGCAGGGCACCCTTAGATGACTGCAGGGGTTGATCCAAGACCCGAGGAGTAAGGCGGTCCCACAAATAGGTAGGGCCTAGACTGTTTAGGGCTTTATAGGCCAAGAACAGCACCTTGAATCAGGCCCGGAAAACCACCGGCAGTCAGCGTAGAGAATGGAGCACTGGTGTAATATGCTCCCGGCGGCCGAATCCTACCAGAAGACAGGCTGCGCATTCTGCACCAGCTGCAGTTTCTGAGCATCACCATGGGTAGCGCCATGTACAGCGCGTTACAATAGTCCAATCTGGAGGTGATCTGGATGATGGTGACCAGGTCAGAGTCAGAAGCAAACGGCCAAAGACATTGCACTAGATGCAATTGGCGAAAGGCACTCCTTTCCACAGCCTCCACCTGGACATCCAGGTGGAGCTGCACATTGGGGAGCACCCCCAGACTCCGCACCTGGGGTACCAATAGAGGGCAGACCTCGCCAATGATTGGGGCCACCATCTCCATTGCCTTACCCACCAATATCACCTCCATCTTGTCGGGATTCAGCCTCAGTCAGTTAGCCCTCATCCAGTCCCCCAACGCCGTCAAACACTGGGTTGGCACCGAGACTGCAGGGCCTGGGTCTGTTGAAAAAGAGATACAGCTGGGTGTCATCAGCATATTGGTGACACTGCACGCCGAACCTCCTGATCACATCACCGAGTGGCTGCATGTATTAGGGATGGGTGAACGGGTTTAGAAGTTCAGAGTTCAGACTGAACTTGACCAGTTTGGTCAACCGAACCGAACTTCTGAACCGAATTCAATTTTCGAACCAAACTGAATTTCCGAACTCGGTTCTGTTCACCCATTCCTATAAGATACTATTCCATTTAGTTCAATGGGGTTTGAATTTCCGAACTCTGTTCGGAAGCTTGGAGTTCGGGCCGAACTCAAATAGTTTGGTCAACCGAACCGAACTTCCGAACTGAACTCGATTTTCAAACCAAATCGAGTTTCCGAACTTGGTTCTGTTCGCCCATCCCTAGCATGTATACGCAGAACAGGAGAGGGGACAAAACAGAACCCTGTGGGACTTCACACGAGAGGTCTCAGTATGATAATAAACTCGCTGAGTTCTACTGGTCAGGAAAGAGCAGAACCATTCAAAAACAGTCCCGCCCACCCCTGCACAGTCCCACAGTCACATCACTCACATCTCGTGATCAACAGTATCAAATGCAGCTGAAAGATCTAATAGAACCAACAGGGTCAAACGACCCTGGTCCATTTCCCGGCGCAGATCATCCATCAAAGTCACAAGTGCAGTCTTGGTGCCATGTCCCGGACAAAATCCCCACTGAGAGGGATCCAGAAAGCCGCCGCGGTCAAGATGCCCCTGCAGCTGCTGAGCCACTACCCATTCAATAACCTTCCCTAAAAAGGGAAGACTAGAGACAGGCCGGTAGCTGGCAAGGGAGTCAACGTCAAGCGATGGTTTCTTGAGCAGAGGCCGAACTACTGCCTCCTTGAGACAGTCTGGCACTTTGCCCTCCCAAAGGGAGGCACTGACCACCCCCAGCCAGCAATGGCCCCACCATCTCCCAGCAAGATTTAATCAGCCAGGACAGGTAAGGATCTAGTTCACAAGACGTGGCCCTAACAGCCCCAAGAACACCAACTGGATCAGCAGGTGTCACCAACTGAAAGTGATCCCATAAAACTGGACAAGATGAGGCTTCCATAGCCTTCAGTTCCCAATATGTATTATTTGTGGCATCTAATTCATGGTCGATCTGAGTGATTTTATCCACAAAATAATCCACAAACATGTGACAGTGAGCAGTAGATGACTCTACTCCAAGGTGGAGGGAGGCCGGACTGACCAGCCCCCGCACCACCCGGAAAAGCTCTGCTGGATGGGATTTAGTGGATGCCATAAGGGTAGCAAAAAAACCCTTTTTTGCTGCCTGCATAGCTATGGCATAGGCCCGTAAACTGGCTCTATGACACAATCTGTCCGTTTCAGCACACGAACGACACCACTGTCGCTCGAACTGCCGCCCTTCACATTTCAGCACCCACAGTTCCTCGGGGAACCAAGGAGGCCTGCAGGGCTGTCACCTGGGCAGCAAACTCCTAGCAGCTGTCTGATCAATGGCCTCAGTCAGCAAGGTGATAACATGATGAGGTCATCAGTGGAACAATCATCAAGGTCTAGCTCACCCAGCGCATTCCGGAACCGATCCGGTTTCATCAACCTCTGGGGGTGAACCATCTGAATTAGTTCTGCACCTTTCCAGGGGCAAACATGCCTGCAGGAGGTAATGGTCCATCTATGACAAGGACACAGCTGATAACTCCCCCACTAACAGAGCACCTGCCTCAAGGCTAGTGCAAAACACAAGGTCTAAGGTATGTCCCCCCCCCCCCCCGTGTCAGGCTGATAACCATCGGGGACAGGTCCATGGCTGCCATAAACTCATGGTCTGCTCCCACAAGGTCAGCATCGGTGTGAATGTTGAAGTCCCCCAAGACTACTGACTTCAAGGACAGCAACACCACCCCTGACACGACCTCTGCCAGAGCATGTAGGAAGGCTGCTGCACAGATAGGTGCACGGTATACAAGCAGAACTCCCAAACTGTCACCTGCCAAAGCAAACACAAGGTGAAGACCCTCAATATCTGATAGTAATTGCACTGGGTATCTTCTCACAGTCTAACCCTCCTTATAAATCATGGCTACACTGACCCTGGTTCCTCCGACCGTGACTGGTGCTGCACGGAATATCCGGCCGGAACAAGGTCAGACAGAATAGGCCCCGACTCATTGTCCAGTCAGGTTTCCATGATACATTCGAGATCGGAGGCAGAGTCCAGGTTTACCTCCTGGGCAACAGTTGCCTTAACCACCGATCTCGCGTTTAACACCAACAACACAAGGCTGGGGGGCCCCTGACCAAGATCCACCTGCCCTTCTGCCTGGGGGGTAGTGAGTGGGACCCACAAATAACACCTCTCACTTCACTGATCTCACCTCCCCCCAGTTGGGACCATATCTCCCCATGCCTGTCATGACCCCAATGGCTGCCCCCCACCACCAAAACCCCCACAGGCTGCCCCACCCGGGCAGTGGGGGAGATCTTCCCTCCCCCCCATAAAAATTTCCCACCCCAACTCTAACCCACTTATTCCCCATCACTCCCCCTCCAAACATTCCTCCCCCCCAAATAATAAAATATAATGCAAAAAAACCCCACATCCTCTACGCCCTTGCATAGACACCACAAAATAAACCCCTCTGATCCTCCCACCAAACTCCCACCTTCTCAGGATCCCCAAAATTCCCAGATTTTTGCCCCAGCCCTTCAGGCCCCACTAAGGGCCACACCTAAAGGCCCTTTGGCACGGCCCTTAGGCGTGTGCCTGTGGCAGAACCAACAGGCACGCCGCTCGGAAACCCCACCCCAAAGCCACTGGGGGAAGCCCCTTTGGTCCTGCCCCCTCTTCCTCTGCCACCGGGAGAAGGGGAGAAAGTAAAACAGGGACCAAGGTGCCCAGTCACTCCCTGGTAGGCTCTAGTGGGGCCAAGCTGTTGTGGGACAAGCCCAATTGGCTCCCAGCCCCCTGTGGTCCGAGCAGCTGATGGATGTGGCGAGCCGATAGGCACGCTGCTCTTCAGCCTTCTTGGGCCAGAAACCCTGCCCCGAAGCCCCTTTGGTCCCGCCCCCTCTCCCTCTGCCACCAGGAGAAGGGGAGAAAGTAAAACAGGGGCCAAGGTGCCCAGTCACTCCCTGGTAGGCTCTGGTGTGGGCAAGCTGTTGTGGGGTGAGCCCAACCAGCTCCCAGCCCCCTGTGGTCCGATAAGGTGCTGGACTTAGTCCTGGGAAGCCAGGATTTCATCCTGTCCTAGCCATGAACTCACTGCATGGTCTTGGGCAAATTACAACCTCTCAGCCGCAGTTCCTCATCTGAAAAAATGGGAATTTGTGCATGTGTGTGTGTCTCTCCTTGTGTTCCACTCATCCATCTTAGATTGTAAGCCTACTGGGCAGGGACCTATCTCCAAAATCTGTGACTGTAAAGTGCTGCGTATGCGTAGTAGCACTATAGAAATGATTAGTAGGAGTACTAGTAGTAGGAAGAACAGAGGGGCCAGCACCGAAGGAGAACAAGGAAAGGTGTGGAAACGGAGTGTAGAGCAACACCAGGTAAATACCACAGAGCAATTACAAGCACAGGGAGTGTAACTTATAGGGATGTGCGAACGCAGTTCTGATGTTTGGAGTTTGGACCGAACTCGGTCTGTTCGGACGTCCGAACCGAACATCAGAACCAAACGTCAGAACCGAACTAGAAAATTGCCGAACAGTTTGGTCATGTTCGGGTGAGTTCTGATGAGTTTGGGGGTGGGAAAAATGTGACTTTGGGAGGGAAAAACGTGACTGGAAGGGGGAGGCAGCAGAGGAGCAGACTTCCTGGTACCAGGGGTGGAGACCGGGGTTGTTTCAGGGCCAAATGATACTTTAAAAAATCTTTGAATTTGGTATCGATAGCGCTATTTTCAAATATTCGGCCAACTTCGGTCGAACCGACAACTGAACTCTGCCAAACCGAACCACCGAACCTGAACTCGGGTTTTGAACTGAACAACCAAACGTCTGAACATGCAAACCGCATTCTGTTCACACATTCCTATGGAGGCGCTGACACACATCAAAGGCAGGGCTGTAACAGGACACAAGTCAAAGTACACAGAAGAACAAAGCGAGAGGCCAGCGTTCACATGGAGTAAAGAGATCATCAGCATTCACATGGAACAAACAGATCACCGGTGTTAACTGATGCATGACACAGCTGGTTGCAGCGTTTGTGATTATCTGGGCACCTGTGTCTTAGGAACAGCCTGAAAGGAGCCCTGCACTGCTCTGCTTGAGGAGAAGGGTCCCAGACCCCTGACAGCAGGGAAGGCTCTCTCTAAAGAGACGTTCCCCTCTCCACACTTTGAGACCAAATGCTGGGATACCCTAGAGTTGGGAGCCAGAAAAAGGGATCCCAGTCTGGAGCGCCAGAGGCAGTGTGAGGAATCCTGGTGAGACCGGAAATGGCGAGCACATTTGCTACTCATGGGTAATGCCACATTTTTGAATAGTTTATCAGATGCCCAGTTGGTACCCAAATACCAAGTCAGGCACCCAATTACCCCAAAATACTGGGGATTGCATTACCGAGGTACTTTTCTTTTACTGATTGGTCCCAAATGATAACATGGTAAGTTGGTACAGGAATCTGGATGGAAAGTCAACAAATTGGTGCCAGAAATTGGAAAATTGGGATGAAAAACAGTAAATCAGTATATTGAGAAACATGTTGGGAATTCGCCGGATACCAATTAGTACCCGATGTTACCAGGTTGGGTGGACTAGTGCAATTTTTATGACTAGCCGTAGCCGCTATCCCTATTTTTGCGGGTATGCATTTCAGTTCTAGTGCTGGTAGATTACTTGAGGTTAGTGCTTGGATCTAGTGAACCACATGCGCCATTAGTCTAGCCATCCCTTGACTAGATAGTCCACCCTCACTGAGGTTCTATTTGATCATAATGTAAGTCAAAATAGATAGCCTAATTTATATTCACCTCCCTAAGTTATATTTTTAAATATAATTGCAGTAGGTCTAACATGCTGCGTTGCCCTGTTTCATATGCCCTTGCTGTAAGACAGAATTCTGTAACAGAAAACCCTTGCTACTAATTAAGACACCAATACAGCCTACATATGATAATCTTCATTCTACAAGGTGAATAATGATAACTAAGTAATGGAAATTTGACCGATGGAATTGCTCATCCACTTATTATTAATTTTTTTAAGTTTTGGGGAAGAAAGTAGGCCAAGAGCTTAACAATGCTACTCCCCTTCCCAATCAATTAATGGAGAGGTGCTTCCTTTCCCAAGACCTGGTTGTGCCATGTATGAAGAATTATATAATGATGATTACTCACCTAATCCCTACCCGAGTGGCCTTGCGTAGGCGGGGAAGTCAAATTATGTTCTGCTTGCTCCGCAGGATTAGCCTTAATGAATCGCATTCTCCAAGGACAGGCAATGCCAGCTGAGCATAAAAGAGGAAGCATTGGAAGAGAGGAATCCATTATATCTCAAGAAGATTTACAATTCAGCTGGTGCCAGAGCCTCACCAAAATTGACAGCTCACAACTGAGGCTGTAACTCCTTTGTAAATTACAAGGCATGCAGTCTTGAGGTACAGAGATATGACAGGACTTTTAAACAGAAGCAGTAGTCTGGTGGGGAAATTCTAGAGATTTTTCAGACCCATTCACTTCCCTCTGTCCCTTGGAAATAAAGAAAACACAGCAGTTCCTGGGAAATAAATTTGCTATCTACCTTCTGTCTCACATAGGGAACAGTGTTTTGGAGGAATGAACATTCTGTAGAGAGGTATGGCCTGATTAGCAGAAAGCTAGACATATAGGGACAAGAGGGTTGATTAATGCATCAAACAGTAATTTCAGACGTTACGCGATCACGGTCAACCACGGACAATCCCCTGTGGTGGCAGATGGTCACGTAACGTGTGGTTGCTCGCCGCCAGATGTTCACCACGGTGGTGAGCAAATTAACCACACTTTTGAGGATGGTCTGGGCACCATCTCCGAAAGTGTGGTTAATTGAACCACGGCCCGGAATCGGCAGCCGGTAATGTCTGTTACCACCTCCAATTCCAGGCCATGGTCCGGACCCCGAAACGGAATTGGACGCAGCAGCTGGATTGGCTACTGTGCCTGCCCGTCTCCTGGAGGGTGGGCGGCCTGGGGGGTGGGGGGGGCAGGGCTGTGCGGCCGCACGTTGCGCCACACGTTGCGCCGTGAGAACGTGCACCCCTCCTCCGATTCCCTGCCGGAATCAGCCATCTCGTCTGATGACGGGCCATTCTGATTCCAGTGGGGATGGAAAGGTGATTCCGTAACGGGGCCAATAGGCGCCCCGTCATGTCTGAAATCACCCAAAGTTAGGCCAGTGCCTAAAGTTCAATTCACAGGGGATGCAAGGTTTTACAGTGCCCCCAAGATCCTAACTTCTGGCTGTTTAGTGGCCGGTTGGAGCTGGGGGAGGTTAGGTTTTGGATGGGTTGCTTTGTATTTAAAATGGGGTGGGTTTTGTTTTTTCAGGTGATAAGGGGCAAGTGAATTTGGGTAGAAGGAAGAAGGGTGGGAGTGCGGGATATGGGATTAGATGGGATTTAAGCAGGGGAGGGGATTATTATTTAGTTTGTTGTATTATAGGGTGTCTTTCTCCCCTGGTTGTATACATTGGGTTAAAAAGAGAAATGGCAGGTGGGGGGGGGGGGGAAGGGGGTGTTAAGGGATTTTTATATATATAATTTAAAGTAGTTGCCCCCCATGCTTGGAATTCCCTCCCTGCACACATCTGCCTCGCCCCCTCCCTTCGTACCTTCAAATCCCTCCTCAAGATCAACCTCTTTCACTCGACTCCTCGCTCCCCTCACCTAACTCCGGCTGATACTCTCCATCCAGTACAATCTGTTACCTGAGGTCTGTGTGCTCATATCCTCACCACATGGACCAACCAGCCATCATTCTTGATGTAACCAAGCCAAGCACGTGCACCTGGGACCTCGCATCTTCGTGAATGTTACACTCCTTGTCTCTCCCTCTGTTCCCCTTCCTTCATCCCCCCCTCCACCTCTGTCTCTCAGATTGTAAGCCCTAGGGCAGGGACCGTGTCTATTCAATTACTTTGTAAAGTGCCAGGTACTTTGCTTGTGCTATATAAATGCTTGCTAATAATAAACATAATAATTTATGAGGGGCTGACATTTTAACCACATTGTACACTTCCCCTTGAGAAGAAGGGCAGTATAGTGGACGCTCCAATGAGTTACCGACCTGGCTCTAACCTTCCCTTTTTAGGGAAGGGTATTGAATGGGTGGTGGCCCAACAGCTGCAGGTGCACTTGGACGCACCGGTTTTCTTGATCCCACGCAGTCAGGCTTTCTTCCGGGGTATGGCACGGAGACAGTGTTGGTGGCTTTGGTCGACAACCTCCTAGTAGAGCTAGACAGAGGTTGTATGACCCTTCTAGTTCTACTGGATCTATCAGCGACTTTTGACACTGTTAATCATGAGATGCTGCTGACTCGCCTGTGGGACCTGGCTGGAGTGGACAGAAGAGTTATCTCACTGGTATATCAGTGGGTGATTCCAGAGGACTGTACTTTGTCCCCTGGGACTCTCTCATGTGGTGTCCTGCAGGATTCCAGTCTGTCCCCTCTCATGTTTCACGTGTATATGAAGTCGCATGGGGAGGTCGTACACAGCTGGGGAGTTAGTTGTCATCAGTATGCAGACAACACCCAGCTGTATATATCTTTTTCACCCAGGCCCTGCTGTCTCCTTGCTGTCCCGGTGTATGGCCGCAGTGGGGGGCTGGATGAGGCTGAGCTGATTGAAGCTCAATCCTGATAAAACGAAGGTGATGTTGGGGGATGGGAGGAGAACAGTCCTATTATTGGGGGTGTTCGCCCTCCATTGATTCCATCTGAGCGGAGCCTGGGGGTCCTCCTGGATTCACAGCTGCACTTGAATTCCAAGGTGTCGACTGCTGCCAGGGGGGCCTTCTGTCAATTACATCTGGTGAGAAGGCTCTGCAAATATGTCTCAGACCCGGACCTCACCTCACCATGCATTCGTCACCTTGAGACTGAACTATTGTAACGCACTCTACGTGGGGCTGCCCTTGGTGACGGTTCAGAAGCTTTAGCCGGTGCAGAATGTTGCGGCCCATCTCTCGACGATAGGTTTTAACCTATAAAGTCCTAAATGGTCTGGGTCCTGATTATCTGAAAGATTGCCTCACACTCTGGGCAGCCCCTGTGGTCATCCGTGAGCGCCCTCCTGGAGGTCCCACATTTTTTGGCTGATCTGTACAGGTAGGAGGGCATTCTCAACGACTGCGCCATCACTATGGAATGCCCTCTCGGCGGAGAGTCACCTCAGCCCGAATCTTTTTGCCGTCCAGCGAAGTTGTAAGACCTGACTCTTCCGTCAGGTGTTTGGCGGGGGATGGGGGGTTAGGGTATTAAATTGGGGTTTCTGCTCAAACCGCTGTGAATTTTAATGCTTTGTTTTACTGTTATTTATGTATTTCTACTGTTGTTTATTTTTGTATTCTCATTTTATTGTGAGTCGCCTCGAGTTGCCTTGTGTGAGAGGGATGAGATAGAAATGATTGAAATGAATAAATAATAAATATAGAAATAAAAAGAAACCAATGAATAAAATAATCACCCACATCAGGCTGAGATTGGGAGGGAGTCTTGGATTTATCTTCCTGAACACATACACTCTGGACCTTCCCTTTCAACTTTCAAATCCCTCCCTAAATCCAGGCAGAAATCCCTTCTGCCTGAATGTCTCATGGTCAGCTCAAACTTAACATGGCTAAAACCGAACTCTTCCTCTCTTTCTTCTCTGTCTTCATTGATGGGGTCAACATCCAACCCATCCCTCAGGCACGTAGCCTAGGGTTCACCTTTGACTTCTCCCTCTCCTTTAAACCTCAGATCGATTCTGTTGCCAAATCCTGTCACTTCTCTCTGCACAACACTGCTAAGATCCATCCTTTCCTCATTGTTTCCTCTGCTAAAACCCTTGTTCATGCCCCGGTCATCTCTCACCTCGACTATTGCAACCTCCTTCTCACTGGCCTTCCTCACTCTCACCTTGCTCCTCTCATTTCTGTTCATAACTCTGCTGCCAAGGTCATCCACCTTGCCCGCTGTTTTGACCACATACAGCCCCTCCTCCCCTCTCTCCACTGGCTCCCTCTTTCTGAACGCATTCTTCACAAACTCCTGGTTTTTACCTACAAGGCTGTCCATAACCTTGGCTCCCCCCCATCTCTCAGCACTCATTTCCCTTCCCGCTACACTCCTGTTCAGGAGCTCCGCTCCCTGCCACCACCCTCACCTGCTCATGGCTCCCCTGCTCCACAAAATGCATCCACCCCTTTTCCCTGGCAACCCCCCATGCCTGGAACTCCCTCCCTGAACACATTTGATTGGCTTCCTCCCTCCAAATCTTCAAATCCCATCTCAAAATCCACCCCTTCCATCAAGGTTTCCGTGGCTCCTCATTCCCCTCTCCCCCTTGCTGACTTATCCTGAATCATCGTATCTTTTTTAACATTAAATAAGTAACTACACCTTTGTAACTAAGTCAAGCACGTGCACCTGAGACCTCGTGAGTTCCTGTATGTATCCTTGTCTCTTCCTCCATCCCCCCCCTATATCTACCCCCCTATTTCTCTCTTAGATCTGCTAGGGCAGGGACCGTGTCTCTTTCTTACAATTGTAAAGTGCCAGGTACATTTCTTGTGCTATACAAATACTTAATAATAATAACAATAATAATTAATAATAAAAACCTTCCCCGTGCTGCCCCTCCCCTTGTCCATTCTAGATGGTAAATCTCTTGGGGCAGGGACCACTCTATAAACACAAATTGCTGTCACTCCAACAAGAAACAAGTAAACAATAAATAATAATCATTTCAGGACTACAGCTCTTAGTAGCTCAGCCAGGTTCTGCTGTACGCCCCATGTGAGGTAAGCAGGTCTGGGAGAAAGTGAGGCCTTCATGGACACAAGGGTGCATAGGAGCCAACTCACCTTAGCAGCTCTCCCGGCTCACGGATTGTAACAGTGGGGCAAGACAATCCGATCCCTCTTGCATTAGGGTGAAGGGTCGAAGCTAGGGCTGAAATGAGATCTCGCAAAAGCGAGAAAATCTTGAAATACCAGTTCTCAGTTCATTTAGGAATTCTGGGGTAAGTAAATAAATAAATAAATAAAATAAAGTAAATCATTTTGCATTCACAAAATGGCCACCAGTCTGTTTTTTGCATGTACAAAATGGCCACTGCCCTTAACCAAAATGGCAGCACTAGTGTTGCTGCAGTTGTAGTTAAGGGCAGCGACCATTTTGTACATGAGCAAAACAGTCTGGTGGCCATTTTGCACATGTGCAATCTCCTGCTCTTAATCAAAATGGCAGCAATTTCGATGAAGGGAAGGGGCCATTTTGCACATGCACAACAATTTTTTAATTGTTTTATTTTCTCACCTGAGAATTTGTTCTGAGACGAGATCTCTGTCCCGGTTCTTGAAATAGTGAGTTTTCTCACAAGAATCTTTTTGGTTTGTTTTTTTCCCATTCAGCCCTAAGTTGAAGCAGTAGAGTTGCAGAGGGCACCTGATGGGTTAATTTTGGCCCTGAAGAAGTTTCAACTCTCTACACATCATTGATGCACAAACCCCACTGACTTTTGGCTAATCCGCATATGTAGCTCCCATCGTTGAGATACCCGAGCAATATACTGGCTTGGGCTCCAAATATCTCAAAGACCACCTCATCCCTCATGTCATCCTAACATGGCCTCTGAGATCAGCTGGGACCACTCCCTTGTGGGAACCATTTGCCCACCAAGTTCAAACAACAAAGGCGCGCAGAAATGAGTTCTCGGTGGCTACCCCACAATTATGGAACTCTCTTCCCTTGGAGGTTCATCGAAGGCCCTTTCTACATGAGCAGCAGTAGGTGGGGGGATGGGTGTGCTGCTGTGGTGGAGGGAGGTGGGTGTGCGCCCGTTCCCATGAGCGCACAACCACGGAGTCTCCTCCGGATTTCCGGATGGCTCCATGGGTGGCTGATGGGTGGAGATGAGTGGAGGTGTGTGTGTGCTGGGAGCGTATACACACACACATACATGCTGTTCTCATGGACAAACACTCAGTGAACACCCATCCCCCCCACCAACCACTGTGCCATTTCCATGGATGCCCACATGCATCTAACACCCTCCCCAACACCCAGCGTGTGTGTGTGTCTGTGTAAAAATGTCCTAAGTCTGATCCTGCTCCGCTTCCAGAAGCGATGTAAGACCTTTTTGTTTGCCAGACATCTGTCATTCACAGATAGGGGTGGGTGGGAGGGTTTAGGAGAATGTTGTGGGGTTTTCAGAGAGATTGGGGGGGTGTATATTTTTAAATGTGTTTCCACTAAGCCTTCGGGGAAGGGTGCAGGTATAAATTTAAATTAATAATTTAAATTAATAAACAAAAACAAACAATCTTTTGACTACTAGAGAGGTGTGGGTCTGCAAGTAGCCTCATGTTTTAAATGAGGACATGAGGCTCAGACAGAAGTTTCTTCCTCAAGGTCACACAGTCTTGCAGTCAGTTTATATGATACAGCTGAGTTCTTGCTCCAACTTCGTTATTAGTTACTTCTCACACAGTATATGCGCATGGACGACCTGTCTTTTGTCGCCCACAAAACCTACTCTTATTTTAAACTCTCTTTAGAAATTTGCCTCTTGATCAAGACAATAAAGGGACAGAACTCAAAATTCCCCACTCCCCCCTGAAAAGCCTCAGAGCAAAACGTGGCATAAATTTGTAGTCATTTTGTACGTGGAGGAGCAGCTTGGCAGAGCGGATGCCAGAAACAGCAGGCAACACCCGTCATCTGATAAACGGTTTTCATGCCAGTCAACAAATTAGTTCTGAAAAGAAGTCATTATCTCATGAGGATAAACAACCACAGTGTGGGGTGAACTGACAGGACATCCACTGATGCTCCATGCTCTGCCTTTGATGGTGCAACTCAACCATGGGATGCTATTTGTCACCTCCAAGAAATGTAACAATAACAAAATTAATTTGCAATTGGCGGTTGATGAGTCCTCTGCAAAACCTGCACCGGCTCTCAAAAAAACCACCCTGGTTTCTGAGATTATATTCATTCTGCCTGCATTGCCATTGATTTCTTTGAAGTCTGACCTACTTTCCTCACCACATCCCATCTGTAGCAACTTCCACAGTCCCTCCTTAGTGTCTGTTTATTCTCCAGCCTCCCCCGCCCCTCTCCTTGTCTCTTCCTCTCCCTTACTCCTATCCTTTAAATGCTTTTCACCACTGAGCTGCAGCTTCAAACAGGATTGCCCTCTGTGTACTGAGCTGCGATTTCTTGATTTCTTGTAGTCATTTGCACAGCTGGAATCATCCTATTTTGGGAAACACTCTGTGTTCTTTCATTTCACTGAGATAGATCAGAGGGGGTCGGTGTGTCTGCTTCCAATCTGCCTGACTGCCCCCCTGCTGGTTATTAGGGGTCTCAATAGATCAAATAAGTATCCTCAGAAACATTTGCTGTGTGGACCATATAGCAGCTAGGGATGTGCGAACAGAACCAAGTTCAGAAATTCAGTTCGGTTCGGTCGACCAAACTATTCAAGTTCGCTCGAATTCTGAACCGAGTTCATACATTCAAAACCGGGTTTTTTGGCCTTCTGAACTGGTTCGGATTCGACCAAACAGTTCGGTAGAATTCAAGTTCGGTTCAAAAGTTTAGTTCGGTCGACCGAACTATTTGAGTTCGGTCCGAACTCCAAACTTCCAAACCACGTTTGCACATCCCTAATAGCAGCAAGAATAAAAAGTATGATTGATTGGGAAAGCCATGCTTTTTGTCATCTCACCGTGATTTCAGTTTTGAAATTTTGATCTCACATTTTCCACGATGCAAATTTGATCAGAAAGTGTATTGCCAAACTTGTCAAAATTTGTCAACATATTCTTGGCAAACCAAACTCTCCACTTTCTCTTTCTGTCTGGCCAGAAAAAAAAAAATTGTCAGGGGGAAAAAAGAAAAAAAAAATTCAAAAGAAAAGAATTTTCCAACTTTTTTTTTTTTTTTTAAAGGAACAAACCCACTGTTTTTCATTAAATGAGTTTTGTTTCAAATCAGGAAACAGTCTAATAGAAATGCTAGGTTCAGGAGGTTGGTTATTCGTGATCTAGCAGACAAAGTCATAACAATGGATGGATGCTAAAACAAGACTGTAATAGGGCAGAGTCTTTATGAGTTACTGGCACTTTAAAGGAAAGTAGCACCAGCTTGGTGAGGCTGCAGATGAGGCTGCAGTAGCTACCAGAAGGCAGGACAGAGGCCAACTAGAAGCAGCGGTGGGCTGGGCATGGCAAAGCCATCCAAAAGGGAGAATAAAGCTGAGTTAGAGCGTAGACTGAGGAGGCTGTTGAACTGAGAGGGGCTTGTTGTGAGAGCTCTACTCCTGAAAGAAGCAAGCAGGAGATGGCTATGAGCTCTTCAGCAAGTTCTTGAAAAGACTGAGTAGTCAGTCAGGAGGTTTTGGAGGCCTGGCTGAAAAAATGATATATGAGAGATAAGACATGTATGCTGATGCTGAAGACTATGGGTGTTTTTAGATACACATTTCTCCTGCATGTTTGCTGTAACACCCAGAGCTTTGTGTGTGTCTAAATCACTCATCCAGATCTTAAACATCCATATCTTTGAACTTCTGCGTGAAACTTCTCCCAGAACATTTGTGTATAAAAAGGTTCTCCTGGTAAACTGCCTTGCTCCAGGCAGCTGTGGTCGCTTGGTTTCCATGGCAGCCTGTCACGCTTACAGCTGCGGCTACTTTAGGCTGCCCCAGGGCAGTGTTGGTGTGGAGAATGAATCCAGGAACTGCCTCAGGGCAATGTCTGTGTGAAGAATGCATCCAGAACTTGTGGACTTGTGAACCCAGAAGATTGAAACATCCGGAACTTTAATGTGTGTCTAAAAATGCCCTATTTGTTGAAAGTGGAAACTGTGTAGATAATTAAAGGACTTTGAGTTGATTCCACGCAAGAGAGTGATTGTGTTTGGGCTGGAGCCTGTAAAGATTTATCAAAAAGGCAAGTCACCCCATGACATTGTGATGGAAAATGCAGGCAGCTCCAACATTGGCCAAGAAGCCAGAAGCATAAAGGGGCCTGGAGCCTGTGCAGGGTCAGTATTCAGCAGTGGAGAATTGCTCCTAGTGGCACTGGATGAGAGACAGAGCTGTGAAGGATTGATCCCAGCAGCAAAGATCAAGAAAGCTGGTGTAGTGCAACTAGACACCAAGAGAGTGAGTGAGCAACAGCAGTGGAGAAAGAGAAAGAGAGACATAGTAACTGGAGGATTGTACGCAGGGAAACATTGCCTGGGTTAAAACTCTGCAAATAAAAGCCAGAAGTTTGTGCCTGGCTAAAAGGACTGAGAAGAGCAAGACTTGGAGGAGAGCTCTGACTTGCAAGGGAACAGCTAGAGGGAACCTAGCTACCTGGACTTGAGCCTGAATGGACAACTGTGAGTGAGCTAAGACTTGGAAGCCTGGATATAACTGGAGTTGGGACTATTATTTATAGTAGGGAGAGACCATATAGATTTAAGTGACTCTATAATAAGTAAAAGAGACTTCAGTTAATTCTCTAAGAAGGTGATTCTGTGATTTGGGACCCTAATCCTGATTGACTTACACCTGGTGAGGCACCACCCTGATACACAGATAATATCAGATTAAGGGGCAAGGATGTTCAAATTCTTAACTGTGAAAGGAATTACCGGGTCAAGGAATTTGTCCTGGTGGTCACAGAAATCATGTATTCCCTCAAATGTGTATTCTGTGCATTTTATGAATTTTCATGAATTACAAACCCAGGTGCAACTGCTTTGTAGGGATGGGTGAACAGAACAGAGTTCGGAAATTCGGTTCGGTTTGGTTTGAAATTCTAGTTCGGTTCGGTTGACCGAACAGACCAAGTTCAGTCGAATTCCGAACTTCCGAACCAAGTTCGGCCACTCGAAACCAGTTTTTTTTTGTGTGTGTTGCCACTAGGGATGGGCGAACAGAACGGAGTTCAGAAATTCGGTTCGGTTTGAAATTCGAGTTCGGTTCGAAAGTTCAGTTCAGTCGACCGAACAGACCGAGTTCGGTCCGAACTCCGAACTTCCGAACTCCGTTCGCCCATCCCTACTGCTTTGGAGAAGTCCATCAATTAACAGTGCAGGCCACAAGCGATTGTAGTGTTACAAAGATGACAAGTTGTGGAATTCAGGTTGACAACATGGTAGGTGTTTTTAAATGAGATGTTACCATGCATGGCTACCCAGGAGCCACTCATCTGTCCGCCCATCTGAAGGTGGATCAGGGGAATGCACACTCCTATGAGCCAAGCAGCAACCACTCATGGTCAGTCACAGCGAACTGTCAAGAAATCCAGAGTGCACCGTGCAGTGCAGGACAAGCCAAAATGTTGCATGGCAGTGGGCGCCCATGCATCCCCTGTCCATATAAACTGGTCTGGCCAGCCATGCCAGCAGTCCAGTCCACCACTCATAGGCACTGGGCATGGGGGACATGGCCTTTGCACATCACAGGAACTGGCCACTAACGCTGAGGAGCCCGGGTTCCCCAGTGTTCACACTGGGACATGGCAGTTTCAAAAGTCACTAATGAGGAGAGACTTGATACGTTAGGGCTCTTCAGCTTGGGGAAATGATGACAGAGGGGATATGATAGAAGTTTATAAAATCATGCATGGTGTGGAACATCTAAATACGAAACGGTTATTTACCCTTCTGAAGAGTACTAGAACAAGGGAACACGCCATGAAATTAAATGGCAGCAGATTAAAAACACATAAGAGAAAGTATATTTTTCACTCCGTGCACAATTACCTTGTGGAACTTACTGCCAGAGAAAGTGGTAGTGTAGTTAGTTTTAAAAGGGGATTGGATAAATTCTTGAAGGATAGGTCCATTAAGGGATATTTGACAAGTAGGAATATAATCTCTTACTATTGGGGGCTGGAACAACAGGGAATGGATTGCCCATTGTGACGTGTTGGATACTTCTCCCAAGAGAAAGAGATTGAACACTGTCGGAGACAGAATTCTGGGCTTCAGGGGTGTGTATGTCATTTTCATTATTTCAATAACGAAAGCAAAATTTGTCATTTTCATTATCGTTGTTGCAATAATGAAAATGACAAAAAATAATAACAAAATCAATAACGATAATGGAAGTGGTTATTGATTTTGTTATTGCCTAGCATCCTGGCAGTTTTTTTTTTTTGAGGAAATGGTGATGTGGGGAGAAGAGAGCAGACATATAGGAGCCAGAAACAGTGTTTGAACTCTTGAACTGGGCCTATGATGGAAAGGGAAGCATGATGGATGTAATTGCTGGCCAATGAACAGCGCAAGCAGGTCCCAGGCAGTTGAATGGCACCCTGTGATTGCTCAATGCCTCCTGCCTTCCAGAACCAATCATGGAGGCTCTGGGGGAGGGCACTGAAACCCTTTATACTACAGGGCTGGGCTGCTTAACTCTGGTTCTGTGTTAGCTATATTGCTCTGTCAAGAAGTATAGCCCAACAGGAAGATCTGGCAACTGTGCATCATTGGAGGGTTGCTCCTTATTTGGGTCATCTTAAGCGGGAGGTATACTTTGAACCCTATTTAGATAGCCTGACTAATACAAACCTGCGCAGGCTGTATACCCAGTTATGATTCCAGATTATTAGTTCGGCTGTCACGGAGGGAAGGTATAAAAAGATACCTTACAAGGATCGGCTCTGCTCATGTTCACTCGAGGAGGTCGAAACAACAGACCATATGCTGCTAAGGTGTCCTTATTATACCACTTTACGGTCAGTTTGGCTTCTACCAATCCTCCTCCCAATTGTCCAAAAAGGAAAAGATTATAATAACGAGGGGATCTATTACTTTCTACTTACAAGAGAGAAACAAGAGGAGTTGTTGGCTATATAGCTACCTTTCTGAGCTTGGCTGGGCAGAAAAGAGCTCAAGTAAGGTCCAAACTATTTGCATAGCTAGCACCTTGCATGTCTGGTGGAGATTGAGATATACGTATATCTTGTAAGATGTGTATTAAGACCTTGAGCAGTATTACGATCTCTCTTCTAATTCTTTTTTCTTAGTTAACCGTTAATCTGCCTTGATTTATCCCCCAGACTTTACTGTTAGGATGTGGATGTGTTATTATATTTTATTTTATTATATATTATTGTACCATGGTTTTATTATAGTATTATTTGTAGGCTATAACGAAAGTTGATGCCAATAAAGAATTGAATTGAATTGCTCTGTCAGGGGGCATTTGCAGAATCTGCTGGTGCTTGCATTAAAAATCCTCCCATATATATCCCTACCACCTTACCTTTCCAATCTTCTTTCCTTATCCTAACATTTTACCTTTTCCCTTCCCCTGCCTATCTCCCCCTGTACACACACATAGAGAGAGAGAGAGAGAGGTAGTATAGTTTAGCTATATATATTTTAGATGGAAGATATAGAATAGAGATAGATTAAAGATACTGGATATACCTCTGAGTTTTCATTTTCCCTTCCCGTCTCCCCTGTCCATATATTATATAGATATAGATATTAGTTTTGTATTATACATAGGTTACTTTTAGCTTACACACACACACACACACACACACACACAATATATATAGATATAGTTATATAGATATATTATATTATATTCATTATATTATATTCAATCTTCATTTGAAATCAGTACCGATACCAATAACGACAACGATAATGAAAAATGACACTTTGTTATTAACAAAAATGACACATTTTAATAATGAAAACAATAACAAAAAACAAACAATGAAATGGGGCCCTGGTGCACACCCCTATAATGGCCCGACCCATTATGGCCCTACTAATGTTCTTATGCCAGCCTTTGGTGCACGAGAAGGGTAGTGCAAAGTGGCTGCCACAATAGCCATGCTGGGGACCACCTATTAGAATCCATCCCCCCCCCCTCCACTGTGCCATTCAGTGGCCATGGACCTCCCCACCCCTGCCCCAGCCTTGCTTATTTAAAAACATCCTTTACTCTACAAAATGGTGTAAAGAACTGTGCGAACACCATTTGGCATTCCAACTTCAACGTGTCAGGAGTGAATCAGCCACAGTTTTCATATTCCTTATTGTACTTGCACCTATTTCAAAACTGGTTGTCTTAAAACCAGATGCATTTAGTACTATTTTTAGTATTTTTAAATCAGATGGGTTTTGCTATTGTGTATGTTATTTATTTATTATAAATATTTATTAGCCACCCCCTCATGCCTATGGCATCTCAGGGCGGCTTACAGCAGAACACATACAAATAAAATACTCTAAAAAATCCATTAAAAATATATAACCCCATCAAATTTAAAAAATCATTAAAATGTCTTAAAAATACCCCCCAACAACCCCACCCTCCCATCTTCCCCTCCAAAGGCCTGGGCAAACAGCCAGATCTTACAGGCTCGACGAAATGGCAACAAACCTGGGGCCAGGCGGGCTTCCTCCGGGAGGGAGTTCCAAAGCTGCGGCCCGGCCACCGAGAACGCCCTCTCCATTATGGCCCCCCGTTTTACACAGGGGACCTCCAGAAAGGTGCCCCCGGTGGACCAAAGGGACCACTCTGAGACATGGAGGGCGAGGTGGTCCCTGAGGTATGAGGCTCCCAGACTGTGCAGGGCTTTATAGATCAACACTAACACCTTGAATCGGGCTCGGTATGCTATAGGCAGCCAGTTCAGAGTGCGGAGCACAGGTATTTTGTGCTCCCGCCACCTCATCCCTGTAAGGAGATGGGCCGCTGCATTTTGCACCAGCCTCTGAGCCAGAAACAAGGGAAACCCCATGTACCGCATTGCAGTAGTCTAGCCTCGAGGTGATGAAGGCATGAGTGAGAGTGGCCAGGTCGGGCCTGGAGATGTATGGGCGCAGCCTCCGTACCAGATACAGCTGGCGGAAGGCAACCTTAGCCACCATCTCCACCTGCCGATGCAGACGGAGACCCGAGTCCAACACCACCCCCAGACCCTGAACCTGCTGGGCAACAGGAGGACGGACCCACACACACACACACACAAGGGGGGCCAGAACCTCACCCACCCTCCCCACCACCATCACCTCCATCTTATCGGAATTCAGTTTCAGTCTCCCTGGAGGCTTTTACCAACCAGGGCAGGCACGGATCTAATTCACAACTGGTGGCCCTAACAGACCCCAGGACATTCACCGCATCGTCCAGCGTCGCTTCCTGAAACTCATCCCAGAAAGTTCGACCGGCCGGCGCCTCCATCACCTCATGCTCCAGGGTCATCTATCTCGCCCGTCGCTTCGACCNCACCATCTCCACCTGCCGATGCAGACGGAGACCCGAATCCAACACCACCCCCAGTCTCTGAACCTGCTGGGCTACTGGAGGACGGACCCCCCCTTCAAGGGGAGCCAGTACCTCCCTCGCCCTTCCCACCACAATCATTGCCATCTTATTGGGATTAAGCTTCAGTCTGCTCTGCCACATCCAATCTGCCACGGCCTCCAAACATTGGGAAAGTAATGAGACCGCAGGACCTGGGTCAGTTGAAAACAAGAGGTACAGCTGGGTATCATCAGCATATTGGTGACATCGCACCCCGAACCCTCTCACAATCTCCCCCAGGGGATGCATATACACATTAAATAATAGCGGAGACAAGATCAAACCCTGCGGAACACCACAGGTCAGGGCCCGTGGGCTTGATGTTTCAGCCCCCAGCTCCACTCGCTGGCTTCTTCCTGAGAGGAATGAGCGGAACCACCCTAGGATAGTCCCGTCCAGAGTCCAGACCCCCAGCTCTCGCAGCCGTCTCAGCAACAGCCCATGGTCCATGGTGTCAAACGTGGCCGAGAGATTTAGCAGAATCAGAATGTTGAACATCCTGCGTCCATCTCCCGGCGTAGATCATCCACCAAGGCCACCAACGCCATCTCAGTACCATAGCCAGGGTGGAACGCAGACTGAAAAGGGTAAAGGAAACCGATGCTATCCAAATGCACCTGGAGCTGCAGTGCCACTGCCTGTTCAGTAACGAGAAGATTAGAACATTACATGTTGATGATGTAATGAAAACGACATTGTATGATGACTTTCCTGTACCTGTTCATTATTTCCCACACTTCTATCATGAAGTTCAATGAAAAACTAGGGTGATGATATATACCTAAGAAATTAACCTTTGGAATGACTTTCCTTGAAAGGTGGAGTATTCCCCATCAATTGAAGCAATATGGGATCTCTTTCTAAAAATATATGCTAACTTTATCAGACTTTCTGAACTTGAAACAGGGATTTCTGTGTGAATATTCATGGCCTCTCTGATGCAAAAGGTCGGTTTCATTATTATAATTGTCCTTTGTGACCATAAAAATCTATACATTCATTTATTTAGGATGTGAAAGTAAATACAAATCAATTTCACCTCACTTGAGTACACCCCGATTATAGAGGCAGTTAGATAGGTACTTTTTATTATCAAAATCAAAGAGTAGCAGACTCAATTCTGGCCATGGAAATCAAGATTAAACTGTCTTCAGCATCGTCTTTGGGAATCTAAAGTTAGTTGGATGAAAATGAGGGATGGGCGAACAGAACAGAGTTCAGAAATTCGGTTCGGTTCAGTTCGGTTTGAAATTTGAGTTCAGAAATTCCGTTCGTTTTGGTTTGAAATTCAAGTTCGGTTTGGAAGTTCAGTTCAGTCGACCGAACAGACTAAGTTCGGTCGAATTCCGAACTTCCGAACCAAGTTCGGCCATTCAAAACCAGGTTTTTTGGTGTATGTTGCCACTAGAGATGGGAAAACAGAACGGAGTTCGGAAATTCGGTTCGGTTTGGTTTGAAATTCGAGTTCAGTTCGGTCGACCGAACAGACTAAGTTCGGTCTGAACTCCGAACCGCGTTCGCCCATTCCTAATGAAAATTTGGATAGACAGGTGAATGGGTGTTGCCTGAAGAGAGTTGTATAGACTCAAGGGAACAGACATACACATTTCTGAGGACTTTAAAGAGAATTCCAAAGAGAGATAAACCAGACATTTAAGAAATCAGATAAAAAGAGGCAGTCCACTGTAAAAGTTAAAACAAAGATAGTGCAGTCAGGAGGCAAAGAGATTAGAATGGGGTGAAAAATAAGCATGCCACTAGGAAGAGAAATGTATCCAGGTCCAAGTGGTGAAAGAAAAAAGGAGAACAGGAGGAGATGAGAAAAAAAGAGGAATAAATTGCAGAAATAAGATAAATAATAAGAGTGTGATGAGGAGATACTGGGCTACATGTAGACTACAGGTCTAATGAATATGTAAAGGTAAAGGTTAAACATGTATGTAATGTGAACTCTGAACTGTAAACTCGCTTCATGCAATGGAGAACTGCTAAGTCATGACCCTGAGTGATTGTGTAATCAGAAAAAGCCTAACACTTCTGCAGACACTAGCAATTGGCCATTGAGTTGCAAATGGATTTCTTCCTGTGGACATGACTGAAAGCACAGTGTCACCTGGTGGGAAAATCAAACAAAAGTACCCTGGAAAAGTACTTAAGGGGGGAAAAAAACAAAGGAGGAGGCTTAAGCTTCATCAGTCATCTGATCTTCATCTTCATCATCATATCATACCAGCCAGAGAAGGGTGGCACCAGAGAAACTATGAATTAAGGACTCTTGGAAACTCTAAGTCTTATACCCTGCCATGCTTTCCACCGTTGGCTGTGACATGAACTGGAATATCCTTGGACCTTGATTAGGGTAAGCCTAAATTAGGAGAATCCAAGTACAGATAGGAATGAGTTGTTATGTTATTTTGATTTCTGTGCTCTTGACTATAATCTTGTATTGTCATGTATCCTGTATATAGGCATATATTTTTGACCATTTGTGTTTCAATATATTGGAAATCAGAATTAGCCTCTCTGTATGATGACTTCCTAAAGAGATGTCCTATAGTGACCTTTCTACTGAACTCTTGACCAGATACTGGAAAATCAGCCTGTATACTGAATAGAACAGCCATGTCACAATGGGGGCATAGTCTATTCTCCCTTAAGATTCTCTGATATCTACTCTCCGATATTACGGATGGGAAAGTTCCACAACGCATCAGTGTCAGTGCCCTTCTGTGTGACCACTTTGTCCACTTAGAAATATATTGGGGCGGGCAAACATTTAGACTAGGCAGAATATAATCTGGAGCAATCTTCTGTAAGGCCAAGGCCACATACTCCCTCTGCAGCTCCTGGTCCTCTATCCTTCTCTTGACTAATGTCACCTCTCATTGATATCCTAATGGGGTTAAAAGCTCCCTGGAAAAACCTAACTTGGCTACTTCCAGGTTCGCAAGCCCCTCCACTGGTCAGTTGTACTAACATTATACATATAAGGCAAAAGAGAGAATATAGAGGGAGGAAAAACCACCACCTTCAGCCAAAATTGTTAAATGGCTAACAACGCCTGTGCCTTAATTGTACTCACTGCCACTTCAGCCCTTAGAATTACTTGGGGGACACAAGGCGGCACCCCCAAAATTATCCGAAGAAAGCTATTGTGAATACTTTCTAACTTGTCTAGGAATGAGAATCCCCAGATAGCAATAGCATACAGAAATTGCGGTAATACTTTGGCTTTAAAAAGCCTTAAGGCCGGCTCTACAAGCTTCCCTCCATGGTTATAAAAAAAACCTCACTATAGTGGTAACAGTTTTCCGTGCTTGAGCTCTAGCTGCTTCATAATGGGGAGTCCATCTCTTAGATGCAGAAAATACCACCCCCAAATATCAAAATGAATGAACCTGATCAATTAGGACATTGTCCATGAGCCATCTGTATGGACGATGCATATGACCTGCCACCAAAACCTTAGTTTTGGCATAGTTAACACTCAGGTTCTCCTGTTTGCAATAGCAGGCAAATCTGCTCATGCTACGCTGGAGACCAGCTTGGGTCATGGATATCAAAACTGTATCATCTGCATAGTAAGTGATAACCTCCGATTACCTAATTTCGGCACATGCATGTCACACTGCCATAAATGCAACCAGATCGTTAACGAAAAAATTAAATAATGCTGAGGCAAGTATGCAGCCCTGGCGAACCCCTCTATTGAGAGGGATGTCACTTGTATTAAGGTCTTTCCTACCAAAGCGAACCTTCAAGGAATTATCTTGGTGGAGTTTAATCAGTAGATATAATAGTCGGCCGTCGATATCAGTTCTCTTTAGTTTCAACCAGAGATGTTTTCTGTCAATTGTATCGAATGCTGCCCTTAGGTCTACAAAGCAGCAAAACAAAGCATTCTTCGAGTGGGAATGGACATACTTGACCATCAAATGCTTTAACACAAAAATATGATCCAAAGTGGACTGGCCGGCCCTGAAACCTGCTTATTTGGGCTGGATTATATTACTATCCAACCAAGATTGGAGCTTACCTAAAAGATATTTTGAGTATAATTTCCCTACAATAGACAAAAGGCTTATTGGTCTATAATTCCCAGGCTCCCTGGGGTCTCCTTACTTAAAGTGGGACCACTAGGCTTTTTAACCATTGTCTAGGGATCACGCCCGTAGAATTGATCTTCGTGAAGGCCAGCATTGAGGTCCACCAGTTAACATCCAATTTTAACATCTCTGGGGGAATAAAATCTACACCTGGTGCTTTCCCACTTTTTAACGAGCCAATAAGATCCAATAACTCTCCTGGGGTGACTGCTTGCCATTCTTGAAATCGATTGCATGGGTGGGGTTCTATGACCCTCTGAAAATTATTGGGATTAGAATACAGGACTGCAAAGTACCTCTGCCATTTTCCTCAGGGAGGAAAATTATTCAGCTCCCTACGGCCTCCCAAGTTGGCCTGAGCTATAAGAGACCAAAATCGGGAGGTGTTATTTGTTATGACAGCCTGCTGCAGCTGATGCCAACCCTCTTTCTGCGATAAGGATTTTCTTTTTTATAAGGGCCCTATGGGACTTCCTGCACCTGACCACATTTTGTCTATTAATTTTAGAGGGAAAGTTCTTCATCCTCGTGGTCGCCTTCCTAAGCTGGCTCTGTTCCCTACAACACTCTTTATCAAACCAGCTAGAAGGATAAGATGAACTGGCATTAGGAGTATTACTATGTGATAGCAGTGGTGTAAGCATATCAGACACAAGTTCAAAAGCAGCCACCAATTTCGGGATGGTGCTGATACTCCTTGCTCTAGAGCTGTTGCAGCATATTGTGTCTGTATAATATTTTATAAGCAAAAATGTGAACTCTGCCAGGAGTGTACATGGCTTATTTACGGTGGTGGGTATTTTTTGACAAAGTGACATAAGGGCAGTGATTGATTTTTTATTCTTAGTTTGTACCTTGTATTACTTATTGTGGTTCATTATATGTTGTATGTTGTTAAAGCCAATGGCTAATAATAAATGATTTACCTACCTACTGGAACAGATGATATAATTATGTCTGTCTCTTAAAGTAATTAACATTTTCTGTTGACTAGAGTCAAGATACGTGTCTCTCAAGCAGAGCAGTAAGAGGCCTTGTTTGTTGGTTTGGCATTTACTCATTGTTAATCCTATCTTATATGATAGCAACCTGTTTTAGAATGTATCAACAGGCTTCTTACTATGTACTTTGAGAAAAACCCTCCCTGTCAGCAGTTTTGACCGGACGTCATTTTTAGCTGACGTCCAAGCATCTTTTTCTCTATAAGAAGAGAGAGGAAAGATGGATTTTTCAGAAAGCTTCCTTTCCTGCAGCTTCCCTCATTTCTTTCATATGGCAGTATGGGACAAAGGACTGGGTAATATGAATATGAATGTATATTAATAGGATGCATTGAGTCAACCATAGCAATAATACTTAGAGCATATGTTATATCTTATAGATGTTAAGATCTTTGAACTTGTAATAGAGCTATTCCTTGAACAGAAAAGTCATGTACTTTTAACTGACACTGTTTCTTTTGTAATATGTCTTTATTTGACCTTAAGTAAATTATGGCTTGATATTTTTATAATAATCCTTGTCTCAGAGACTCATTTATATAAATAAATGGTCTTTACACTACTTTGCTGAGCTGGCTGGCTTATTAGCGAAGTGTAAACTGAGTTTCCACATATTGGAAAAGAGTGCCCTATATCCAGACCAGATCATGTCAGGCCTGGACCACTAAGTACAAATTCCTTTTGAGGAAAATGAGGCACAACGCGACAATCGGCACCCAACGTGGGGTTCGAGACATAGGGATATATAATTAATTAAACCGGGGTGTTCACCAGACCATTAACTACTTTTGTCCTCTCGATATATTTGAGTTTGTTAAGCTTAACTAAAAGAAAAGGATTTTGTGCATTTTATATCATGGCTATTCAATTAAACCAAGTGCCTTATGCACTATGGGTTGCTAATCTGCAAAACATAAGAGTCAGAGATGGAGATTATTATTGTTTATAAATAAGAAATGGAGAATGGGGAATTGGACACAGATTTCTAATTGTTTCTTTTGAAGCAAATGATGCAGGTGTAATAGTTTCTATGACACAATGGGTGAAAACAGACATGATGCTAACCACCCTTTAACCACCCTTGGTGGTTATTTATGCATGCTGCAGGGCTGTATTGGTGCCCTATGCAGCCCTGCAACATGCATAAATAACCACCAAGGGTGGTTAAAGGGTGGTTAGCATCATGTCTGTTTTCACCCTAAGAGATGTAGTTTTTTAATCCATTGACAATGCCTGTGTTACCTATCAATAGGCAAGATTTGAACCTAATGGCAGGGATAGCAGTTAAAATTCCCCAAAATATAAGACAATATGGGCCTATTTCTAAAAGTAGCGCTGATTATATTTCTGGAAGTGGATATAATTATACTCCAGCTACCACTGAGGAATTGCATGGCTTTAATGCATCCCAGTGGGAACAAGAGTACACTATTAAGGCGAGAATATTTAAATCTGAGAGAATTTGCACAAAGTAATGTTGGAAGACAACCTGTTGTACCAGGAGCACACCCAGCTGAAATTTCTGTCTTAAATATGGCACATATAAGGTCTGTAACGGGGCCCACTCCAAAGGATTTTAAAGAAATTCCTATGTGGTTTGAATCCCATTTATCTGCTTTAGAAGCTGTCACTTCCACCACATCCCCATTTCAGAAAATGAGGTTATGCAATTCTCTAGTCCCAGCATCTGCTTCTTTGATAGAGCAGGAGTGTAATGATTGGGAAAGTGTATTGACTAATTTATATGTAAAAACTCATAGCCAAGCGGACATAGCTGACAAATGAAATTTTAAGAAAGATAACTCAAGAGCAAGGCATTGTAAGGGCCTGTGGGGTTGGAATGAAATTTCTCTCTAATCATGATTTTATATGGGGAATCTTTAAAACCCTCTGTAAAGGTGATGTATTGAAAGCTGCCATTCAGTCTAAATTAGATTTGCTGATTACTGAGCAGGAAAAGATAAGGTCCTTCCCCAAAATTATACAGGATATTTATAAGACTCTGGGGAGAGATTATTTGGGAAATAATACAAATAGGAAGAATCTTGAACAGGAAGGTTCTAAATCTAAGAAATCTCCCTCAGATACTAATTCTAGAAAAAAAATTGTTCCCCAGAATTCACTGCCAAATTATAGAGGCAAAAGAGGGGAGAACCAAGGCTCAAATAGAAAGCAGTTTCAAGCTCAGAAGAGCCAGGATTCAGAAAATCCAGAAGGTGCATCTACATATGACTTAAGGATAGGATTACAGTTTCCCCATAGAGACTTTGCTAAATCAAAGCAAGATTTTAATTCCAGAGGTGGATTTAGAGGAAATAAACGAGGTTTTAATAAAAGAGGGAACTATCAGTCCTTAAAGACTATGATCAATTGACATCCTCACAGAAAGCTTCAGGAACTCCCTCTGTGACACAGGATGGCAGAGAACAGACAAACTCAGGTCAGCCTTGAATTTCCAATGGTCTCTGTAGCAGATAAGGCTTTCACAGCTCTGATAGACACAGGGGCAAAATAACGTTGTATTCAATCAAAATTTTTTCCACATGTATATACAACTTAAGGTCAATGTATAGTTGAGTCTTATTTTTTAGAAGAGAAAGTAGTACCTCTTGTAAGTTTACCTGTTCAGATAGCAAGACAATGTTTGGAAATTGAATTTGCAATATGTGATTTTACAAAACATGATGTTGTCATAACTCATGAAAGGGTTACCAATAGGTTCAATAAACATAATTGGAACTCAAGATAATAAGGGAGATCAAATAAAAGAGCAAATTGCGTCAGCTGACTGCAAAAAATAAAAAAATAAAATTGAGATATTTTATACTCTTTGAAACCATATTTTCAGGAATTGGATAATCAAATTGGCCACAGGAAAATAAAGCCTCGTGATTTGTCTGTCAAAACACAGCCAAAACCGCAAAAGCAATATCCTATTAACAAAGCTGAAATTAATGATATTCAAAAAGTAATTGATGATTTAATTACACAAGGAGCATTGATTAGACAATATAGCTCCATGAATACTCCAGTATATCCAGTGCCTAAACCTAATGGGAAATGACGTATGGTATTAGACTACCGCGCCTTAAACAGGGTTTCAGCCTGTTTTAACGTACACAACCTACATATGTCTGGCATGCTAGGAAATTTGGAAAGGCACAAATATAAAACTACACTGGATTTGTCTAATGGATTTTGGACTCTTCCTATTAGAGAACAAGACAGATATTTGACTGCGTTTAGTTGGCAGGGTACACAGTACTGTTGGACACACCTTCCTCAAGACTATTTAAATAGTCCAGTGTTGTTTTCAGCTGACGTAATTGAGCTTTTGAAAAATATTCCAGGTGTACATTCATATATGGATGACATCTACTTTACAAATGAAGGTTTAGATCAACATTTAGCTACATTAAAGCAAATTGTCACTGTTTTGGGAGAAGCAGGATATAGTATCAATCTGAAAAAATCACAGATTTGTATAAGTTAAGTAAAGTTTCTTGGTTTCCTATTAACAGAGGATTAACTCAGGAGTTCAAAGAAAAAATGTTGACATTGCAACCTCCTAAAACTTTAAAAGAACTGCAATCAGTTTTAGTTTTTTTAAATGTTGCAAGAATATTGGTTCCTGACTATGCTCAGAGAAGCAAACCCCTTTATAATCTAATTCCACTAGCAAGCAAAGGGAATTTTTGGACCTTGGAAACTCAGCAAACATTGGATAATCTGATAACCTTAATTAACCAGACTGTTGAATTGAACACAAGAGACAGCACAGTCTTCCTAGAAATTCTAGTTGGAGCCACACAGAAAGGAGGATTCATTTCATATTTCAATTATGGAGAATCTAAACCTCTGCCGTCCATATCATATATGTCTTCTCAAATGCAGAACAGAAGTTTTTGTCTATTGAAAGACTCGTATGTATGTGTAATCTTGCAATTCTAAAAGGTAAAGATCTTGCACAGGGCCAAAAGATGATAGTAAAAACTCCTAATTGCCTCCTTAAGGCAGGTTAAAAAAGGATCAATACCCAATGCAAAAGCTCTTCATAGCAGATGGGTACAATGGATGTCACACTTTGAAAATCCACAAATAGAATTTGAATATGTGGAACTGAGCAATGATTTAGAAAATTTGTCAGTTTTAACTATTGAACCTGTATCTTCTAGAAATCATATCCCAGATAAACCACTCCATGAATATCAAAACGTTATCTATACTGATGGTTCAGCCATGTCATGTAAGCAAGGCAAGCATGTGGAAAGCAGGTTGTGCTGTTGTAATTGGGACATTTAATGATAAAGGGGAATATCATATGTCTGATAGTATTCAAATACCTTTAAGGAAACAACACTGTGCAATACGCGGAGTTGATGGCAGTACATAAAGCAATAGAAATCTCTCCTCCTCATGCAACTGTTCTCATTTGTACTGATTCCTTCTATATAGCTAGAGGAATAAATAAAGAACTACCAATCTGGCGGTCTACTGGTTTTTTGGATAATAAATGAAAACCTTCGAAACATGCCCATAGATGGCAAAAATTAGCAACACTTTTGGATGATAAGTCACTGATTACTGTAATGTACATGCCAGGTCAATCCAAATATGGATCTCATGTTAACGGGAACACCCGTTAACACCCAGCTAGTCATGGGTGCATTTACAGAGATGACCTAATGGTTACCCAACAACCTTGCCTGAATGACCAGCAACACAGAGAGTCATATCTGTCAACTGTTCACCTATTTCATGGGTTCACCCCAGCCACGCCAGCCTCTTCCATGGCCATGTACATGTGCCCTGCATACCTGTTCAACAGCAACCACTACTGCATCCCACCACTGGCGGAGCTGTATGGGTGGAAAATCATAATAATTATCAGCAAAAAATGGAGTACTGTTGAGAAATAATGGACCTTGTATCCAGTTAAACCAAAGCTTATTTCCCAAACTTGCCTTCTCTTTGGCTGTATAATTACCCATGAGATTTGTAGTAATATTAACACTGCATGGCCCACAATTCCATGAATGTAAACCCTTAGCAGCGAGAGCTTTATCATTGCCACATTCAAGGGCTATGCTGCTGCCGCCACCTGCAAAGACACTACAACGAGGCGAGCGCTGCCAGGTAGGGGGTTTGCCCAGGGGATGGACCATGGAACGCTCCCCCCTTTGGAAAGGCTGTGTGAGGGCATTTGGAGGGTGATCCCCTCTGGTGGTGGTGGTGGGAAATACCCCCTGAAATCTGGCATCACCATGCTCCCCTCCTCCACCTTCCCTCCCCCCACAAGGATGTTGGGGTGAGAGGGGGGCTAGCCCTTGCTGGGCGAGCTGTCAATCAGCAGGAGCGGGGAAGGAGAAGTAGCATCAGCTGTGGGGCTAAGGAGGTGCTGCCCTCCCACTCAATGAGGGGGTGGGGTCAGGAAGGACCCACCCCCGGGCTGCCCCTACAGCTGGGGACGGCCGGGAGATCCCAGGCGGCCGGAAAAGTGTGTACCCCATCCTGGGCAATGGAGAGAGATATGCTGCAGGAGGACTATGCTGCTGCCGCCGCCTTCAAAAACACTACAACGAGGTGAGCGCTGCCGGGTAGGGGGTTTGCCCAGGGGATGGATCATGGAACGCCCCTTCGGTGGGGTACATCGGCCGAGGACATTACAGAAGGTTGATATTGTTACTGTGTGGTGGCAAGGGGAGTTGATTAGGCAGGGGATGAGGGTTCTCTCCCCTGTTGTGAGTGGGGAGAAGGAGAGGGTTGGGTTCTGGGTGAAGGGAAGGAGATGGGGGATGGGGGATGAGAAGAGCTGGTACATTGTTGATGTTGAAGGAGGAGGTGTGGAGGATTGTGTTTGACCTACTTATTGGGTTTGACCTATTTATTGTTTTGGCTGTGAAATGTATTATTGTTGAATTATTATATTATGTAGTGCAATTTGGAATTTTTGTTATGGGTTGTTTGTTTCCCCCCCCCCCTTCCCAGTGAGAGCAGAAGGCGTGGTGGGGAGGGGAGTAGATGAGGAGGATTGTGTTTGACCTACTTATTTGGGTTGACCCATTTATTGTTTTGGCTGTGAAATGTATTATTGCTAAACTATTATATTATGTAATGAAATTCTGGTAATTCTGGTATGGGGGTGGTTGCACCTTCCCTTCCTGGTGAGAGTGGAAGGGATGGGGTGAAGGACCCCCTCTTTCCCACCTGGTGGCAGCAGGAGAGGGTGGGGGGGTGGAGAAGTGTTGGTGGATTACCAGGAGTTGGAGGGAGGGTTGGCAGTAAGACCTTGATTGTAAGGTTTTGCCATGTTTATATGAAATTGTTATATTGCATTTATAGTGTTGTATTATGTTGAAGTTATATTGTTGCTATGTACTTCATTTTTGTTCGCCGCCTCAAGTCGCTTTGCGAGACAGTGTGGGATAGAAATTAAAAATGAAATGAAATGAAATGAAATTAAAGGGGCTGTTGATGATTAACAAAGGTACTCTTACAAGATACAATACTCTGAGACCTATTGAGGAAAATAGGATACCTAGGGATATCACAAAATGAAGCCCCAGTTACACCAACAAACATCTCATCAGCACCATTGTCATGCCATTGAGAGGATAAACACTTTGCTTTGAGCTCCCGAGTAGTAGAATTTGCAAGACAAGAAGTCAAAATAGACTTTAATTGTAAAGAACCATCCACAGATAAATTTGATTTATCCCACCAAGAGGTATTATATAAAATGGATGTGCAAAAAATTGCTCCAGTATAGGGTAACTGAATTAGGGGTGGGACACTGGTGAGAATACTGGATGTACTGGTATCTGATCTCCCTGGTACCGGATTTATCAGTATCGGCATACCAGATTTTTAACATTGGCCGCGGTACCGGATTTTGTACATTGTGGCCATTGAAGTCAATAGCCGCAATGTAAAAAATCCGGTACCATGGCCAATGTTAAAAATCTGGTTTGCTGGTGCAGGTAAATATCGGATTAAGTCAATACACCCAAATACTGGCAATATCGGATCTCGGGAGAACCGGAATCCCACCCCTAGTAACTGACCTCCTGGAAATCTGTATTCATGGTCTTCGTCTCCAGAGCATTGCTGCTTAGCATAGTGCAAGTGATCAGGGGAAAAAAAAAATATTAGCCATAGAGGATGAAGTCCATCAGAGAATTAGGGACATGGTCTATCAAGATTTGGCAGTTGTTGTCAGTGGAAAGTAGCCTCCTTATTGAGACATCTGAAAAAGGAGGTTACATTTGAAACCTATCTGGATGCTCTTACTAACCCACGCCTGCGCAGACTTTATACGCAGTTGCACTTTCAGCTTATACACACAGCCGTGCTCGATGGGAGACAGAATCAATTACCCTACGGGCAGCGGTTATGTAAGTGTACACTAGCTGAGGTCAAATCTATGGACCATTTCTTGCTAAGATGCCCACATTATGACTCCTTGCGGGTAGTCTGGCTAGCACCTCTGTTAAAGAAGGGCTTAGACTTTAGTAGGGAAGCTTACTATTACTTTCTTTTGTCACTTACTGGGAGGGAGGAATTGGTAGCTCTCTCTACCTTTGTAAGCTTGGCTGTACAAACAAGACTCTGTTTAAGCAAGGACTGAAGATTCATAGATCTGATTAGTACCTATCCTCTCTGGTAATGTTTGGTACTGACTAGCTTATGGGGATTATAAGCTCAGTTAATTGTTAGTATTGTAGCGTATGTTAATATGGTACTTATGGTTGCTAACGAAGGATGAGCTTAAATTAATATATCGTGGTACTCCTCACCTCAAGTCACTTTTGATCTTAGACATTTAGTTGGATGAGGGCTTTGCTCCGTTTTGGTTGTAGTAGATTCATGGATCAGTCAACTTGGAGGGAGAGGGTATTCTCAGAGGAAGAATTTTTATTATTAATTGGGTGTAGGATTGAGGGCCAATCCCCCCATTAGTATTGCTGGACGTTCTAGCTTATTTAATTATCTAGTCCCTTCTTGTTGTTGTTCATAGCGCTACTTGGTTTTAAACTTTATTTATGTGGATTTTAATTATGTTAATTATTTAATTAACTAGTTTAATTATTTTAAAATAAATTATGGATAGGAATAATTTTGATAGTTTTGGGATGTTTTGATGATGTATTTATATTTATTTTAAGTTGTAGAGATGTTATTATTATTTACTATGAATATTTATTCCTATGTTGTGGCTACAGTGAGAGTTTATGCCAATAAATTGAATTGAATTGAATTAAATTGATCAGAAAAATCATCAATAGCTAGGTACCACTGAGGCAGGCCTTGTGAGCCTCTTGTATTAAGTTAGGTCTTGTGTCAACAGGGGGTATTACACATTTCTCCCCATTAGTGAATGTTACAACACACTTCCCATCTTTCATGGCATAATCATAGGCAGAAGGGTAACCCTTAGGGTTAATGGAATCTAGGCTGATACATTGAGTCAATTCCCCATCCAAGCATTTTTTTACTTGTGACTGGGTAAGTACACAGACTGAAGATGCTTTCATTGCATCCTTTGCCAGTAAGTCTACAAGGGTGCAGACCAGCACAGATCCCCCGTTCCATGGTGTATGGATGTAACCATGAATCCAACCCCTAACATGTCATAACGTCATCTCTCTTATAGGTATCCATGACGTAACATATTGGAACATCGCTGGGTGGATGGGATTCAAAATTGCTCACTCTCATCACCAGGCTCCTGTGGTTCTTCATTTTGTTTGGATCATGCATTCGTTATACTGCACCAAGCAATGTGGCTGGCACCATTTAGCTGTTTGTTAAAGGGATCCTTCTTGGGATGGCTATGTTGAGCGTGTCCATGGCTGGGGGCTACCAGTTCCATTGCGGGGTACATCGGCCCATGGGAAGGTTGCATGATCCACTGAGAACAGATGACCCTGCTTGAACATTTCCCTGTTCTGCAACCGGTCCCTCTTTGGCGGCCCATCTGGAATGAGACAAGAACAAGTAGTTGGGTTTTAATGGCCTCACTCTTTAATCAAATTGAATTAGGCAGGTGGGCTAATTGCCCTAGGCAATTTGGGCTCAGTACACAAAATCAATAACAGGTTTAAACAATAACTGCCAGGGGTCTGGCTTGGATGTGCCCTCCGGTGCAAGTCCCAATTATCTCTAAAACATCATCTCCCCTTCATTCCGGGCCTGCTAGTGATGGGCAAAGGGGACAGTGTCCTTTACGGATGGGAGTAAGGAGTCAGGTGCCTGGAAGGTTGGGGGCTGTGCCTCTCCCTGGACACCTTTGTGAGACACCCCTCCCAGGGCTACAACCCCAGTGCTTGCCATGCCCCACTTTCCCCCCGGGTGTCACCTCCCCACCTCTTACGGAGATGTTTCTAACTAACTTACTTACTATCTAACAACATGCAAACAGTACCGGACTCCTGCAAGAGTGCAACGATAACTCTGGAGCACGGGCAGAAATCACCCTTTCCCATGCGTGATGATTCCAATAAGGCCAAATTTCAGTTTCTTTCGGCACTGTGAGGAAGGCAAAAACCAAAAATCCAGTGCACCAAGTAGGATGATTGTAAAAAATTCCTTCCTAGCTCCAAATGGCAACTCGTTCGACTCACAGTGTCGAGGGAGGGATGGAGGGGAGGGTGCTGCTTCTTCGGCTCCGTGCTTCGGATTGAGGCGAGAGTCATAACTCAGTCCTAAGCTCCTCCCCTGTTAGGAGGGAAACTCCGAGTTTTTGCGCCCGTTGAAGGGTTGCTAGGCAACCCTAGCTAGGTTCTTTCACCTCATTTGTTCTTGAAAGCTGCCCAAGCAGGGCTGCTTTGCAGCTGCCCAGCAGAGTACTGGCCATGCTGTCCTGTCCCGTTCCCTAAGGGGAGCATGACCAGCGGCCCACTCATCACCATTGCTGACTGACAAAGGGCAATTTTCACCTGCGCCTCCTGATGCTGGCCTGTTCCATGTGGAACGCGCAGGGTGAGCACGTTTGGCCCCCTGCTGGTGACCTCACAGAACTGCCTGAGAACCTCCCAGCTCAGCGTGATCCCCCCCACCCCAGATGACAATGGAGGGCAGCAGAGAGCTCCCAATCTTGTTTGATAGATCATCAGCTCCAATGCAGGGTGCATGACTTCATATAGTCAGCACCCTGCAGATGGCAGGCCACATCAGGTCCCCAGCCCAGGGCAGGGACAAACAGAAGCGGCTAAAGTGTGTGTTCAACTGCACTGGGCCAGACACACCCATTGGACTAGATGCACCCCCATAACTGCACTGCATGCAGCAGATGTGGCCGGCTGCTGGGAGGCCACAATTCCGTGACCGTCATGTGCCAGGTGAGTACTACTGTCATGGGGTCTGGCTCCTGCATGTGCAGATGGGTGTGTGTGTGTGTGTATGACTGTTGGACATCTCCTGTTTCTTTGCTCCTCTCCCACCAGCGATTCCTGTGGACTCTGAAGAAACCTCTGTAGACCAGGGATCTGTGGGGGACCGTGCAGAGGAAGGGGACCCCCCAAGTCGGCACCACCAAGGAGGGTTCAGCACCACCAGCACCTACATCACCACACCCTCTTCAGGGCGAGCCCCATGGCAGCGTCAGGGATGAGGCGCATGTACATGTTATGGGCATTCCTGTGGAGCATGATGATGGGCAGGGGAACCAGGCCCTAGCACAGGACCCCGACATTGTAGATGTCCTGGAGGCACGGCAGATCCAGCTGCTGAACAAAGGTGAGCTGCATGGGGATACAGCCGATTGGCACCTGTGTTGGCATGTGGTTGCTTTGTGGGTTTCCAATGGACATGTGGCCTAGCCGCTGCTCAATGCATGAGTGGAGTGTCTATAGCTTATGGATCATGATGAATGATGGTTGTGACCCCATCACTCATATGCCCTGCTGCGTGGCATGTCATGCTCAGGCTGCCATTGTGGTGTGTGTATCAGGGGCTTCATGTTCATGCCCATGACGTACATGTTGTTTTATGGGCATGCTGCACTGCAACCCCCTTGACTCAGCAATGCAGATCACATAACCAGGGGTTTGCATGGCCTAGGTCAATGGTCCGCACTTGCCGTGCTTTGGTGGTTGTGGAAGGTTGTTTTGCCTTGCTGATTTGTGAGCCCTGCATTGATGTCCCCCTCTTTCCTGCAGTGAATTGGCTGGTTGCTGGATAGCATGCCATGACTACAGACCTGCATGGGCTCTGGCATCAGGCGGCACGTCTGACATCCCTGATATATTGGCAGCAAGGGGATATATCGGTCCCTAGCCCCTGAAACCTCCGCCACCTCCTCCCACGTCCCCTTGCATGGAGCACGGTGGGTGAAGCTTTCTTTGGATGGGTGTGTGTGTGTGACCTGGCTATCTGCTCCCTCCCATGCCCATCGGCCTGCTGGACGGTGCTGAATAGTGCTTGACATCATGGATACTGTGGCGGGGGTCCCCAGGGATGCATTGGGGTGTCAGATTTGGAACATTAGCAACCCCCTGTTGCCATGTCCTTCCAGCTCTGCCTATCACTCTTCTCCCCTTGAGGGGTGCACTTGCAAGGACCTCACCCTAGTGGGTCCTTGCCCATGGCCTCCTGCCTCCCCTGTGGCCAAGGCCTCCACCACCAACAGTGCACGCTCCCTGTACATGGGCATAAGCCCTTTCAATCCAGAGACTCCTGTGGGTCATATCCCCACCATCACCCTTTAGGGTGTGGGCCCCAACCTGGCAGATCCCACCTACCTTGAGCAGACTTGCTTTAGTTCCTTGGGACTTGCAGGTGCGCCTGTCTCCTTCCCGTGCGGTTCCACAGGTCACCTTGTTTCTCACTGCGTGCATGGCATTTGTTCCCGTGTGTGATGCATAATTCTTGCTGTGTGCAGTGTTTGGGACTGCAGCTGTTGAAAACAAACTTGAGATGCTAAACATTATTATTTTTATTGTACATTTTAATTATATTACCTAAGACAATAATCAGTGACCTTGATGATGTACCACCCTCATCCTTATAAATCTATCATCTTACACCAAGAAAAACAAAGAAACCATTCAAAAGAAGGAAGAACTGCATAATTAAAATGATCTCTACCTTGAAAAATGCTAGGAAGTGAATTACCCCCTACCCCCACCAGCAGTTGGTTAATTAATTTAGGAGATTAATTTATCATCTAGCGAAGGAACAAACAATCTTGCATAATATTGTGTGTGAGTTGAGAGAAGGAGAACCTATTGCTTGCTTTCACCACGACTGCCTTAATTTGTTATTTTCTGTTTTTCATTGGGATTTTAAGACCTTGGGAATAGGGATTATTTTTTTGTTCTTTGGGGCTAATCCTAAATGTTGCATTCTGCGCACCCCGTGTGCAACCCTGCTATGGGGACTATAGAGCTAGGATCGATCCCTTTTTTTATACAGTGATTAGCAGGATTCTTAGTTTTCTCTGCCAAAATATTGGAAATTATCTGGAAACTCCCCTCCCCCCCCCCCCCGCAATTTCTGATTAAAAACTCAAAAATCTGCATTTTTCGGCTGTTAAAATTAGAAAGTGTTTATTGCAAATTACTCATTTTTGTGACAATTTGGTGCACTGGTTGCCACTGCCACTCGAATAACAAAATGAAGCAATATACCACACCAGCCAGCCCAGGCACAGAGCCCAAGTCTCTCCCTCTGCAGGTGGGAAGGGTGCCTCTCCATCTCCCTCCTCCCTGCCAACCCCAGCACAGACCTCAACCTACCTCTGCCTCGGCAAAAGCCAGACGTGGCTGTGTTCTTCTCGCAAAAAACCTCTCAGATGCAGGTGCACACCAGAACCTTCACACAGCTTCCACCTCTTTTAAATTTCCACTGCCGCTGCCAGTGAATTTTTGCAGGCAGAAATTGCCTAGACAAACCTGGAATTCTGTGTTTTTTCTCTGTGAAAACAGGAACTCCACATTGTTCTTTGATAAAACGGGCAATCCATGTTTTTCTCTGGTTTTCAGCACAAAATGGAAAACCCATGAAAATCCATCCTCAATTGGAAGCAGGGAAATCAGTGACTTTCAACTTTTTGAACCTACAATAAATTCCTGAAATTCCTGATGGTACCTCATAGTTTTTGTACAACAGGGCTACATTTAATACGAATTAATTAATTGGTATCACAATTAACCCTGATGAGTGTGTGGGGTGTGGGCTGGAGAATGAAGAGTGGGGTAAGAGACGGGGAATTACCCCCCGGGTAATATATGGACAAGTGGGTTGATGGTGAGTAACTCCTGTATGGGAGGCACCAAAGTGTCAGTGGGTCGAAGATTTTGGAGGTGTGGGAGGGTTCTTAGAGCGCCTTTTTGCTTTGTATTCTTGTGTTTCTTAATTATATTTTAAGCTGCCTTGAGTTCTTGGAAAAAGGTGGGATATAAATCTAAATAAAGAAATAAGACTGTACAATGACTTTGGGTAAAGATTGACACAACGGCAGCAAGGTGCCTCCTCATCTTGGGCCAGGGCGAAGTGGGAAACAGCAGCCGCCACTCTGGGTAAGTGAACGGCATGCAACAGATGTGCCTGCAACCAGGGCGGCCAGAGTCCCATCTCACTGTCCCCCACCACCTGGGTAGACATGCAGCTGTCCATACCCATCTCACCCCCGCCATGACGGGCAGCCATGGAAGCCAATGACAGACTGCTGTGGCAGATGGCCAGGGTGACTCCCACCCCACAGCGAACATGGTGAAGGAGAACAGATGCTGTGGCCCATCTGGGCAACTCTGGGCCTGGAATATTATGCACCCAGAATTTTCCTGGGGACACATTCCAGGCCAGCTGCCTTCCTGGTCTGAGACAGTCCCAGGTCAACATCTGGGGAACAAACATGCAGGTGGTTCCCCGGGCCACAGCGGGCCTGTGCCACATCTGTTTTTACCCAATGTTATTATGGTATATGTAGAAATTACTTTGTCTTCCCTTTGAAAACTGGAGGGAGACAATCCCTTAAAGAGAACGATTTTGAATGTGTAATCGGTACAGTCAACATGCATCATCTTCTGAGGAGGGATTTTGCTTGTTTGTCTGCATTTATCACTTGTGCTATTTCCTGTAGTACAGATCCTGGGATTTTCCCAATAGTGCTCTAGAAAAGCATGTCTGTTGTTTAGTCAGTTTAAGGCAGGGGTGCTCAGAATGTTGATCACGGTCGACTGGTCGGTAGCGTGATGTTCTGTTGTTGATCTCAGCGGATAGTTGGGGGATGGGGCAAGATCCAGCGAGAAGCCGAGACAGCGTGAAGCATTGTTAGAAATGAGGGCTTCCAGCGCTAAGTGCGGTTTGAAATGAGGGCTTCCTCGGTGGGGGCTGGGGGTGGAGCCAACGAGAAGGCGGAGTCTCACCTGTTTGGTGGTGGGCGAGGCGATCTAGGCGGGCAAAGCGCTGCAGGGGAACTTCCCTGCTCACCTGTTTGGCAGTGGGTGGGGCGATCTACCCTCTCTCAGCTCTTCAGCAGGGGGCAGTCCTGGGCATGCTGCCAATCTGCCTGGTCCCCATTTATGCAGCTTGCCCCTTCACCGTGCAGCGTGGGTTTTTGTCGAGGTGCAATGTTTGTGTTTTGAGAGGTGGTTGTTTGTGGCTTGAGAGAGAAGGACGAGGAGGAGGAGACCATCAGAGCGGAGCTGTTGCACCCTGCCTGGTTTTAATAGGGAAAATATTTTTGCATGTATAGGTCATTCTTTGTTTCTATCACAGTGTCTGTCTCCTCTGCAATTGAGATGTCTGTCTCCTCTGCAATGTGTCTGTCATCTGCAATTTTGCTGCTGCCATTCCAAAGGTGGAACGAGGATGCTTGAGGGTGGCTGTGAGTGATTACACTCCAAACTCTGAAAGACTAACAGATGCAATGCAATGCAAAACCTCAGGACAATCAAGTTCTCAAGCCTCCACATCCAAAGAATAAATGCAATACAATTTTAATATTTGTATTTATGAATAAAGTTTATAAATAGTATATTTCCACGTGCTCACTATTTATTCACGATGGGGCCGTGGTTATGCTAATTGGGCGACAGGGATATGCAAAACCGGCTCGGACCATGCCCCAGCTGCCTGGTAGATCCCAAAGCTTGAGCAAAGGGATTGGGTAGATCTCCAGTCGCATAAGTGTGGGCACCCCTGGTTTAAGGTCTACTAGCAAAAAGGCTGGAGTGCCAATCAATCAATCAAATGCTAATTTATACCCCACACTCTTTTGCCAAAGGCGACTCGAGGTGGCTTACAACATAATACATAATTCATAATACACAAAAATGGTGCACCAATGCACCAAAACAATTCAAAAATCTAACAACTAATGTACGTCAACCCCAAACATCAAGCAGCAGCATATCATCCCCTCAACCACCCCTACTGTCCCCCCCCTCCTGCTCTCACCAAGAGGAAGGGACTCTCCACAGCCTAGATATATATATTCTCCCTCCCACCAAACACTAATAACATCAGGCCCATCTGAGGGCCCCTTCTGTGGGGGCCCACTGAAGGACACAGCCAAAGGGCAGGCCCCCTTGGATGTGCCCCTTCAGCACGTGCCCATGGCACGTCCGTTGGTATGGCCATTGACCGCTCCCAGAGCCTGTAGGGGCAGCCCGGAGGCCGGCCTCCCCAGGCCCCACCCCCTTCCTCCATGCGGACGTGGCGGCATCAACCTCCGGGCCCCAAGCAGACCTCCCTGAGCCCAACAACATCCGGGCTCCCAGGGGAAAGATGACAAACCCCTCTTGCTCTACTCTTCGGGGGGGGGGGAATGGTAACTACTCCCAACTGTCACATCCCCACAGAGGAAGAGCTGGCAGTCCTTCTCCTTTTCTCCCATTTCCACACCAGGGCACAGGATCCATACACCCCCGCACAAAGTCTCGAGGGGAGCATGCTGACTGTTATCAAGCCCCCAGTCCTGGTTAGGCCCCGTACCCCACACATCCCTGTGGGCACCATCATTGCTCTCACCAACACCAGTCCCACCAAAGTTCCTCATTTCACCACCACTACCACTACTGCCACTCCTAACCTCCGACCACACCGGGGATGCTCTGTTTGCTGCCTCTGCTGCCTGCCCTCCCCCAGCCTCCCCCAGAGCTTGTAGGGGCAGCCCGTAAGCCAGCCTCCCCAGGCCCTACCCCCTTCCTCTATGAGGAGGCAGCGGCATCAACCTCCAGGCCCCAGACAGACCTCCCTGAGCCCACCGACACAAGGGCTCCCAGGGGAGAAATGACAAACCCCTCTTGCTCTGCTCTTCAGGGAGTGGTGGGGGGGGGGGAGAATGGTAATTACCCCCAACAGTCACATCCCTACAGAGGGGGAGCTCGCAGTCCTTCTCTTCCATTTCCACACCGAGGCAGGGGATCCATACACCCCCACACAAAGTCTTGGGGGAGGGGGCTGGCTGTTATCAAGCCTCCAGTCCTTGTCAGACCACATGCCCCACACATCCCTGTGGACACCATCATTGCACTCATCAACACAGGTCCCACAAATGTTCCTCATTTCACCACCGCTGCCACTCCTGCCACTCTCAACCTCCAACCACAGCGATGCTCCGCTTGCTGTCTCTGCTGCCCAACGAAAAGCAGAGAAGAGCCACAGGATGGCAATTATTCTGTTCGTGAAGGAGAGGGGAGCCCCGGGCGCCACAGTCCAGCAAACGGCCCGGACAATGGTCGACACCCTTTGGGTGTCACCCAAGGGCTGGAGCCCAAAGGGCCCCACCCTTGATGATATTACCTGGGGATGAGATAGGGATGAGCAGAGTGGCAGAGAGCGCCCCTAACGGTCTTACAATCTAAGAGACAAGGGAGAGGTGAACATTGGGAGAGAGAAGAGTACACTCATGAGGTTGAGAAGTTGCAGGCGCATGTACTGCACTTAGTTACAGGGAAGAGGGCGCATGAGGACAAGAGGTCATGTTACACTCATAACAAACTAGGGAAGAGGTGGGTTTTCAGAAGGGATTTGAAAGTTGAGAGGGAGGGAGCAGAGCAAACGTATCCAGGGAGGGAGTTCCAGGCATGAGGAGCAGCGAGCGAGAAGAGGCGAAGATGTTTAGAAGAGCAAGGGGGTCATAAGCAGGCAAGGGTGGGGGCAGAGGAGGAGCAAATCTCCCAGGCAGGACTGTGGCTGGATACAAGAGTGGAGACAGATGGAGGAACAAGGCCATGAAGAGCCTTGAAGGTGAAGACCAGGAGCTTGTGCTGAATGCATTCATTTCAACATATTTCGAAAGGAGAGGGAAGAAAATTGTCAATGTTGTCCTTTTCACCATGAAAATGTTGAGATTACGAATGTCTGCTGTCATTTGAAATGTATGTCACTATGGGAACCCGCTATAGCCTGCCTGGGCCAGAGACTCACCATCATGTCAGTTTCTGGCCTGCCAGATGTGGGCCCAGACAGGCAGCTGGCCTGGATGTGGTCCCTGAAAAGATCCTAAACTAAATGAGGTAACCATGATCCTAACTCAAGCTTTGAAGGGAAGCACCATTCGGGGGCTGGAAGCAAAGAGTTTAATTGCAACCTATTCCATGTAGTCCTTTTCTCTGAAGACTGGTGGTTGGTGTTCTATTATCTACTCCTGAACCCACCTCCACTAACTAGAGGTGTGCACCAGAGGCCCATGTCATTTTTGTTTTCATTTTTTTGTTTTCGTTATTTACATATGTCATTTTCGTTTTCATAAATATCAAATTTTCATTTTTGTTTTCCATTAGTTTCCATTGAAAACACATTTTTGACTGTACCTTTTTATTGTTCATTAGACTTGGCTGACACTTGGAGGGATTGTACCTATGATAGAAGGCATTAAATTTATCAAATTGCAAAACGTTTGGATAAAGGAGTCCAATTTTATAAGCAGTTTAATTATATTATTTTGCAAAAATCTTCATATACATTCTTAGCTGTAACTTCTTTGCCTCATATTTAATGTAGATGAAACTTGGCAAGCTTCCACCCCTTCCCATATTTACTATCTCTGCCAACTTCCAGATAGATTGGATAAAGGTTCCTGGTGGTAAAGGCAATTAACTTATAAATGTATGTCTGACTGTAACATCATTGTAGTCCAACCAGTGTACATGATAATTGGCAAGAAAGTATATCACACTTTCACGAAATATCAGAAAGATGTGGTAAAGGGTATCAATTTTATATGCCTGCACAGCATATGCAGAGAAGGAGTCTATGCCAGGGATTCTCTTCCGTGTCATTGTGGTATAAGATTGGTTTGTGATGCCAAATGGCCAGCAGAAAGGTCAACCAAATCCCCCCTCCGCATTAGCCGCGGTGGGGGTTTGGCACAGCCTGCCCCCCCCCACTCCCATGAGCGGGGAAGGACGGGGACACGGCTGGGTTTTTTTCCGGCCGCCCAGGCCGTCAGGAAGGAGGGGCCCCCCGTTGCGGAGCAATGGGAGCAGAAATAAACGCACCCGGGAGTCTCACGAGACCAGCGAGATCCCGGGCGCCATTTTAGATCCCCCGCTCTGGCACAGCATTCCGCACGGCCAGAGCAGGGGAGAAGACGTGCGGCACGAGCGGGCGACCTGAGTCAGGCCGCGGGGCTCGTGCGCGAAGTGCAGTAGGAGCGATTGGAGGGGCAGCGGGTGGCCAAGGGGGTAGCTCCAGAGATTTTCTTGCTATGTGAGACACCATGTCAAGAAGGAAAGACGACTGGTCACAGAGCAATAACTCAATCCTGAATATACTATAACCAAGCAGTCCAGCAAATCATGTGCCAGCCACAACCCCTGCAGAATCTCGGTCAACAATGCAGGCCTGCCCGAAGGGACAGCACAAGGCAATATATATATATATATTACCAGCTATCCAAAACAATTACCTGAGTCAGTAGGCAAAGCAAAACTTTTCATACATTTTTGGGGTGTCCCTGATAACCCCTAGCACAGAATCGCCTGGCGATGGATCATCAGGGATGCCATTTCTTGATGACACAGTTATGGTTGCTATAGTCAATCCAGGAGCAGACACCTCAAATCCCTCTGAGTGAACAGCAAGAGGAGAGGCCACAGGCACACTACCAATGACCAGAGCCTTTTGTTGTTGCCCTTCATGGAGACTGTCCATTTTATAGTACCTGAGGGAGAGGTGCAACAGGTGAGGGAGATCCTCCAATGGGTGTTTTTACACACACATTTCTCTGGCATGTTTGCTGTTACATCCTGAACTTTGTGACTAAATCACTCACCCAGATCTTAAACATCCGGCTCTTTGAACTTCGGCGTAGAACTTCTCCCAGAACATTTGTGTGTAAAAAGTTGTCCTTGTAAACTGCTTTGCTCCAGGCAGCTGTGGTTACTTGGTTTCCATGGCAGCCTGTCACGTCTACAGCTGCAGCTACTTTAGGCTGCCTCAGGGTAGTGTTTGTGTGAAGAATGCCTCCAGGAACTGCCTCAGGGCTGTGTGTATGTGTGAAAAATGCATCTGGAACTTACCTGTGGACTTGTAAACCCAGAAGACTGAAAAAATCAGGAACTTTAAGGTGTTTGTAAAAATGCCCAATGAGCACAGCTTCAACTTCTGGCTAAGACATCCACTGTCCAAAGGCATAAATAAACTCGCCTTCCACCAGTTTTTGTTTTTTTAAAATACAGATTAAGCACTGACGTAGTCTATATTATATATTAACTTCCACTTCCTTGACAATGTCACATCTGAACCAAACCTTAGTGTGTGGGGCCTACCAGACTAGTCTTTGAGCCTGGATAGCTGAAGTGTCTTCAACATTCATTCACCCTTTGAGTTGTGGTGCAGAGATCACACTAACAACCATAGGCTTAAAAGGTTTAAACATCACAACTCAGTGGCAGCCTGGTTTATTATGGACAATTGTGACAATGGATTGTCTATAAGTGTTGTTGGTGTGAGAGATGGCTAGGCAGACTCAGTCGGGTGAACACTGACTATGTAGACCTTGGAATAATACACAGTTGCAGAGAGGCAAAACCCAGGCTCATGGATTCAGAAGTCAGATACGACTCTGCATTTCCCCCCCTTCTTTGGTTGGCCTGACTTGAAATGGGGAGTCTGAAGTGGGAGGCACTTAACAGCAAGTCCATTCTTGCTCTAGGAATTAATTTGCAGACTCATCCATTGTTATAAATCTTGATGTGGACAGCTTGGACGGTGGAAAGGTTTTGAAAATGAGAAGAATGAATGTGCAATGAGTCCTCGCTGCCTATTTATAAGGCTTAATCATTCCATCAATAAGCAACACGGGAGGGTATAAACAAACAAAATGTGCTCCTTATCTATTCTGACAGAGCTGACCCCTGGGTCTGAGCACAGATAAAGCTCTGAAGGAAAGAAGATTGGCCTATCTCACAACAAGCCTCTGGTGGACACTTGGTCCCCATTTCAATATCGCTCCATAAATTGGCTTGATTGGATTTGCTTGATTGGCAGTTTCTGTTCAAAACTGAACCCCTAAAATAGACTAGGTCACAATGGAGATACAGTGTCAGGCGAAACTGGGACATTGCCTGCCCAGAGCGTAATCACCCATAGCAAGTGCTATTCGTTCTTGCCTTCTTTGGGAGTCAAGAAGCAATGAATGTATTTAAAACCCAAAGAAAATAGTCTAGGCAAGACCTTGTCACTGTAAGAGGATCTGATCCAAAGGACCACTTGCTCTCATTGTTCCAGGAAGGGAATTGCATGCATAAAACGCACAGTGAGATAGCATGTATCTCCTCTTGGAGTCTGGCCCTGCCCTCATTCATGTGGGATTTTACATTTGAAAGTTGTGTGATCATTATTTCCGTGGCGTTCAGCTGGTTTCTCCATTTGATGATCTTGCTGTGTACAGAATCTCTTCAGTTTGACTCCTCACTGCTCTGCGGTTAGCTGGCATGCCATGGAACGACTATTAAAGCCGTAGCTGTTGGCTCCTGTAGTGACATGCCAGGTGTTTATGAAATTCATTGAATTCTGGAGTGGCATAGTGGGGGGCTGAGAAACCGCCAAGTGTTCCTATCAACTCTTAGTCACATGGAGGGTTTATTTTTCTGGAATGAAAAATCTATTTATCTTGAATCTGCTCAGCGTGAATCGGACCAAATGTCACTTTCTCCTTTTTTTTTTGCCTTTGCCTTGAATTATAATTTTATAATTAAATAAAAATAAAATTAAAAAAATCAGAGGTTGTTTCTGCAGCAGAAGTAATTCTGTCTCTTATACACATCTAGATGTGTATAAGAGACAGGTCAACTTCTGGTCCCCTCTCCCCCCTCCAAATTGTTTGGTTTTCTGTACCAATTTTCTGGTTTCTTGTATTGATTTTCTGATTTCTTGTACTGGTATTCCGTTACAAAAATCATTGAATAAAATGGAAAATCAGTAACTCAAATGGTAATACCTGGCATTTTGGGTAACTGGGTTCTTGACGCCCGACAGCCAGCCCAACATTGCAGGTATTACCCGCGGGAAGCAAACATGTTACCATTTTCAGTTCTGAAAGAGTCTGTTGACTGAATCTGTAATGTAGTCTGTTATTGGTTCTTTAGATTTATGGCACAAGTGCTGTCTTCTCAACAGCTCCAGGCACCCCTGGCAAGCACTTCAAGGTACAATAAATCAAAAGAGAGGGAGCTTCCCCATGATGTCCCATAATACTAAATAAACAGGCAGGACAAAAAATAAACCAATCTCCCTGGGTCAGCCTATAAATTACCTCTCACAAAAAGTGCTTCTTCAGCCACCTCTTTTCCCGTCCAAGATGGGCCTGGTGACATCCCTTGAAGGTCAGTAGGTTTGAATTATTTTTGCCAATGGAAGAAGGAGAGGAGACATTCCAAAGGACAGCGGCCTCACAGAGAAAACTCTGCCAAAGTCTTCTCTTTTCCTTCAATATAAACCCTGTCTTTATACTGAGGGATTTTAACTTGGCAGCCTTGGGGAGAGAGAGGCAGTCTCTAAGACAGCAAATGTCCTTATCCTTAATAATTTGGGGCTTTTGAAATACCTGCTGCAGGTATCAGGTGTGTACCCCGATCAGTACCTGACTCTCAGAGGATGTGTGAATTAAAATTGAAACAAACATCTGCAGCAAACAATAATTTTGTCCACTTCAAATTGGTTCTTTCTGGCCTTTGAGGAAATGAATATCAGGGCCAGCCTTAGAATTTGCAGGGCCCAGGGCAAAAATAAAATACAGTCTCCCCACGCCCCCACCCTCGCTAGACCTACGCCTTTCATTGACTGTCAGGAATTTGCTTGCAAAGATGTGCCTGCCTAGGGGATGAATCCTACCCCCTAAGAGCCACCCTGAGCTGTTTTTAGGAGGGGCGGGGTATAAACCTAATAAATGAAATGAAATGAAATGAAGAAGGCTTGCTTTGCGATTGCTGCTCTTACAGGCTGCCACTGGGTCAAGGAGTCTTCGTTTGGGTGGCAGCAGGGCATCTATGGGCAGCACTGGTGGTGTGCCAGGATTCTGAGTGGGTAGAGGCAGTAACGCTGTTCCTTTTCACAACTCTTAGCCCTAAGTGAAGCTGCTGCTTGCAGGACACTGGTCACCCACCCCAGTAGGTGATGGATGAGGGGGGACAGGGCCCATCAGGAAGCAGCCACCCTGTGGACTGAGAATTGTGAGTGGTGAGAGCGCCCCAAAGGAAAAGCCCATCCTGAGGCCTCAGGAACACTTGTTCTGAGGCTACTGGGACTGGCTTCTCTGTAGGGCCTGGCGTCCTCCAACTGTGGGGCCTGGGCCAAGCAGGGCCAGTGCAAGGATTTTTGCCACCCCAGGCAAACCCCTGTTCGTGTGCCCCTCACCCAGCCAGCACACCTCACATGCAACCCGCGCACACCTAGTGTGAAACATGCACGCACACAGTCTGTTTCTTGGGCACTGAGGGGCTGGCAGCCCTGCTTCCCAGCCTCTGATACAGCCACAGAGTTTACCAGTGGTGATAGTGGCAGCTGGATTACGGACAGGAGAGGCACCCTATTCAACTTGCAGGAGAAGCAGCAGCAGATGCTGGATTGAGGGCAGGAGAGATGGCAGTGGAAGCTGGATTGAAAGCACAGTCGCCTACAAGGCACCTCTCCCACCTCAATCCAGTGCAGAACTTCTTGCCAAGGCTACATGGGGCAGCAAGTTGAAGGGGGCACCTTTCCCGTTCAATCCAGTGAAGAGCTAATTGCCAGTGGCAGGGTAGCTAGATCGGGAGCAGGAGAGCCACCCCCTTCAAGCCAGCACGCTAGGCAGCTGCCTGAGCTGCCTAATAGTAGAGCCGGCCCTGAGGCCAAGGCTCCTACTGGCCCTGCATAAGTCTGGCCCTGATGAATAGCCATTTTGGGCATTTCATTTTGGTTCCTCTAGTCACTTCACTTCATTTTGGTATTTTTGTTAATTGGGAACAGGGGAGGACACTGTTAGCCAGTTGAGGGAAGGAGGAGAGGTCATAAAAGCCTGAGCTGAAATCTCAAAGGAGGACCCACCAGGAACGAGGCTGGGAGCTCACCTCAGACATGGTTATTCTGGAGGTGGCTGGACAGAGACTTGGATTGGAGACCAATGAAGTCTAGGAGCGGAGGCCCAAGAGAGGGAGAAAGAGGAACCTGGTTGAGGAATTGTGTATGTACACAGCCTGTAAATGAACTACAGTGAGCTGGTGAAAGGACTGATGAGTCCATCTGATGTCCCAAGTCAGCAAAAACGTAGGATGGGTTTCTGTGTACAAAGGTAACAAACTGCGTGACTCTTATGGTGGAGAAATAACATCCAGATCAGAGCTGAAACAAATATCTGCAAAAATGGGCATCTCGTTCGGAATTGCGGTACTTGACATGAAACGGTAACATCCATTACTAACCAGGTATTGATTCGTGTGCCATGGACCTATCCAATATGCCAATTACCATTTTACGTCTGATTTTCCAACTTCGAGTCCCAATTTTTTTTACTTACCATTCTGATTCCTATACTGATGTACCAATAGGTGAAATGGTAAATTGATAACTCAGTATTGGCAATACTCAATATTTTGGGTCATTGCATGCCCGGCAGTACTGTGAGCCTGTTTGGGTGCCTATTTTATGTGGGCGGAGCTTATGGTCATTTCTCCTTGACCCTTGCTCAGCCCACGCCACTTGCCTCCTCTTTGTGCTTGTGCTCTGCTTGCACTTCTGTTTGTGTCAGTGCTGTGCTGGTGGGGGAGAGTGGAGGCAGCACCAGCAAGAGACCAGCAGGCAGCAGGAGAGCGGCGGCCAACAGGACTGGACTGAAGGGGTGGAGCCTGCATGGGGGAATCCCTCCCGGAGGAATCAAAAGCCAGGTGCCCCCAGCGTTCGGGTGTAGGGGAGAGTGGAAGCAGCACTAGCGAGAGAGAGCAGTGGGAGAGCGGCGGCTGAGGACTGGACAAAAGTAGTGGAGCCTGCATGGGGGAATTCCTCCCGGAGGAATCAAAAGCCAGGTGCCCCCAGTGTTTGGGTGCGGGGGAGAGTGGAGGCAGGGCCAGCGAGAGGCCAGTGGGAGAGCGGCAGTTGACAGAACTGGATGGAAGGGGCGGAGCCTGTACGGGGGAATTCCTCCTGGAGGAATCAAAATCCAGGTACCCCCAGCGTTCACGCCAGAAGTATGCGCTGGGGCAGTGCACCTAAGGGATGCGCGCACAAGGGCGCGCCCGTGTCCCTTTGCTGATAAGAACCAGATTTTACGGTCTCTCTCCTTTTCTGTTTGGGGGCCTTTTGATTCTGTTAATATCTAGAGCTGTTGGAATGGCTTAGAGCCCATTTTGGCCGAAACTATGGAGCTGAGGTTGCATGCACTGTGCTCTTACGCCAGCCTTGTGACTGTAATCGAACAAGCAGAAAAGGGTTGCAGTAAGTTGAAAGACTCCGTCTCTACCCAAACCAAACTAACTTGCTATTTTCTGCCTTCCTCTTCAGTTCCAGTCAATTTAGAAGTGCCCCATGTAACCCTGAACCCTCATTTAGGAAGTCCCCCCCCCAGTCACTCACAGTAGGTGGCAGACCCTCACATTGGATTGGCGGATCTATTCCACCTAATTCGATCATTTAATCAGAGGTTTGATGATTTTGTGATTAGGCAAGAGATTGACTTGGACACCAGGTTCAAGGAGCTGGAAGAAAATCTCTCATCTACTAATGAACTTCTTTTTTTTCCCTATGAAAGTGCTGGTGGGGGGGACTGTGGCTGGAATTTAACAAATTTGCCACAACACCCTATCCTTCCACCTTAGTGGCTCAGGAGCAGGGGTCTGAGGTAGCAACCCAGATGGATCACGTTTTCTCTTTGATGCATGGGAATCCATCCATTCCCATTTCCCTTGCTATATCTGGCTCCCCCGCGCTCCTTTCTGAGGTGGGGCCTTCTAGCAAGTCACAGGGGCCCATCCCACTGAAGGAAGTGAGGGATATTCTACTTGTGAGGCCTGCCCCTCAATTTCAGCCTAAGCTTCCATCTCTTTCCGCCCACTCCGACTGCCTCACGCTGCTTTCGCGTAACTCTGTTAGCAATTCTCAGAGTGGGTATACAGGTATTATTTCGCATAGTCAGCCCCCCTCCAAGGAGCTGCCCGAATTTCCCCCTGGCCAGATAGATTGCCCTAGGCGAGAATTTGCCAATCGTTCCTCCATCTCTAATAATTTTCTTAATTATGTGCTGACCAAAGTTTGGCTGCGCAAGACACCAAGGAGCGATGGGTTCTAGCTATCATTTTTCATTTGAACAAAAAGAAGAAATTTAAGTTTTTGAGACATCAAGTCTTGGATCTGGTCAGTTTTCTAGAGCACATCAAGCTTATTATGGACATATCTATAGTGCTTACCCAGATTTTTATATACTTCCCCTTTTGAATAGGGGTTGCTTTCAGAGGTGGGAAATTATATTTAAAAGGGGGCCAACTGCAGATTATCTGTGGCAGATGTGGAGGTGGTTAAAAGCTTCAGGGATTTTTATCCAAAGAGTGGAAAACTCCCTAACCCAGGCTATTTTCCACTCTCCTTTAGTCAAGTATGGCCGTGGTATGGGTGTTTTAGCATCCAACCCTATGGCGCCCTTGTGTGGGATGGACACGAGTTTGGATGGAGTGTTGGAATGGGACGTAGTGGATACTACAGGAGTCTTCAGTAGTTCTAGTCCTACCCACGTTGAGCCTCAGGGACTGATGAGGAAGGGGGGCCTTCATGGATTAGCCTCCCCAATAGTTACTAGTCATAGAGTTGAGGAGTCCTTTTCCTCCCAAGTAGCTTCCCGTTGTGCGGGCTCCAATTTTATCCTCAGTAATGAGAGGAGCAAAGGGAATGCTGTGGGCCTACTCACAGTGAGCAAAGCAGCAGTTTCCAAACCTACTCCCTTGGCTTTGCCAGGAGAGATTTGACTCCCATGGGAGGAGTCTGTTCCTATCTCCTCTTGACAATTAGCTCCCTAGAACTCACTCATCCGCTGCCTTTCTTGGAATATTGAAAGCATCAGATCGAGATTCTTAGATAGGGAATGGGTCAATTTTATATCTGGCTATGACAGAGTGCCTTCAAGAGACGTGGGTCTTTAAGGGTTGCTTGGACCCCCCTAATTTAGATGGTTTTCAGGCCTATGATGTCCTAGGTTCAAAGATTGCAAGAACAGGGCATTGTTCAGGTGGGCTGGTTACGTTTGTCTCAAATAGAAGTTTTCCTACTGTTAGACGGGTATCGGTTGATCTCATGAACTGTATTGTTCTATAGATCAAAAGTTTAAGGAGTCCTGATCTTTTAATTGTAAATGTATACGTCCCTCCTGATTCTTTCCCCTTTTATGTAGCTCCTTTTTTGGAGTCTTGGGACCCGTTTCATGGAGTTCTAGACCATCTATCGCAAGATTACCCTAAGAATGTGTTACTCATAATGGGGGACTTTAACGCGAGAACAGGCAATCTACATACAGACAATATCGATCCCTACTTGCAATCCTATCTTAAGATCCCCTCGCGGGGGGTCTATGGATTCTACTATTAATGGTCATGGTAGGAAGTTAATTCAGTTAACATCAGATTCTCAACGGCAGATCTCCCTCTGGCCGTTTTGGTCAATTCACGTNTGGACCCTGCTTTTATGCAGGACCGCCTCACTCCCCATGTGCCCGTGCGACACCTGAGATCATCCATGGGAGCCTTTTTGGAGGTTCCCTGGGTGAGATGAGTGGCCACCAATGTTAAATCTTTTTCAATGGCTGCCCCTGTGCTGTGGAACTTGTTCATGGAGGAGTCTCGGTTGGCCCCCACTCTCCTGTCATTTCGACGTTTGTGTAAGACCTGGCTGTTCCGCCAGGCTTTTGGTGAGGGGGGCTAGGGTGGATGGGCTGGGCAGGTTTGTTTTTCTCCCTGCATATGGGATTTTTAACTTTTAAATTGTTTTTATTGTTTTATTGGTTTAACTTGTTTTTCACCACCCCGAGCTACCTTGTGAGCAGGAGGGGCGGGATAAAAATCTTTTATAAATAAATAAAATAAAATAAATTAATATGTAGTCTCTGAGGAGTCAGTGTGACTAGGATGATGTCCATGTAAGTGGCTTCAGGATTATGTCCCAAATGTGCACATTGAATTACTCAGAATATTGATTGATTGATTGATTGTAGCCAGGAATCCAGTAAACACTGCAGGGGTGCTAAGGCACCTTGGGGAACTAACATGAGCACCAGCACATGAGTCACTACTCAGTTCAGTAATATGCAACAAGTGCTAAGTCCTGGTCCTGCATGGAGTAAGTAGCATAAGGGTTAGCCTTGATCCCTAATAGTGTTGAGGGTTCCTGGGTTCCAGACACCCCTAAACCCAGACCTTTTGCCACCTGTAGTGCACTGCAGACAGAGCTTACAGATACTGGCTTGGTCACTGTTTTTAGTCGTTGGGCCCTCTGTGCCAACAACAAGAAAGGTTTCACCTTGTGAGTCCCATGTTGTCTGAGTTCCTCAGTTGATCCAAAGGGATACCACGATGGGACACACTGCAGGGGAGGGGGAGCCCAGATCAGCTCACAACCCAGTAGGATTCTGGGTTTCTCCCACAGAGAATGGTCAACTCTCCCCAGAGCTTCTTCTCTGTCAGTCTCCTCAGGCATACTGGCAAGCCTCCTTGTATATCCCAGAAGTCTTGGAGGCATTATCCTTTGATTGGCTAATGATGTGATCCTATGACCATTATTGTGCCAGCGCTATAGTACCAACCTGAGTGCGATTCTACAGCCAGAATTGTGCCAGCGATGAACCTGGTGCTAATTCTTAAAGGGCTACGAGCCTCGGCTAGCCTTCCTTCCACAATTATTTTTTTTTCAGATTTTTACCTGCCCTTCCTCCCCAAGGTAGGGTGGGGAACCTCAGGCCCGGGGGCCAAATGCGGCCTATGGCAAGTTTTTATGTGACCCCTTTCCACTTCCTAGATCTAGCCCTTGGCTCCAGTTCTTACCTCCAATCACTGAAAAACTGAGCTCAAGGGAAGGAAGCAGAGATGAGGTCATGCAAACAAGGATAGGGCATGGGACAGTTCCATGGCACAGATCCAGGATTTGGGCCCTCTTTTCCTTGAATGTATCCCTTAAGCACCCCCGCCCCAACTTCTGTACGGCCCTCGGAGTTGGTGCAAGCTTTCAAAGTGGCCCCCAGAAGGGAAAATGTTTTCCACCCCTGCCCTAAGACTTACACTGGGGCTGCCAGTTGGGGCACCCTAGAGCAGGGCCTAGCTCACCAAGGAAAGCCTTTTCCCCACTCCAGAGTCCCCCACCCCTTTGCCCAAAGGGCATAACTGGGACATAAACCTGGCCCTTTGCTAGGCCCTTGACCACACGAGCAGTCATTGTCTACTCTCCCCACCCAAGAGAAAGCTTCTTGAAAAGCTCAGTGCCCATTGCTTAAAATATTTTACTCCTCACAGGATGTCAGGGAAAATCTGTGCACGTCTCCTCAGAACTGTGAGGAGGCAGCCCTTATGGTATTGATCATCCAGATAGACTCTCCAAGAGACAACGAGTTTGTTACAGTTGATTAAACACAAAGGCAAAGAGTGCAGTGACTCTAAGAGATTCAGGGTGTGAGATTTGCTGACTGACCTTGCTAGGCCTGCCCTTCTCTCCTCCTCAGTGAGATATTGAAGATACAGCAGCTGAGGTAAAAAGTAAGGGATTTTAAATGAAGAACAGAGGGGAAATGACCTGCTGTTGCTGAAATTGTGCTGAGGGGTGATTCTCTGCTCCGTGAAGCAATGTATTTCCTCTGCCCTTCATTAGGAAGCTGCTTCTCCGATATTCCCAACCACTTACACCCCCTAGAGCATTGAAACCTGAAAAGGCAAACATCCCCGGACTCTTCCAAAAATTAACCCCTGGTCCAAGTCAGGGCACCTCAGCCCTGAACACCCAAATCCTTTCCCATGTTTTCCTGCTCAAGGTGAATGAAGACAAGAACTGAAATGAGTATCCTGTAGAAACAGGTAAAATCAATTAAACTACAGCGCCCAACTTGACCTGGTAACAATGGGCACTAATTGGTATCCAATTATTGCCTGATGGGTCACCCGATTTACCAATTTACTGACTTCCATTACTGGATTTCTGGTTTTCTGTACCAATTTTCTGGTTTCTTGTATTGATTTTCTGATTTCTTGTACTGGTATTCCGTTACAAAAATCATTGAATAAAATGGAAAATCAGTAACTCAAATGGTAATACCTGGCATTTTGGGTAACTGGGTTCTTGACGCCCGACAGCCAGCCCAACATTGCAGGTATTACCCGCGGGAAGCAAACATGTTACCATTTTCAGTTCTGAAAGAGTCTGTTGACTGAATCTGTAATGTAGTCTTTTATTGGTTCTTTAGATTTATGGCACAAGTGCTGTCTTCTCAACAGCTCCAGGCACCCCTGGCAAGCACTTCAAGGTACAATAAATCAAAAGAGAGGGAGCTTCCCCATGATGTCCCATAATACTAAATAAACAGGAAGGACAAAAAATAAACCAATCTCCCTGGGTCAGCCTATAAATTACCTCTCACAAAAAGTGCTTCTTCAGCCACCTCTTTTCCCGTCCAAGATGGGCCTGGTGACATCCCTTGAAGGTCAGTAGGTTTGAATTATTTTTGCCAATGGAAGAAGGAGAGGAGACATTCCAAAGGACAGCGGCCTCACAGAGAAAACTCTGCCAAAGTCTTCTCTTTTCCTTCAATATAAACCCTGTCTTTATACTGAGGGATTTTAACTTGGCAGCCTTGGGAAGAGAGAGGCAGTCTCTAAGACAGCAAATGTCCTTATCCTTAATAATTTTGGGCTTTTGAAATACCTGCTGCAGGTATCAGGTGTGTACCCCGATCAGTACCTGACTCTCAGAGGATGTGTGAATTAAAATTGAAACAAACATCTGCAGCAAACAATAATTTTGTCCACTTCAAATTGGTTCTTTCTGGCCTTTGAGGAAATGAATATCAGGGCCAGCCTTAGAATTTGCAGGGCCCAGGGCAAAAATAAAATACAGTCTCCCCACGCCCCCACCCTCGCTAGACCTACGCCTTTCATTGACTGTCAGGAATTTGCTTGCAAAGATGTGCCTGCCTAGGGGATGAATCCTACCCCCTAAGAGCCACCCTGAGCTGTTTTTAGGAGGGGCGGGGTATAAACCTAATAAATGAAATGAAATGAAATGAAGAAGGCTTGCTTTGCGATTGCTGCTCTTACAGGCTGCGACTGGGTCAAGGAGTCTTCGTTTGGGTGGCAGCAGGGCATCTATGGGCAGCACTGGTGGTGTGCCAGGATTCTGAGTGGGTAGAGGCAGTAACGCTGTTCCTTTTCACAACTCTTAGCCCTAAGTGAAGCTGCTGCTTGCAGGACACTGGTCACCCACCCCAGTAGGTGATGGATGAGGGGGGACAGGGCCCATCAGGAAGCAGCCACCCTGTGGACTGAGAATTGTGAGTGGTGAGAGCGCCCCAAAGGAAAAGCCCATCCTGAGGCCTCAGGAACACTTGTTCTGAGGCTACTGGGACTGGCTTCTCTGTAGGGCCTGGCGTCCTCCAACTGTGGGGCCTGGGCCAAGCAGGGCCAGTGCAAGGATTTTTGCCACCCCAGGCAAACCCCTGTTCGTGTGCCCCTCACCCAGCCAGCACACCTCACATGCAACCCGCGCACACCTAGTGTGAAACATGCACGCACACAGTCTGTTTCTTGGGCACTGAGGGGCTGGCAGCCCTGCTTCCCAGCCTCTGATACAGCCACAGAGTTTACCAGTGGTGATAGTGGCAGCTGGATTACGGACAGGAGAGGCACCCTATTCAACTTGCAGGAGAAGCAGCTTGAGGGCAGGAGAGATGGCAGTGGAAGCTGGATTGAAAGCACAGTCGCCTACAAGGCACCTCTCCCACCTCAATCCAGTGCAGAACTTCTTGCCAAGGCTACATGGGGCAGCAAGTTGAAGGGGGCACCTTTCCCGTTCAATCCAGTGAAGAGCTAATTGCCAGTGGCAGGGTAGCTAGATCGGGAGCAGGAGAGCCACCCCCTTCAAGCCAGCACGCTAGGCAGCTGCCTGAGCTGCCTAATAGTAGAGCCGGCCCTGAGGCCAAGGCTCCTACTGGCCCTGCATAAGTCTGGCCCTGATGAATAGCCATTTTGGGCATTTCATTTTGGTTCCTCTAGTCACTTCACTTCATTTTGGTATTTTTGTTAATTGGGAACAGGGGAGGACACTGTTAGCCAGTTGAGGGAAGGAGGAGAGGTCATAAAAGCCTGAGCTGAAATCTCAAAGGAGGACCCACCAGGAACGAGGCTGGGAGCTCACCTCAGACATGGTTATTCTGGAGGTGGCTGGACAGAGACTTGGATTGGGGACCAATGAAGTCTAGGAGCGGAGGCCCAAGAGAGGGAGAAAGAGGAACCTGGTTGAGGAATTGTGTATGTACACAGCCTGTAAATGAACTACAGTGAGCTGGTGAAAGGACTGATGAGTCCATCTGATGTCCCAAGTCAGCAAAAACGTAGGATGGGTTTCTGTGTACAAAGGTAACAAACTGCGTGACTCTTATGGTGGAGAAATAACATCCAGATCAGAGCTGAAACAAATATCTGCAAAAATGGGCATCTCGTTCGGAATTGCGGTACTTGACATGAAACGGTAACATCCATTACTAACCAGGTATTGATTCGTGTGCCATGGACCTATCCAATATGCCAATTACCATTTTACGTCTGATTTTCCAACTTCGAGTCCCAATTTTTTTTACTTACCATTCTGATTCCTATACTGATGTACCAATAGGTGAAATGGTAAATTGATAACTCAGTATTGGCAATACTCAATATTTTGGGTCATTGCATGCCCGGAAGTACTGTGAGCCTGTTTGGGTGCCTATTTTATGTGGGCGGAGCTTATGGTCATTTCTCCTTGACCCTTGCTCAGCCCACGCCACTTGCCTCCTCTTTGTGCTTGTGCTCTGCTTGCACTTCTGTTTGTGTCAGTGCTGTGCTGGTGGGGGAGAGTGGAGGCAGCACCAGCAAGAGACCAGCAGGCAGCAGGAGAGCGGCGGCCAACAGGACTGGACTGAAGGGGTGGAGCCTGCATGGGGGAATCCCTCCCGGAGGAATCAAAAGCCAGGTGCCCCCAGCGTTCGGGTGTAGGGGAGAGTGGAAGCAGCACTAGCGAGAGAGAGCAGTGGGAGAGCGGCGGCTGAGGACTGGACAAAAGTAGTGGAGCCTGCATGGGGGAATTCCTCCCGGAGGAATCAAAAGCCAGGTGCCCCCAGTGTTTGGGTGCGGGGGAGAGTGGAGGCAGGGCCAGCGAGAGGCCAGTGGGAGAGCGGCAGTTGACAGAACTGGATGGAAGGGGCGGAGCCTGTACGGGGGAATTCCTCCTGGAGGAATCAAAATCCAGGTACCCCCAGCGTTCACGCCAGAAGTATGCGCTGGGGCAGTGCACCTAAGGGATGCGCGCACAAGGGCGCGCCCGTGTCCCTTTGCTGATAAGAACCAGATTTTACGGTCTCTCTCCTTTTCTGTTTGGGGGCCTTTTGATTCTGTTAATATCTAGAGCTGTTGGAATGGCTTAGAGCCCATTTTGGCCGAAACTATGGAGCTGAGGTTGCATGCACTGTGCTCTTACGCCAGCCTTGTGACTGTAATCGAACAAGCAGAAAAGGGTTGCAGTAAGTTGAAAGACTCCGTCTCTACCCAAACCAAACTAACTTGCTATTTTCTGCCTTCCTCTTCAGTTCCAGTCAATTTAGAAGTGCCCCATGTAACCCTGAACCCTCATTTAGGAAGTCCCCCCCCCAGTCACTCACAGTAGGTGGCAGACCCTCACATTGGATTGGCGGATCTATTCCACCTAATTCGATCATTTAATCAGAGGTTTGATGATTTTGTGATTAGGCAAGAGATTGACTTGGACACCAGGTTCAAGGAGCTGGAAGAAAATCTCTCATCTACTAATGAACTTCTTTTTTTTCCCTATGAAAGTGCTGGTGGGGGGGACTGTGGCTGGAATTTAACAAATTTGCCACAACACCCTATCCTTCCACCTTAGTGGCTCAGGAGCAGGGGTCTGAGGTAGCAACCCAGATGGATCACGTTTTCTCTTTGATGCATGGGAATCCATCCATTCCCATTTCCCTTGCTATATCTGGCTCCCCCGCGCTCCTTTCTGAGGTGGGGCCTTCTAGCAAGTCACAGGGGCCCATCCCACTGAAGGAAGTGAGGGATATTCTACTTGTGAGGCCTGCCCCTCAATTTCAGCCTAAGCTTCCATCTCTTTCCGCCCACTCCGACTGCCTCACGCTGCTTTCGCGTAACTCTGTTAGCAATTCTCAGAGTGGGTATACAGGTATTATTTCGCATAGTCAGCCCCCCTCCAAGGAGCTGCCCGAATTTCCCCCTGGCCAGATAGATTGCCCTAGGCGAGAATTTGCCAATCGTTCCTCCATCTCTAATAATTTTCTTAATTATGTGCTGACCAAAGTTTGGCTGCGCAAGACACCAAGGAGCGATGGGTTCTAGCTATCATTTTTCATTTGAACAAAAAGAAGAAATTTAAGTTTTTGAGACATCAAGTCTTGGATCTGGTCAGTTTTCTAGAGCACATCAAGCTTATTATGGACATATCTATAGTGCTTACCCAGATTTTTATATACTTCCCCTTTTGAATAGGGGTTGCTTTCAGAGGTGGGAAATTATATTTAAAAGGGGGCCAACTGCAGATTATCTGTGGCAGATGTGGAGGTGGTTAAAAGCTTCAGGGATTTTTATCCAAAGAGTGGAAAACTCCCTAACCCAGGCTATTTTCCACTCTCCTTTAGTCAAGTATGGCCGTGGTATGGGTGTTTTAGCATCCAACCCTATGGCGCCCTTGTGTGGGATGGACACGAGTTTGGATGGAGTGTTGGAATGGGACGTAGTGGATACTACAGGAGTCTTCAGTAGTTCTAGTCCTACCCACGTTGAGCCTCAGGGACTGATGAGGAAGGGGGGCCTTCATGGATTAGCCTCCCCAATAGTTACTAGTCGTAGAGTTGAGGAGTCCTTTTCCTCCCAAGTAGCTTCCCGTTGTGCGGGCTCCAATTTTATCCTCAGTAATGAGAGGAGCAAAGGGAATGCTGTGGGCCTACTCACAGTGAGCAAAGCAGCAGTTTCCAAACCTACTCCCTTGGCTTTGCCAGGAGAGATTTGACTCCCATGGGAGGAGTCTGTTCCTATCTCCTCTTGACAATTAGCTCCCTAGAACTCACTCATCCGCTGCCTTTCTTGGAATATTGAAAGCATCAGATCGAGATTCTTAGATAGGGAATGGGTCAATTTTATATCTGGCTATGACAGAGTGCCTTCAAGAGACGTGGGTCTTTAAGGGTTGCTTGGACCCCCCTAATTTAGATGGTTTTCAGGCCTATGATGTCCTAGGTTCAAAGATTGCAAGAACAGGGCATTGTTCAGGTGGGCTGGTTACGTTTGTCTCAAATAGAAGTTTTCCTACTGTTAGACGGGTATCGGTTGATCTCATGAACTGTATTGTTCTATAGATCAAAAGTTTAAGGAGTCCTGATCTTTTAATTGTAAATGTATACGTCCCTCCTGATTCTTTCCCCTTTTATGTAGCTCCTTTTTTGGAGTCTTGGGACCCGTTTCATGGAGTTCTAGACCATCTATCGCAAGATTACCCTAAGAATGTGTTACTCATAATGGGGGACTTTAACGCGAGAACAGGCAATCTACATACAGACAATATCGATCCCTACTTGCAATCCTATCTTAAGATCCCCTCGCGGGGGGTCTATGGATTCTACTATTAATGGTCATGGTAGGAAGTTAATTCAGTTAACATCAGATTCTCAACGGCAGATCTCCCTCTGGCCGTTTTGGTCAATTCACGTATGATTTGCTGCTAGTTGCCAGCGTTATTGATTATGCCCTAATCTCCCCAGTCTATTTCCCCATTGTTGGGGATTTTGAAGTATTGGTTAGACCAGAAGGAAACCATTGCCCCTTACATCTGGAGCTGGAAGGGGCGGATATTGGTCGAATCCAGGATTATCCTACATCGGTTCCTCTGTCTATGGCATGTGTCCCTGTGAAGTGGATGCCACTGATATCAATTCAGATAACACAGCTTCTATATTCTCCGAATCTCTTAGCGCTGTGCAATTCACTCTTGGAGGCTGAGGAGTATGACCAGGTTTTGCTTTAATGAAATCCATTAGAGTATATCTGTTTCCATTTATTACCAAGAGAGTTCCACCACATAAAGATATACCACGATGTAATAAGAATCCTTTGTACGATCAAAACTTCAGAACTGCTAAGGCTGTCCTCACCAGAATTAGGAGAGAGTGTGGACTAGATACCATCTGGCAGCTGATTGGGAGGCATACGTTGTTAAGAGGAGGGAGTATTTTGCCCTGTTGCGGACCAAGAAGGCCGCTGGGGCTGCAAAAATCTGTGTTGAGCTGCAGGTTGCAGCAAAGACTCAGGATGCTACCGGATTTTGGAGACTTTTAAATGGTTGGCAATGTAAAAGCATGGATAGCAGAGCAGGGTGAATCACTGATGTGGATTGGATAACCTTTTATAGTGAGTTATACCGTGACTCCTGTCCTGAAGTAACCAAGTGGACCCCGCCTTTAGCTGTGGGCCAGGGAGGCGACAAACTATCCTCCTTATCCCCCTTGAATGTTAGAGAGAGGCAGATCCATGAGGCTATTTGCAAACTCCATCCAGGTAAAGCTCCAGGTGTAGACAGTATCCCCCCTGAGCTAATAATTAAGGATAACCGTGGATGGTGGGTACCGGTGCTCGCTAAATTCTTTACGGCTATACATCTATCGGGTGCGCCTCCAAGTGATTGGGTGGTGGCCATTATTATCCCAGTTTTCAAGAAGGGAAATCCTAGTGAGCCTGCCTGCTACAGACCCATTAGTCTTCTGTCTGTTCTTAGTAAGCTGTATGCTAGAGTGCTTTTAACCTCGCTTGAAGATTGGGTATAAGCTCATTCCTTGTTAGCAGATGACCAGGCAGGATTTAGAGCAGGACGATCGACACTGGATAATTGTTTCATCTTGGCACACTGAATAGATAAATATGTGAGAGTTAGGGAAGCTAAACTAATTGTCGCGTTTATAGATTTGGCCAAGGCCTTCGATTCAGTGCCCAGGAAACTGTTATGGAAGAAATTATCTGCTATGGGGATTGAGCCAGGTTTTTTGCAGCTAATTATCTCCCTGCACAAAGATACCAAGGCGGTCGTTAGAGTAGGCCCTGATGGACGGACCACTGTTGCCTTCTCTTTACAGCAAGGCATCAGGCAGGGCTGTCTTTTGACCCCACTTCTCTTCAACCTTTTCATTAATGACCTGGTTCATAGGTTAGGGAGCGTCCATGGTACCCCTCTCATGATCGGGAAGAAACCCATATCGATCCTCCTATATGCGGACGATGTGTTCCTCCTATCCCAATCGAAGCAGGATCTCCAACAGTGCCTGAATGCTCTCTCTTCTTTCTGTATGCATGACCATATGGCGGTAAATGTTCCTAAATCCAAAGTTATGTGCTTCGGCACGTCTCGCTCAAAATACGTATGGAAGATTGGCCCCCCGAGAACTATCTTGGGTAACCAATTTTCAGTATTTGGGGATCATGTTCTCAGCTCCTCAATTTTGGAGGACCAACCAAGATTTTTGGGCTACTAAGGCAGCGCAATCTGTGGTTGGGAGTTTAAAACCATTTTGCTCCTCCCCTGTAGCCCCTCTTGATCTAGTCATTGAGGTTTTTAAAGCTAAGGTGCTCTATCAACTTCTATATGGAACTGAACTTACATTCTACAGTTATGCAACAAGATGGGAACTCCCTCAAAACAATTTTCTGAGGGAGTATCCTGCATGCCCCGAGAGCAACCCCACTTTCTATGCTGAGATTAGAAACGGGACTTCTATCCCTCCAGTCCCAATGCAATTTGGGAGCCTTATGGTTCTGGTGTAAATTACAGCAGGGTAAGACCTCCCCCCTTGGCATTTCAGTGCTATTTAGAAGAAATGTCGCACCAGGGGACTATACATTATAAATGGTGGAGGGATGTCAAGAACTAGGTAGGTACTCTTTCTCTTCCCTCTGAGGGCTCGGATGTCTCGGAGCATAGAGTAGAGGGGGCGGACCTCAAACAAAAAATTAGAGATCTAGATGTAAGGTGTGATCTACAAGCTATTGCGACCTCCAAAATTGCTCCACTTTACGCGGAAGTCAAAACTACTTGTGTTCTGGAGCATTATCTTTCTCATCTGCATGACCCAAATGTGAGGAGATTGATTACTCTCCTTCGATTCAACCTGCTGGAAACAGCGGTAGTGAAAGGGAGAATAGATCGTGTTCCTTATCAGGATAGAATCTGTAGCTGCGACACGCAGGAAATTGAAACCCATGTTCTGTTTTATTGCCCATGATATAAAGATCTTAGGGAAATCTGGACTGGATCCTTATTCCAGAATTCCCCTCTTTCTTTGGACGAAAAATCTCCTTCAGGCAACAGACTTAGATTGTACTAAAGCAATTGCTTGTTTCCTCAGATGTGTGGAAAAAAATTGGAAAACACTCATTGAATATAGCAGGTGAATAGTCTAAGACTGTGTAGTTATTTATATTTTCACTTTTTGATAAGAACTGAATATTCCTGGGTTTTCCCTATTTTATTGCTTCAGATTTGAGCCCAAACATATAAGATTATTGTTTCTTCTTATAGGGGCCATTTCTGTTTTATTTTTATTATATTTTAATATACCATGGAACTGTATTACATGGTTTCATTATTGTTTCTGTCTTGTTGTATATATCTTATATGATTTTTGTTGTCATAGAAAATTGCTGGATACAAATAAACTAAACTATTTTATGTGGAGTAGTATCTCTTGTTCCTTTCTACACTAACCCTAGTTGCCTCCAGTGTTGAATGGAGCAAGAGGACGAGATCGGCAACCCTTTGGATTCCAGCCTTAATCCATCAGTGGTTATTGCTTGCTTGAGAGTTTGGGGCAAATACCTTTTCGGCAGCCCTCTAAGGATATACCCGCTGTAGCATCCTTTGAAGATCTTCAGGTCTATCTTGGGTCACGGAAAGAAAATATGGTCCAAAAGGACAGGGCTCAAGAGACAGAGTAGAAGCGCTCGAGTTCTCAAGTTCTCATTGTCATGGAGAAACAGTCCCAAGTATGAGGGATTTGATGTTTGACTGACCATCAAAAATTAATTATGCTATGTAACAGGGCAGAGTCTTTGTGGGTGCTTGGTCCTTTAAGAAAAGCTGAGTGGGCCCAAAGCCACGCCCACTCAGCACTATAAAAGCCTGGAAGCAGGAAGTAGAAGTCTATGTCATGGAACTGGGGTCTTGCTACCCCACTCTAGGCTGTCATGACTCAGTGTCCCTGGCTTGCAGCTCTCACTGGACCAGCTCTCTAGATCTGATTGAGCCTGCAACGGGTCAACCTTCTTGTCACCTTTTCAGCCAAAGTTTCCCAGCAACAGACTCTTTCTCTCTAGGTTTGTCTGTGTTCGTAAACACAGAATTAACCCCGAACTGTGTCCCACCAGTGTTAGGATTAGCAATCCCACTGGATCATACTAAGTTCAGTTAAAAGAAGTTTAATGAATAAATCATGAATAAGCATGCAGTACAAGATTATACTCAAGACTGCAGAAATCAAAATAACATAACCAATAATGCATTCCTCTCTGTACTTGGATTCTCCTAATTTAGGCTTACCCTAATCAAGGTCCAAGGATATTTCAGCGGGTGGAAAGCTTGGCTGGGTACAAGTCTTAGAGTTTTCAAGAGTCCTTATTTCATAATTTCTTTGGTGCAACCTTTCTCTGGCAGATAAGATGTGATGATGCAGACGAAGCTCAACAAGCTGATCTCAACCAACCGATCTCTTCTTTGCCTTTCCCCCTTAAATATCTTTCCAGGGTCCTTTGTTTGATTTTCCTGCCAGGTGATTCTGGGTGATTTCAGACGTTACGTTTTCGGCATTCACCACAGTCAAGTTACCTCAGTCAAACGCGGGGGTGGTGAAAGAGCCGTGCACATCTGCTGGCCTGAATCCAGATGTTCACCACAGTCAAATGTGGACCAGGGTGAACCTAACCACGCTTCGTGAGTTCGGGGCGGGAGGAGGTCCAGAAGTGTGGTGAATGTTCACCACAACAGGGGTGAATGAATAGTAACGCCTGAAGGGAAACCCTCGGCCGCAGTGGAAAGAAATGACCACGGGACGTGGTGATGGCATGCAGTGCCGCTGCCAGGCAACCAACAAGTGGCACACGGAGGAAGATTTAAAGGGCAGGCAGCAGTAGGAGAACGTGGCAGAGTAGTCGATGGAGAGGAGCGAGGAGGAAAATGATCAGAGGATGGAGTGACAGGGTGAGAAGGAGGTGCAGCAGCAGCAGCAGGAGGAGGGGGAACCTGGCCCAGTGGGGGACAGCCAGCAGCACACGGGGCCACCCCGGAAGAAGGTATGGGGTGCAGCCAGGAGCGGACGGGTCAGAGCCGGGGAGAGGAGGGGCACAGGAGGGAGGGAGGAACCACAGCCACCAGGAGTCTAACCAGCAGTCCCCATTGTATCCACAAAGAGACCAGCAAGAGGGCACGCACTCCAGAGGAACCTGAGGCCGGAGGGAGTCAGAGACAGGTGGCAGCGGCCACGGAGGAGGAAGAGGCAGTGGAGGGACCAGCACCCAGGCGCCGATACCACGGGGGGGTCAGTGGGGGCTCCAGAAGACCCATGACCTCATAGCTATCTGGGCGACACCAGAGATGCAGGCCGAGCTGGCTGTCAACGCCCGGAACGAGCAGGTGTTCACCCAGATAGCCATGGAGATGGGGGAGGCTGGATACGACCAAGCACCCACACAGTTCCAGACTAAAATAAATGAGCTAAAGATGGGGTATAAGGACATCACGAACAACAACCAGCACTCTGGGCCAGCGACATGGGCCTCCCCCTACATGGACGCGCGGAGCCGGGTGCTGCACTGCAAGGGCTCCATAGTGGCCCGGTGCCTGGTAGGAGGGGGTGCCCAGGAAGACCGGCCCATGGAGTAGTACCTCCCCCCTTGCATCTGGAGAGCACCAGGCAAGGTCGTGCTCAGGGCACGGAAGCCACGGAGGAGATGCCAGGGACCTCAGGCACATGCGCCCGACACACACCCAGCCCGACCATGCATGCCCCAGTGGACTCCAAGGAGGTAGAGGTGGAGAAGGATACCATCACCCTGCACCTCATGGCATGCCAACCCGGAGACCAGGCAGACGCCAGCCCCAGTGACCGACCGGCCTTGGAGGGAACGGACACAGAGGGAGCAGGTACGGGCAATGCAGGGCACACACATGGACCACAAGGGGAGGGGGACCAAAGGGGGTGGAATGGGATGGCAGCCATCCCTCCCCCGTGGTCCCAGAGGCAGGGATGGGGCATGGGCAGAGGGAGCCACACAGGGGCCGACGGTGCCCATGCTAGGAGGGAAAGAGCGCCCAGAGCATGGAGACGGAAGGGGGGCAGGGGAAAAGCACCCCACATGATGAACCAACCCCTTTATTGCCCCACAGAGCCACACCGAGCATGGGAGGACCATGGCCGGGGGCCGCCATTACCGCCGGCCCAGAGGATGCAGGCGAGCGCGGGTGCACAGGTGCCGGGAGGACCTAGCCCAGGAGCTGGTCACCACCAGCTCACAGTGCACGCGGCAGTTGCCAGCGGTCGCGACATAGCCGAACACACTGGGGCTCGCCCCCTTCCCTGAGGCGTGCTTACTGGATGGAGTCCTGCCGAGACAGCCTCTGCTCAGTGTGTGTGTGCCTTTCCAGGATATGCAACCTGCTTGTGTGAGGGTGGCCCTGCTGTGTCCTACTTCATCAGCGTGCAGGGTGCCCATGGGTATCCGCTCTCCCACGAGGCTGCCTACTACCGTCTTCTAGAGCTGTCCCACCTCCCCTGGCCCCCTGCGGCCAATTATGGCTCCCCCCCGGGCCAGAGCTGGCAGTCCTGTTGGAGGTGTGCAGCCACGCTGATGTGCAACTCGGGATGAGCTGTGCGGATCCCTTCGAGACCTTCTACCTGATCTGCTTCCACATGGCCGGGTGCGGCTTCTGCCGGGGACTGTGACAATGGCTCCGCTATGTGCGCCTGCTGTCGTTGCTGCCCCCTCCACCCACTGGGAGTCCCTGCAGCTGGGTGTAGGGCACTCCGGGCCCATCTGACATCCGGCTGTCTTCAGCGCCTGCGTTCCGTCTGTGACCTGGGTGCTTGCGCCAATGNCCCGGGCCAGAGCTGGCAGTCCTGTTGGAGGTGTGCAGCCACGCTGATGTGCAACTCGGGATGAGCTGTGCGGATCCCTTCGAGACCTTCTACCTGGGTGTAGGGCACTCCGGGCCCATCTGACATCCGGCTGTCTTCAGCGCCTGCGTTCCGTCTGTGACCTGGGTGCTTGCGCCAATGCCTGCTGCCTCTTCAGGACAGCTGAACCCCCTGGGACCTGCTGCCGCCCACCTGCCCATCTCTCCCTCACCTGGGACCCACTGCTGCCACCCCGGAACCCTCCGTGTAGCCTCCGTGGTGGGCCATGGTGCTGGTTCCCTCCCTCCTGGACTGAGCACGGTCCCCCCCTGCTGCTGTCCCTTTTCCCATGCCTTGGCCTGTGAGCTCCTGCTATGTATGACGCTGTGCCGGGCCGCTGCCGCTTGTGTCCTCAATAAACACCTGTTGCACTTCCGTGTGTCTTGTGTTGCCTCCTGTCTCCTTGGACTGCTGGGTCCCCTTCCCCTTGCCCACTGGGCTCCTGCCCCCTCCCCCTCTTGCTGGGCTGGCCATGCCTGCCCCTCGCCACCCCCCCACCTCCCAGGCATTTGACTGGCTGCCTCCCTCTGTCCCCCTGCTCGGCTCCCCTTTATTGTGCGGGTGTGCTGCTTTGTTTGTGTGTGCGCTTCTCATTTTGAAGTGCGCGCCTTCCGTGCGGCCACTGTTTGCGAGCGCTGCTCACACTGCAGCTTACTCCACCCCTTCCCCTTCATGTTTCCCTTCCCTGAGTGGGGCCCTCTGCTGTATGTGGCTTTGTTTGAACTCCAGCTGCCATGTTTGTGTCTGCTTAACCCCGGTGCCTTGTGGGGCTCCTACCGCGGTTCTCGCCACCCTGTCATGTCTGTTGGGTTCCCCTGGCCCAGGTTCACTCCAGTTGGCGCTGGGCGGTGGTGCCGCCCCTGCCAAGTCTGTTGCAGCCGTGTGTCTCACCACGGCCCGCGGTGGAGCCAATGACACTGGGATTGGATTAACTGGTGAATTTCACGCGTCACGTCTGAAATCACCCTCTGCTTTCAGTCACGTCCACAGGAAGAAATCCATTTGCAACTCAATGGCCTATGTGTCTGCAGAGGTGTTTAGACTTTTTCTGATTACACATTGGCTCAAGGGCATGACTTTTGCCTTTCTCCATTGCATGAAGTGAGTTTCCAGTTCTCAGCTTTCACATTACATACATGTTTAACCTTTACCTTTACATATTTGTTAGACTTGTAGTCTACATGTAGCCCAGTCTGTCTGTTCCTAACTAGCAAGGAAGCAAAACCTACACTGCTATGCTGAACAGAGACCTGAAGTAAAGGCCTGACTAAGAAGTCTGAACCCAAGAAAGAGGGACCCAGAGTGAAACTCTTCTTTAGGCCTAATCCTGACAACACTTACGCCACAATAAAGTGGGGCTCTGCTACATGCCAAAACTTCCCTTTTTCTAATGGATGAGTTAGAGAATGTCTGTCAAGCATTCCTGTGAGAAGGGGGCCCACACTACTATATCACATAGAGGCCCCAACTTTCTTGGGTCTGGCACTGCTACTGATTTTGTTAAAATTAGCACCAAAATGAAAAGGCTCTGCGAGTGCTGTTTCCAACTGAAACAGCTTTTTTGCCTTCTTATGCGCGAGGAGAAAATCTATCAGTACTTTTGACATTTTCTGTGATTTTTCTTTGTTTTCCACCACTAGTAATTTCCAATATTAATTGGAGGGTTTTTTTGTAATTTCAGGTATTACCAAAAATACCAGAAATTACCAAAAATTACTTATAACTAGTAAAAATTACCGGGAAATGACAAGAAATCGTCGGTGCTAATATTGACAGGACTGGGAGTGCGGAAGTGGGACATACCAATGGATGGCCAAAAGTGCTCCCCAAAGGTTGGTATTAGGGATGGGCGAACATGGTTCGGAAGTTCAGACTGAACTCGACCAGTTCAGTCGACCGAACCGAACTTCCGAACTGAACTCGATTTTCGAACCGAATCGAACCAAATTTCCAAACTCGGCTCTGTTCTCCCATCCCTAAAAGATAATATTCCATTTAGTTCAATGGGGTTTGATTTTCCAAACTTTGTTTGGAAGTTCAGACCGAACTTGAATAGTTCAGTCGACCGAACCGAACTTCCGAACCGAACCAAATTTCCGAACTGAACCGAACCAAATTGCCAAATTCGGTTCTGTTCATCCATCCCTAGTCAGTATTTCCCAAGGGAATGAGAGCACCTGTTCTTGCTTTAGCTCTAGTTAAAATCCTGACATGTGAAAATTGGGAAGGATGGAAAAACAAAGGGGACCCTAATCCAGCTGTTATTTACAACTTCTCATAATACTAGAACTAGAGCACCCTATGAAATCAACTGACTTAAGACAAATTAATGGAAGCATTGTTCCCACTCTATGTACAATTAACCTGTCGAACTCATTGCTAGAGGACATTAGTGCTGAGGCGAGAATGACTTTTACTGTACCATCAGGATTTCCCTACCTATTTACTGTTTCCCTACCTCCCTACCTATTTACTTATCATTTGGGAGAGTTTGCGACTGTTCATTGGTATTTCCTCACTATCCATTTAATCCATCTGTAGCAGGGTGAAAGTGCGGCTCACCCTCTACAAACTTCCCTGATCCAAGGGAAGGTAATTCCAGAGAACATGGATGCTCCGCAGCAGCAATCAAAAGTGCTGCCACTATCAGAACACAGTGAGAACAGCTGCTCCACAGTGGCAATTAACAACGCCGCTGGCATCAGTGCCAGTGTGACCCTCACGTGGGCCTGGAGTGCAGGCCTTTTAAAACACACTGAGCCACAGAGAGGTGGCAGGTTAGGAAGGAGGGAGCCAACCAAGTCAGTGCCAGCTGGAGTAAAGGCTGTGAGCTCAGTCTTTGAAACTGGACGGGCGGCTGCTGAGAATGCAAGGGGGCTGAAACGGATAGGCCGGCGGAGTGAGGCTCTGCAGGGATTGACAGACTGCTCTGTCTAGCAGGATCAATGGCACTCAGTGAGGGCTGGTTGGGAAGCAGCAGTCTTCCCTCAATTGAGAGCGAGACCTCAGGGCAGAGACTCTCATTCCATGGCAGTTTATTACCGGCAGGTGAAACTAACAAGGACTGCTGAGTGGGGAACGCCGCTGGGCACCTAGCGTGCAAATTGCCTGCTGGAGCCGGTTGAAGAGGGAGTGGCTCCCCTCCCAGAGCTCAAGGCTAGGTAGCTGGTGTGAATCAGTTGGGGAAACAGAAGGCGCCCCTAAATTCCACTACACTCCAGAGAGAGCCGGTTAAGAGGACGGAGACCAGGAGAGGCCTTGGAGTCCAGCAGGGCAAGCCCACTGGAGTAACTCCAGGGAGAGAGAACCAACCCCTACCTGAAGCAGGGAAGACAAAAAAAGAACCCTTGGGGCAACTTGTGAGTCTCTTGCGGAGCCTGCAGCTCTCGAGAACTGGGGGTTGTGAGGTGGCGGAAGCCACTGGACTCTCGGGACATTGGAGGAGCGCAACTAGAACCCGTTCACACTTCGCTTTTGCTGTTGTTGAGATTGGAGCCTGTGACTGTTATTTTTCATTCATTTTTGGTATGTTGGACATTTTCCGTTAGTTCATGTCATTTTTCATCCGTTAGTTTCCGGTATTTTATATCATTTTCTGGCATTGGAATGCAGAAAACAAGGGCTAGTCCTTGAAATACACCAATCAAAACACAGTTTAAAAGGAGCTAAAACAAAGGACCAATCATGGAAATGATGAGAGTTATGTAGTGAACTTGCGATTGTACACAAGTGAACATAAGCAGCCTGTAAGGAACATTATGTGGTATGTGGCTCCTCCTACCTTAGAAGATTACCAGAAGCACTGAAAAATGACAATTATCAGATTGAAATTAGAGTAAGTAACAAAAGAGCCCGTAATTTCCTTCTTTGCGCGGGAATTGACAAATGGTCTGTGTCCGATGGAAATAGCTTTCGCTGCGATTACTTGATTCAGCGCTCCAGGACATTGTGAAGGCCAATAGCATAACTGGTTTCAGAAAAGGACTGGATAATTTCTTAGAGGATAGGTTCATAGATGGCTATTAATCAAGTTGTTGTAGGAGAGGAGACCTCTGATTGTCAGGAGGTGGGGCAAGTAGATGGAAATGGATCGTTCCATTAGGACCTATTGTGTATTTCTGTAAAGCAGCCAAAGTTGGCCATTGTCAGAGACGGGGCGCTGGGCTAGATGGGCCATTGGTCTCAACTCATTTGGAACTTATGTTATTATGACCCTCCCTTGCAACAGAAGAAGGTCAAGAGGTATGGTTGCTCCAAATTCAGAAATCGGGGCTATCCTGACCATTTATTTTGCGGCCTGAATGAGGTTCATTTGAAATCCCCCCACCCCCAGTGACTACTGAGCTCTTTGCATACTCTGGCTATTGTATCAGTCTTATCACTCTTTAGCAAGTAACAGATGACACTAGCGGACTTTAATGTACGCCATCATCCGAGAATAAAAATCTGAGATCCAACAATAGGGACGCAGCTAGTGGACGATGATGCCCTTTTCACTCTGTCTTTTTCTGAGGGTGTGTTCCAAAATGTGCCCCCCTCTGCCTTCTGTGGCTGTATTTTATCTCCACAATGTTGCATGAGACTTTGTTCTGAGAGGAGCAAAGATCGCAGTTATCTGGGTGATGCACCTGCACTCGAGATGCTCACTGACAAATGTTCCAGCCAGAAAATACTTCCCCTTCTGATAATCTGCCAGCTGTTCAGAGACATGGACCGCAGTCCCTTCAAATTGGCTGGCATCCTTTCTTTACAACGTGCCGATTAAGTACAGATCTCAAGAAAAGTGTTGGAATGGCATATGAGCACACTCAAAGCACTGTTTCTGAGATAAGTACTTTCAAGAAAGATACGAAGCCGTGTGGATAAGGTGCTGGATTTGGACGTACGCGACCAAGATTCAAATCTAAAACTTAGCCAACAACTTGCTGGATAGCCTTGGCCAAGTCACTGTTCCCTATCTGTAAAATGGAACTAATAATGTCCTACCTTACAAGGTTACTGTGAAGGTGAGATAGATAAGGGGGGGATGGGACTATAAAAGCACTTTGAACACGAGCCCTTTTTAAACAGACCAGGAAGGAGTTGTGGCTCGTGGGGGACAGGTGCGTGGTGCGTTGGCGGCCCAGCACAAGGACGTCCACCCACCTCCACACACGGACGCACCTCTGTTGCCTCCAGTGTCTCCATGTGTGGGGGAAAGGTGGATATGGGTGGAGGTGGGAACACACACGCACCCCCACCCACCGGCTGCAGCGGTCAGAAGGATGCCTCCCCTGCCCACACAGACGCACATGGGGGTGGGGGGAAAAGGTCACTGTAAGCCCTACAAAAATTGGTAATATTGTTCAGTTGAGGTCTCTTCTGACAGTGTTAATTGTTGGAACCACAAACCCAGTTCACATAACACTTCCCACTCATGAGGGAAAGCAGAAAGCCCTCTAAGCCACCTATTTACTGTGCCTCCTTCCCAGTGAGAAACATATTTTGTCAATGCACCCAGCAGCTACATGCACAAACTGTCACTAGAAGCCAGGCTAAAGTGAGGTACAAGTTAACAACAAACCAAAATTAAAGCAAGCTGGATTTTTCACTCTGTGATAGGTGTCTGTACAAACAAAAGAGAGTTAATGATAACCCGCATCATCAACCTGGCACTAAGAACTCCTTTCGAGGATGCACATTTCACGTATCATGGTAGCTTCATCACTCAATGTTTGCAATGTGAGGTAGTCACGCTGGAGGAATTACTCCCCAGGGTAACAAACCCAGGAATAGTCTGATTGTGTGAACCCAGTCCCAATTAATTAAAACATCTAAAGATCAAGGTTGTGTTCATAGACATGCTCTGTCAATGGAGCATTAACATCCAGGCCAAAAACCACCACTAACCTTATTGGATAATGAACATTAATTCAAGAACAAACTTTAAATTAGGGTCCTTAGCCAATTAAATTTGTTATTTACCTTTCATATAGTACCAGAACTAGGGCACACTCCATGAAACTAACTGGCAATAGATTTAAAACAAATAAACTGGAAATATTGTTTACTCAACACACCATTAACTTGTTGAATTTGTTGCTAGAGGAGTTCATCAAGGGCAGCAAGTAGTATAGCTGGTTTTTAACAAAAGGATTGGATAAGTTCTTGGAGGCTAGGACCATTAATGGCTTTTAGCCAAGTAAGTTGAGGAATGTATCCTCGGACTGTTAGGAGCCGAGAGCGAACAGCAGCTAGTGGATGATGATTGACCTTTTGGCTCTGTCTCTTTCTGAGGGTGTGTTCCGAAACGAGCCCCTCTCTGCCTTTCGGGGCTGTATTTTATCTCCACAATGTTTCATGAGACTTTTTGTTCTGAGAGAAGCAAAGGTCGCAGTTATCTGAGATGCTCGCTGACAAAAGTTTCAGCCAGGAAATGCTTCTCCTTTGCGCAATTATGACCTCTCGGGTATTTCTCCGAAGCAACTGAGATTGGCCGCTGTCGGAGACAGAATGCTGGGCTTGATGGACCATTGGTCTGACCCAGTACGACTCTTATGTTCTTATGTTCGAAAACATTCATACTTGATAAGCTGTGTTGACTTTTACCCAATTAACTGATAGATTAATTAATTAAGCACTAGAATTTTACAGAACTGCAATGCACTTCAGCTTTCTATCATGCAATGAATCAATAATTTGGGTTGATATTTTAAAGTTTAACTCATTCTTGTAATGTGTTGTTTTTGTTTTTTTTTAAAAGTGGTTTTTTTTTTTTTTTTTAAAAACAGTTTTACTACATATTTGTAGCAATGCACATCTATATTTTTAGAGCAGGATGGATCTCCACCTGGAGGTGGACAGGAGGAGGTTAAGCTACGCTGGTATCCTGTGTTTGAGACTAGGGCTGATGCGGCAGCAGCTTTTACCGCGCCGCGATTCCGTTCCGCTATTTCGGAATTGCCCCCGCCACACCGCGACATTTCTGCGGATATTCTGCTAATTCCGCCGGAATTCCGCAAATCGCGGAATCGCGGAAAAATCGCGGAAAAATCACGGAAATCGCGGAAAACCACTATTCCGCGATTTTTTGGCGCTGGCGGAATTGCGGAAATAGCGAAAATGTCATGTTTCCACGATTCCACTAAGTTGCGGAATTAAATAAGCGGAACCGCGGAATGAAACAGCGGAATTAAAGCCTCTGCCATGCCATTCCACTAATTGCGGAAACACTGTTTCCGTCGGAAATAGCTACCGCTGCGAAATTCCGCTACAGCCCTATTTGAGACTTTGCAATAACAGAGCCCAGGAGATAGAAGTGTGCATGAGATGTAAGTGCAAATGGATTCAACTAACCAGCCAGTTTCTGTTCATTAAACTTATTCATTTCTTTATCTGTTGCTTTCTGTTTTGCTTTGATGAAGGTAGAAAGAAAACATAATTCACTTTCTGCAGCACTCAAAAAATAGCAGCCCAGGGATGATCAGTTTGGGGATTTTATTTTAAGAAGTTCAATGTTTGTGAATGAAAAGCACGTCTGCATCATACTTTCTCCAGGATAAGACATTAAAAGCCACACAAGAAATAGGTTAAATAAATACAACTCTTGCCATAATAAGAGAGATTAAGTCTTTATTCCCCAAAGTTTTCTGGGATGCTAGCAGAGCTCTTTGATGCCTGACTAATTTTTTTATTTTTAAAAAAAGATACATAGACTGTTTGCACGCTTTTGAAACTCAGCTCACTGGGGAATGGGGAAGGGAGAAATTTCAAAAGCTTCCAGACAGAAGAGGGGTCAGAAATGATGGGACTGAATTTTCAAAGTCTGAGGCAGCTGTGATGCTCTCAAAATCTCTGTGCTTGCGTCATGGGTAGGAATTGGGGACAGCGCCTTGCCATACCATCCAGGGAGAACAGAATACAGTTGTCGGGTTGGTCCCAAAAGGTGAGAGGGGGAAACAAACTTTGTGTAAGACAAAAGACCTTTCTTTTTGACCAAGCATTTGGCAGGCGGGGATGGGGGTTAGGTGGCGATGGGAGGGGGGGAGGGGGAGTGTTAGGCGATTTTTAAAATATATTTTAAAGTACTTTTGATACCTTTTTTATTTTTGAAGCCACCCTGAGCCTTAGGAGATGGGTGCAGTATTAAGTTGAAGAAAGAGAGAACGGACAATTTTATGTCCCTTATCTCCTTGTGTAGAAAGCGTATGGTTGCTGTGTTGGCCCCAACTATAGGCAAATAGAGACAAAATTGGCTCCATGGCGTTCAGATGCAAACATTGACCCAGAAGAGCTCGAGCTTAGTAGGTCTGTGCTGAAGCAGCATGATGGATTAGATGGGGATGTTGTAACAGAAAATGTGTCAGTTTTGCTTTTTTAGTCCATTCATTAGAAGCCAAGGACTAACAAGTCAGATCTCAAAGTATCCAGACTCATCAACCCTTCCTTCTACCCATAAAAGTTTCCTAGCTAGAGAATATCTTTCTCCCCTTCCTCTTTTAGGAGTCTCTTCTCCTCTAAAGGTAAAGTGCATCACCCAGCCAGTATCCTGTGGTTACGAACAGTGTTTGGGAGCTCTGCTGCATTGCTGAAAAAAGGTCAGGTCTCCATAAATCCGGTTCAGCCATCCCTGTATGCCAGCATCTTGCACACACACAAAATAGCCAGAGTCCATTTGAGCAGACGCAAAATGCAGAAGCGTATTATTTTGGCTCTCTGGTGTGTGCAGAAATGCATTTTTTGCTCTTGGCACATGCACAAAAATACATGTTGCCTCTTGCACATGCAACAAGATGCCAGAATACAGGAGAGGTGGAATTGGAAGAACAGTCAAACCGGATCTCTGATGAAATGGGGGCTGGATTGCCATTGGTCCCCATTTCATCAGACCTGGATCGGTACAGATCAGATCTCCTAGAGATGGAATCTAGTGCTGAAGAGGCAACTCCTTAACCCTTACCTTCTGACTTTAAAAAAATTGCACTCGCCACATATTGGGGTGCATATGACCCCTATGGGAAAACCCCATTATAGGTGGGGTCTATTTATCCCCCAACTATAGTCTGTGTCCCAAATTCACTCCCTAAATTCGCCCCAAAGGCAAATTCTCTTATGCAAATTACTGGCTGTGCCTTATAGTCAAACTTTACTAAGCACAGTTAAGTACACTTAGCACCTTTTAGCCTGCTATTTGCATTTCTTTTGTTGCTGCCTAGGATGCTTCAGGACTTGTTTGTATTTCTTTTTTTGCCTAAGATTCTTGTCTCCACAAACTGACCCCAGAAGGGAAACATAATACTTGGCTGAAGAAATGAAATCTAACATTCCCAGACTTCTTGTCTCCACAAACTGACCCCAGAAGAGAAACTTAAACTTAGGCTGAAGAAATGAAACCTAACGTTACCTGAACAGCTGAGACATGACACAGAAAAGGTTTGTGTAAAACCAAATAGGAAAACTCCATTGACACCTTGTGTGCGTTTGCACCCTGGCACTTTTTTGGCCATTGGAGACAAACAATAAGAGATATCTGGCTGAAATTTGAGTATGTTATGACCAGAGGTACCAGTGACAATGTGCTGCACGCTCAAAGTTGTAGATCCAATACTTAGCATATTTTCATGGTTTATTGCAGCCACGATACAAAGGCACAAAATAATAGCAGTGAAGGGGTTAATTTTCATTGCTGCTGCCAGTCTAAAGTGGCCTTGAGTTCTATGTCCCCTTGCTATCTGAACGGTCCTTGAAAACGGTTTATTTTGGTTTATTTTAAGCTGGGGTCGATTTGACCCTTGTTGAAATGCAGTGGCTTGGGGTCCATTTGACCCCAAGAGGCAAACTATGGAAACCTGGGGTCCGTTTGAAAAATGCCACTTTTTTGTTTATAGGAGACAAATGGTAAGAGGTATTAGACTGAAATTTTAGTATGTTATGCCCAGAAGTGCCGGTGACAATGTCCTAAAAGCTCAAACTTGAAGAGCTACTAATTAACATATTTTAATGTTTTTTGTACTCGCTGGGTCAGTTTAATCCCAAAACAGAAGGTAAGGGTTTTAATAATAATAATAATAATAAAAGATTTGTTTTCCTGCCCTCTCCTGCCTTTCTCCTCCTTTTTCCGCCCTGCTATTTCATTCTGCCATTTCAGAAATGCCACGACTTTTTGCAGCTTTTCCACTGGCATTCCATTAATTCCACCGGCATTTCACTAATTTGGAAACTGTTGGAACAATTTTGGAAACTGTCAGAACAAACACTGTTCTGCTACTTCGCAGTGCCAGCTATTTTCAGAGCCATTTTCAGAGCTAGTAGAAGTAGCAGCATGAAAGTAGCGGAACAGTGGAAGTAGTGGAATTAAACTAGAGAAATGAACGTCTCTATTGCACCGTGCCATTCATTGCAGAAGAGCTTTTTCTGGCAGAAAAAGCTATGGCAGCAGCTTGCCGTTTCAGCCCTAATGGAATCCCACTTGAATGTTGCCTTTCAGCCCAACTGCTCCCCTACAATCCCTCTCTTAGCTCTTCCACCCCCATCTCACCTTGCTGTCACTGACCTTGCCACTGATGTTCTCCCTTTCTTTCCTTCCACACATTACTGCCAGGCACTGCCTTATGCCAGACTGGGCATGGAGAGGGAGAGGCACTGCTTTCTTCCCAACTGGAGATGAACCTCCAGAGCAGACAGAAAGCCACGTCTAACAATGCCCATAAGGGAGGGAGACAATGAACTCGTACATCTGTGGTCCTGCGTTGGATCCATGCCCAAACGGGATCCTGGCAACTTATTTATTTATTAAAATACTTGAAACCTCACCTCCTCCCACCTATGGTGGCTTAGGGTGACTTATAAAACAGATAAAAATACATAACAATAATATTCAACAATTAACATTAAAACGTACAGTCCTTAGGGCCATGTCTGGATGTAGCCAGCCTTATCTATAGGATGGAAGTTATTCTGCGATAACCCAGCTTCAAAGGTCTGGTTTTAGGGCTGAAGCAAGCAGCACATTTGCTATGCATGGGCAGTAGCAGCAATTTAATGTAGGGTGCCTGATTGACACCCAAAATACTGTCAGGCCCCCAAGAACCCCAAAATATTAGGTATCATTACTGAGTTACCAATTTACTAATTGACAGCTCAGAAAACCAGAAAGTTGGTTGGTACAGGACCTTGGGAAAATCAGAAGCCAAAAGGCAGAAAATTGGTATTGGAATTTGGAAAATCGGTACAGAAATGGATCAGTTGGGTATGGGTAACCTTTCTGGCACTAATAGAGTACTGATGGGTCCTATAATTTCAAATGGGCCAATCCCATGCCCCGTGCAAGCCGTGCGCACATAAGTTCAACCCTGTCAATAGACAGTCTATTGTGAGGACATTGTGTTGTGTGGGACCCGTGCACAGGGGGTTTGGGATTGTGGCCAATGAGTATACCCGTTTTGTTTCAGTTCTACCTGCGCTTTAGTTCACACTGTGCAGAGACTTGTGTTTTATATCTGGAAGTCATCGGTTCAGCCTCTGGTCTACTGGGCAAGATGGCATCAATGAGTGTCTGAATGTATGTTTTGACCTTGATCTGAATACCGATTTGGCCCTCTGTTCATCATGGGGCACTGCTTAGACCCACAGCCCATCTTAGGGTAAATTGGTGTTTTGCTTGTTACCCGATCTCAGCACGCAAGCACTGCTGCCTTGTTCCCCCGTGTTGTACCTGCTAACATGTCACACAATATCATTAGACACAACATTGGTCACATTTTCAGCTGCAACACGCAAATTGTTCTTGTCATGTAATGATGTTCACATCATGTGTTCAATGGGTGGCCAAATTGGTGTTGGGATTATTATGGTGCTTACACACAACAGCCAAACGTGCTTAGGGGTTTTGACACCCAATCTTTGTTATGTCTAAAGACGCCCAATGTCACCCATCACTCAGAATGCAAGGAGAGACAGAATGCATATAGGCTTTTCCCACCCAAAAATTATACTACTCTTATTTAAGAGCTTAAATATTTATCTAGGAGTAGAACTTTAGGACTCCAGCTTTGAAGATGCTGTCTCCAGTTTCTATTTCACACTCCCAATGTGCCTCCAGCTTTTTGAAAGAGAAGGGTTTTTTTTTAAATTATTATTATGCAGTAGGGCAAAGATCTAATTGGCAAGTTTTAATAGTTGTAATATCTTTTTCTCGCCCCTGCCAGATCGCTCTCTGTTGAGTTCTTCAATTGACTCTGATTCTTTTCATTTCACCTCATTAAAATATCTGTCCGCTTCAAGACTGAATTAAGAAAAAGATAAGGAGAATTAAGATTAGTCCCTGTAAGTGAAAGAGAAAGGAAAGATCTTTTCATGGTGGGCGAGTCCCAATTCCCACACCAGAAGCTGCATCTCTACAGTAACATTGGGCCATTTAAATACCCAGCTTGGTGTAGGTCTGTCTGCATGCAGATCAATGAGAAAGAGACAGATTGGGTCCTTAGCAGTCATTTCATGTTTCTTCTCTCTTTGCTGAACTCTAATCTATCTGTCTTCTGCTTAAAATTTCATTAGGGTAAAGCTCAGGCCAGGTGGAAAGCAAACCAGTTTGATTTATTTTTAGAATGAGTTTGCAATTGTCTGTCCCTTACACTTTGTGCCACAAACTCCCTCTTGTTCCAGGCCATGAGGGGAAAAGTCAAGGATAATAATGACATGCTTTTGTCTTCCCTCTGCATTGCCTTCGTGCATGCTTAGCCTTTCATGCAGAAACCCACATTCTGAGTGTCTTGAAAAAAATCTTCACCCCTCCCTGTGCTCCTGGATGATCAGGGGCAATTAGAAAGTTTGTGAGGGTAGGATGTTGTGCTAACGAGCCCTACTGAAAGAGAAGGGATTGGTTTTACCCTACAGCAGACCATCAACAGGAGAATATTTTGACCATTTTTCTCAAGGAGATGCTGGTTCAGGGGGTGGGGGTATTCACACAATCTTCCTCAATCCAGGATATTTATCCCAGAATAGCTAGCTAAGATGCTTGAACATCTGTACTGAGGAGTGGCAAAAGCATCCCATTTAGCTAACTACAACAGGTTTGTCCTAGCTTGCTCCTTGCACAGAGGTGTATGCGTGCATGCCTCAGATTGCCCTGAGTTACACACTAAGCTGGTGCTCCAATTTTTAGCCTCCTCCTCATCCCTGTATTTACAATGTTCCAGTCTCCCCTGTTCACTGCAGAGCTCCACTTGACAGTGGACCTAATCAATACAAACTCACAGATCTCAACACAAGCCTATAAACTTAGATATTCTCTTCCCATCCCACGCGCTGGAAATTGCCTCTCTAACCTATTTTTTTTCCCCCCTACAAAGTCAGTCAGTTTCTCTGACTAGCTTCCAGCCCAGCCTTAAATGCTAAGGTGCTCTGGTCACCTGAGAAGCCCCAACCAACCACATGCCCCACTTAGCCCTATCAATTCCACCTGGGCTGTTCAAAACCTCTAAGTGAGTGGCTGGTAGCCAGGCAATCAGGGCCAGAGCCCTGCTGAGTACAGCCAAGACTCCTCAGCTCACCCTGCTATACCACCCTTATTGTGAGAACCCCAGCGTGATTACTCCAGAGCTGGGGCTACAATAACACATGCATCTCTTTTATTTCCCTTGAAGGGGATATACTTGTGGGTGGCTATCCTTCACAGTGCAAGATGTCAGGTTCACCTACAAACAGAACCAGGAGCTTTTTTTTGCTAAGCAGTCAGTGTAGCCTTGTGCGTAAACTAAAGTGTTGGGTTTAAAAAACTGAAAGAGCAAGGTTCTAATCCTGAGTTAGCCATGGGTGGCTTGTGGCAAGTCACTGGGTGCTTTTACATACACATTTCTCCTGCATGTTTTGCTGTTACATCCTGAACTTTCTGTGTGTTGAAATCACTCACCCAGATCTTAAACATCTGGCTCTTTGAACTTCTCCCAGAACTTGTGTGTGTAAAAGTTCTCCTGCTAAACTGCTTTGCTCCAGGCAGCTGTGGTCACTTGGTTTCCATGGCAGCCCTTCTTGTCTACAGCTGTGGCTACTTTAGGTTGCCTCAGGGCAGTGTTTGTGTGAAGAATGTAAACCCAGAAGATTGAAAGACCAGCACTTTAAGGTGTGTGTAAAAATGCCCACTGTCTCTCAGCCCCAGTTCCTTGTCTCTAAAATGGAAATAATAATGACTCCTACCTTACAGGGCTGCTGTGAGGGTAAGATAGATCAGAGGTGTGAAGTGCTTTGAAAATGGGAAATGCTATAGGAACATTTAATAATTTGCATCTGCATATTTGGAAGATGAAAAATATTCAACTGCCTTAGACTTTCTGTCTGCACCAATCTGGGAGACAAAAATGGTTTTATATTTTTATCTATATGCAATTTACCACCCTGTTGCAGCAGGGTTTGTGTGGAGCGTTGGAAGGTCAAGGGTCAGAGATTGAAGGGACACAGAGACATCCCTCCTCCTCAGTTTGGAATGATGACCAATAGGAAGTCCCACTGGAGGTTTACACTGGCATGGTGTTTATTCAGTGTAATAGAATCAGGGTATAGCTGCAAGTGGAGCCACTCCCCAGGGCCCAGACTTTGAGGCAGACTAAGTAGGGCCATATCTATGAAGACGTCAGAATACCCTGATTTCTCTGTGCTGGAGCAGTCTACACTTTTCCCAGTGACCCAGGAGCCTTCCCCCATGCTTCCCCTACCCCAGTGCCCCCCTCCAAGCTTCAGTGGTGCAAATGGGCGCATACCCATCCCCTGAATTCCCATTCACATCCCCGCATGGAGCAACCAACATTTTCACCAGTTGCTCTGGTTGGAGCAATGGGGGGAGGTGGATGGGGATGTGTGTTACGTGGGAGCACGCCTGCCGTACAAATGGAGACACCCATGTGTGGGCGCGTCTCATTTTAAAAGGGTTTTTGTAAGGGGGCGGACTTGTGTTGGGTTTGTGGGCTGCAGGGGTGGGGGAGGAGTTGGTTGGGCTGGCCCTTTCCTTCCCCCTATTCCTCCCTTTTCCTGGGTGCTCTGCTCTTCAAGTCGTCTTGGATTTTTCTCTTGGCCTGCGCATGGACTTTCTCCCGGTTCTCTCGCTGCACTTGGGGTCATGTCTGGTCTGGCTGTGCCTATTTTGCGGCCTGGGGGGTGCTTTTGGTCCTTGTGCTGGGGAGATTGTAAGGGTTTTTAAACTTATTTTATTGGTCTGCCCTGACATGGGCTCCCTCCCTGGCCTGTTTTTGCTGCTGCTGTTGGGGTCTGGCTGCCTGCATTTGGGAGGTGGGGGGCACTTTATAGGGTGCTTGGTTCTGGTGACTTGGGGAGATTGTAAGGGTTTTTAAACCTATTTTCTTGGCCTGCCCTGACATGGGCTTTCTCCCTGGCCTGTTTTTGCTTCTGATATTGGGGTCTGGCCTCTTTGACCCATTATTTGATCTTCTTTGGCCCAAAGAGGTTGTTCTTTGGCCCATTCATCATTCTAGGATTGTGACAATGAATGAATGAATCGCCCATTCAAATGAATAGGTTCGGTTTTCCATTGACTTCAATTTTCCCATTGATGACAATGGGATAAAATACAATCCGATTCCGATCCAATTCAAATATGATCCAATTGCCTCCGATTCTGTTTTTGATCTGATTCTGATTTTCATTCTGATTTCCCATCCCTAGTAGGAGAGGTTGGGGGGGGGGGGGGG